>VYXF01005520.1:0-73793 GCA_013397295.1 Polioptila caerulea | reverse complement strand
CCCGCCGGGCGGACGCGCAAAGTTGGCCCCGCTGTGCCCGCGTCAGGGGCGGGGGGTCCGCGCTGCCCGGGCTGGACGCGGTCCCGCCTCCCTCCCTGGCCGTCCCCTCCCGCTCCCCGGGCTCCGGGAAGGGCGGGCGGGCGCTGCTGCCGCTGGGCTCCCAGCCCCGAGGGCAAACACGGCCCGGACCCCGCTCCCCGCACGGCCGCCGGCCCCGGCGCTCTGCGGCGCTTCCCGTGCCCGCAGCCCTCGCCTCGAGCGGGCAGGGCANAAATAATAATAATTTTAAAAAGGCAAAAAAATTACAGTACGTCTATATACAACCGGGCACTGTAACAGATCCAAAAAACCGGGAGCGGGGGAATCTGAGAGGTGTCACTACAAACTTGGCAAGCAAAACGTATCCTCAGCAGGAAGGAGAGAGAGAGGAAAAAAACCCTGCAAATCAAAATTCCCAGGGAGATTTTGNCCCCGACCTGGTACAGATTTCATCTGAGATTTTCCAAGACCTTTAATTATTCTATTAATGTGCGCCCATAAATCTTCCAGAGCAGCATTTCATTAGGCAAACAGCAATATACAGTCCAGGGATGTAAACACACGCACCAGGGGCTAGAGAGGGAGCAAATTACACACTGAAGGCATAGCAAAAGCTAAATCAGAATTGGTCAGTCTTGTTTTCCAGGGCTTTTTTAAAGAAGTTATTCTATGANCCCCCACCCACCTGCCCCCCCCCCCCCCCCCCAGCCGAGCCAGCAGCCGCCCCCCGCCCCGCTGCGGCTCCGCTCCCCGCGCGCTCACACCGCGCCCGTGCGCGCCCCCGCGGGGGATGCGCGACCCCGCCGGGCGGACGCGCAAAGTTGGCCCCGCTGTGCCCGCGTCAGGGGCGGGGGGTCCGCGCTGCCCGGGCTGGACGCGGTCCCGCCTCCCTCCCTGGCCGTTCCCTGCCGCTCCCCGGGCTCCGGGAAGGGCGGGCGGGCGCTGCTGCCGCTGGGCTCCCAGCCCCGAGGGCAAACACGGCCCGGACCCCGCTCCCCGCACGGCCGCCGGCCCCGGCGCTCTGCGGCGCTTCCCGTGCCCGCAGCCCTCGCCTCGAGCGGGCAGGGCACCCAACAGGCCATAGGTGCAGGCACGGCACCTCCCAGCTCTCANNNNTCTCACTTCCCCCCCTCTCCATTTTCCCCCCCCGACCTGGTACAGATTTCATCTGAGATTTTCCAAGACCTTTAATTATTCTATTAATGTGCGCCCATAAATCTTCCAGAGCAGCATTTCATTAGGCAAACAGCAATATACAGTCCAGGGATGTAAACACACGCACCAGGGGCTAGAGAGGGAGCAAATTACACACTGAAGGCATAGCAAAAGCTAAATCAGAATTGGTCAGTCTTGTTTTCCAGGGCTTTTTTAAAGAAGTTATTCTATGATTTTTTTTCTTTTAATTTTTGTTTTAATTTAAAAACAAATTCCCTGGGAACAACTTGTGTCAGTAGATCACCAGGTTACTAGAGCAAGCCCCAGTTTACAGCACCATAACAAGTCTCTCCTGTGAGCCCTTTACAAGCTTGTCAGAATAGACAGGGAAAACAAAATAAAAAGTTCACAAGCATCTTAACTACTGGTGGTTTATAGCCATATCATTTGCATATTTCAGCAAATGAAATGCAGATGTTCGGGAGTTTTTTCTCCTTGGCAAATTTTGAACCACAAAATGGCACCCTGAGCTATGGGAGACAAAATATGGGTTCCCACCATGGGTGATGACACATGTGTTGAACAGACAGTGGGATTTATAACTTGTTTTATCCCTCACAAGGTGAATGGAAGAGGTTATCAGGGATGTGCAAGCAGATGGGTGTGGAAAAACTTTAAGGGGAACGAGATTCAAAACAGGTCTTAAGTGTGGGTGCAGAGGAGGCAGAGACAAGAGGGCTAGGCAAGAGATACAGTGAGGTTTTCCTAGGCAAAGTGGAAGGGTGGGAAGGAACAGAAGCAAAGGGTAAACTCTTAAGGGCTTCCTCAGCTGGGAAGCATGTCCTTGTGAAGGACTATTTCACACACTATTTTCCAGTGAGGAAATCAAAATCACTTCCCAGCAATTGTGTATGGCTGAATTTTGAGGTGTGAAGGTGAAGGGCATTAAACTCTCTTAAACCCGTTTTCTCCAACAAAAGATAGAAAAAATCCTCTAAAAATCAAGGATTAATCTAAGGCTGAGTCCAGGAAAGATTCTTCACAATTCTTGTGTGAGACACACATGTTTACAGCAAAAGCTAAATACCACACTAGAGAAATTGGTGCAAGTGGAAGAGCAGTTTTATTCCTTAATGGCCATGTTGGATGCAGAGCCATCTGGAAATCCTGTAGAGATTCCAAAGACAGCACCTGTTTGTCAAACGTGATGCAGTTTTGAAGTCCTCAGGTAATGTGACTAACAGGGTTCCAACCCAGAATGCTTTTCCCAAAGTCCAGTGCATGAAAATATTTGGTTTGTTTCTGTTTTCAAATTAAACAAGACCTTGATTTATCCTCTGGAGCAATGTTTTTGACTTTGGAATATGCAATCTCATCTTTAGCTGCTGCTGAATGGCTATGACAGCAAGGGCAGATGCTCCCATCTGCTGTGTAGCACTGGCTGGAGCAGAACAAGCCCCAAAAATGGGTTGGCAGATGCAGCACCGGTACTACACCTCTGGGGGTCTCTGGGAAAGGCAGCCCCCTCCCCACAAACATAGGTGGGCACAATTTTCCACAGGCTCAGGTGGAGCCGTGGATGTTGTGAAGAGGGAGGACCTCCAGGGAGAAAGGACAGAGCAGGGAGCAGCTGTTCCATAGAGCACAGTACCTTCTGCAGCATGAGATTTTCAGGAATCTGTGCAGTTGTTTTAGCTTGGGAAAAATCAGCCATCAGCCCTTCATCTTCAGTCCCAGCACTGGCAGCAGGAGAGGCCCTGCACTGGGGCAGACACAGGGGACAGGAAGGCAGGCGTAGGGGAGAGCTCTGTGTGTCAGGAAGGTAAGTCAGACACATTTCTGAAGTGATTTCTGATTTGGCATTCCCATCTTGAGAAGCAGATTTAACCTTCTGGCCAATAAATTATCCACTTAATCTCCACCACTGCAATACCAGAATTCCTTAAGAGCTTTAAACTGGGCATCCAGATGATCAAGTTCACAAAGTCTCTGTGTGAGGCTGGCAGCATCAGGCTCACTCAGGTTCTGCAAGGCGTGGAAACTCGAATGTAACACGGCCTCACATATCGGTTCTACCTTTCAGAATGAGGGTGATTTGTCAGGATTAGCCTCAGGGGTATTTCTAATACCTTCCCTTTACTTGCAGTGATTAAACAGGATTGAAAACATATTCCGGTCTCTTCTAACTCCTACATCTTTTGCTGGGGATTTATATGGAAGGGAAGACACTGTAAGGCAGCAAGTACCTAATACATCTCCCAAGGACAACATAAAGTCACTTTATTAATACAAGTTTACCCTTCTCCAGCTTGTAATAGTAGTTTGTTACCACGTGGGTCTTGCCACATTAACACTCAACCAGAACCACCCCACCAAAATTTATGAAGAATAATGGAAAATAATTCTATGGTTTACTGACCAAAAGTAAAAAAGAGAGGACTTCCATGCTTAATGTAATCATCTCTGCTTCTGTGAGACAGAGGAAATGAAGGTGCCCTAAACATGACAAACAGAAAATGATATGTACAAAAATAGGGGAAGAGAACTGCATAATAAAGCTGTCTTTTGTGACTGTCCAAGGGAGACTGAAAAGGCTGAAAATGAATTGCAGAAAGGATGACTTTGAAAAGAAATTGTCAGCTTGCTTAGCTCCAAAATTCACATCCTCATCCACAACCTTTAGACAGAAAGCAAAGTGCAGATGCCCAGGAGTTTTGAAGTAGAGGATAAGACCTTTATGTTTGATTTTTGGATTAATTACTTATTCACTACGTGATTGTAGCTTGAAGTTTCATAACAGTAGGAGTTACATTAATAAGAAATATATAAGTATGCATATTAAATATCAATAAGATATTGGCAAATATATTAAAAGGAGTGCAACTTCATAGTTTGAACTCTGGGTTTGAAAATGGTTTGATTTTTAAGGATTCTGGTCAGCTGAAGGACTCCTGACAGTAAATTGTGGAAAGTGAGGACAGATTAGCTCAGAAACAATGCCCAATAGTTTCTTGAAGCACTTAAACTTCAGTTTTCATTTTCCTTTTTTTTTTTTTTTTTTACTATAAATATTTATTTCACCTTCTTTGAATAATCCATACTAATCTCAAAAAAAATCTTATAATGATTCTGGTAGAAGCAGGTGTGATTCCAAAGATATTCCATGGTTTTTTTTCCTTTGAATGGTATCAAAGATCCATCAACAGTAATAGAATGGATGAAATACTGAGGTGTTAAAATTTCAAGAAATTTATACATTACTAGAGCAGAAAATTAAAAATCTTATTTGAATTATTTTAATCCATTCTGAGATTATTTTAATTATCAAAGCAGATATTGTCAGGAGTTAAATTAACCTCTTGAGCAGCCTTACAGGAAACTTCAAATAGCCACTGAAATATTATTCTACCAATATAATGGAATACATTGGAATACTATAAAAAGATGTTTCTGTATTTAGTGGCCACTGTTTTAACAGTGGGAGAACATTTTCTTCCTTCTGTAGGTGTGAAGGGGCCTTTACTGAATGCTAAGAAAATAAAAAATGGAAGCGTTAAAATAAAGAAATTGCAAATATTCTAGTGTTGAGATCCTGGGGTTTCCTGAGCTGATTTATCTTTTTTACCTTAATTCACTGATTTAGTAATTTGTCTTATTTCCCATAAGGGTTCAGAGTGGACACATTCACACAGAGATATAACTCCTTAGACTCATGCAACCCATAATCATATTAAACAATAATATTGCCATCAGGTCAAATGTGTCACAAAGTTAAATTTCCATCTGAAATTTTAGGTACAGTGAGGGAAAGAAAAGAAAAGGCTTCTTGTGGGCCTGATTTGCCTCCTATGTAATCAGGACCTGCAGTCTCCCACTACAGGTTTCAGGCATTGAATCCAGATATCCAGAAACAAACCTCACAGATTAGTATTTTGCCAGCAAGGCAAATAGACACTTCAGGGGTTTTTAAAACTGTAATTTTCATGATTGCAGGCACCTCTGTACCCAGACACAGCTTCCTGAGTCGTCCCATTCAGCACTAAACAATCAAAACAGCAAAATAAGACCTTAGGCTTTTACTGTTATATTTTCATACATTTAGACTTGTTGAAACAGTTAAATATGTTCTCATCTGACAAAACTCTACAAGCACAGCTTGACACCATGAGTGTTCAAGCAGGGGGCATGAGCCTGTGAGGTGTTGGTGGTTTCCCCATCTGGTTCTCACAAAGGACTCAAGTTTGCTAATAAACAAACTCAAATCAAGGCCAAATTTGATCTCACTCAAAATAAACCTTCTTTTGCATGGTGATTTTTAAATCACATATCTTAAAACTCAAACTGGCCTGTAGCTAAGCTCTGTCCCCTTCTTCATTAATGATGAAAGAGTTCAGCTGCCCATCAGTGATTATAACCTGGAATTAAGGTATTCCAGAACCATACAAGAACTCATGGACAGAAAACTTTGGTTTTCTACATGTGCATGTCTTACTGCATGTCATACACACCCAAATTCTACCTGANTTAAGGTATTCCAGAACCATACAATAACTCGTGGATAGAAAACTTTGGTTTTCTACATCTGCATGTCATACAAACCCAAACTCTACCTGGAATTAAGCACATGGGTAAATCATGCAGATGTAAGCACATCTCAATCAATATTATTACCCCAGACACGAGTTTGATGTAACTTCTCGGGAGGTAGATTTGAGGACTCTAAGTTACATCTAATTGTGGTTATTGAAAGATAATTCTCTCCTGTAATGAAGCAATGCTATATATTCCTTAAAAAAAGAAAATCAAGGTGACCCCAAATATTCAGTCACCATGACAGAAAAAGGATGAAGCCACAGCAATTATGCAACCAGTTTTAAAGATCACCAGTAGGGCTTGTGTGTAGCACAGAACAGAACACTCAAAACCAAAGCATGAAATAACTACCAGAGTTGAAAATATTATACAACATTCTTTGGTCTTTTCCCACTTTCTCCAACATTTTTGGTTGTCAAAAGTCTGATTTCCATATCTGAGACTACGAGGTCTACTGGATGTAAAGGAGTCGTGATTATCCTTAAAGTGCATCTGACATCACTATTAATGCTTTAAACTTGCTACCAGTGCATTTTTGCAGTTTCATCCTTTTAGCAGAACTGACACATATAAAAGCTTTGAAAACTCCCAAGTATTACTCTCCAAAAGCATATGTGTAGTGATTACTTAACCAATGGGATGTTTTTTTCAGTTCCTCTACAAGTTGGCTCAGCAACAGTACAATATTAATAATGCTTGAGCTTATACTTTTACAACCTGTTCTCCATTTCTCCCATCTGTCGATAGACTAAAATTATGTTTACAGAATCACTCACTTTCTAACCTTTTTTTAATTCATCCAAGACAACTCACAGCCATTTTTTTCCCTACAGTGACTACAAAACCCCAAAGCTTGAGGCCAAGCTCAGTTTTCAGAGCTGTTGATATGATTGTGAAGTAGCTCCATCGATTTGAAAAGTGTTTTTTGGGTTTCATCCTGTAACAAATGAGAAAAGTATTTTCCTCTCATTACTATTCCAATTAAATATATACCTTCAATTTAATCTTTCTCACCAAACTACAGCTTGAGGCAACCCCAGGGTCTCTTAGAGGGTATAGGTGCATAAAAATTTGCAATATTTGATGGGGGAAAACACAGCCAGTGCTGACCTACATTGCCAACCTGAATCCCCTGGGTTTCTCAAATGGGAGAATAAGAAGTAATTACAGGACTGGGTGCTACCCACTAATTTTTCACAATCAGCCAGTTTCAGTGCCATATCACCCTCCCAAGCACAGGGGCTCCAAGGTCCCAGACAGGAAGCTTTGCACTGAAATCACTCTAATGTTTCTATTTTACACATTGGATTTCTCCACTTCCCTCATTCTGACTATCCAAAAAAATATCATTCTCCTCAAGACCCCAGAATCTGAATGCAGCCAAGGGGAAGTTTTCATTTAAAAATTACATCTTCACAAATAGCTCTTGGAGCTACAACTTAGGCCACTGTTTTCACTCCCATTCAACAGACTTTCCAGAGTAAGAGTGGTTTAATATTTATTCAAGGACCTCGAGGTTTGGCCCCAAATCAATGTGTACACAGATGACTTCATTTACAACTGTGTTTCTATGCCAGATTTAATGTCAACAGTCTAACGGTGCGTTGGATTTCATTTATAGGATTTATTAATTTTTATCTAATGAACAATTTCACAAGGCAATTTAGATGATTGCAAGTGTGAAATGTTTGCAATGAGGACCAGATCTTGCCAGCCTCGCTTGCCTGTAGTGCCACTTACATCAAAAGTAATTGAAAACAATTGTACATGAGAAACACCAAAACAAACAAGTTAAAAACATGAGCAAAGGAAGCAGAGTGGGTATTTCAGGCAATCCAGAGCCATGTGTTGCCTCCATACAGGCAAGTAGAGCTGAACTGACTGGATAGATGGATTTACAGGAAAAGAATGGCACCTTGATGTGAGGATCACACCTTTGGGTAAGAGCTGCCAACGTGTTGATTTGGCCTCAACAGATTGTCCCTATGACAAACTCCCCACTGATCACAGTAGCAACAGAATGAGGCCAAAGTTAGACATCCTAAAATCTCACCTTGTCCCTTCAAAAAATTTGAAAACTAAAGCAAAGGAACATCTCTTCAGTTATATACCATAATGAACCAAACAGTGGATTATTTACCATCTGCTGAGTAATGTTTGTTGGGATTTTTTTTTTTTTTTTTTGATAGCAGGATGTTGCTTTCTCCTGATCTTGGAATTATACTACAAAGCTGTCCATTTATAATTAACTACATTTTTGAGATATTTTTTGCTTAGGTAGCTGGAATCTTCCCAGCATCAGTGCCCAAAAAACAATTACCAGCATCCTGTTCAGTTTGCTTCCAACTCTCCTTCACCCTCCACCCAGCAATGATTATATTTCTTCTCTAAGTTTCAGAAAACAGAGACTGTTTGCCATAAAATTAACTTGACGTGATTCAAAAGGAAATGCAAAGCATTTTATAAGGAGTCAGAGAGAGCAAGCTGCAATTGTGAGCAGAGGATGGGGAAGACTTGTGCTTTCAGCAAGGGGAAGCTTCATCACAAATTAAGTTTTGTTTTCTTTACTTGCTGCAGCACAATGACAGCTTTGACAGACATATGGGTTGTTTAGAATCATAAAGGCTTTTTAATTTAAAGTGCTTCAGGAATATATCTAGCTGCAGTGTGACGTAGGCAATTTTTATTTAGCTGTATTCTGCTAAATGTAGTTTGTAATTGGAACACCTTTCAGCCCAGGCATAGGAAAATCTGTTTCACTCTCCTGCACTGCTGAGCTGCTCTTGCAGCAGGGTTCTACCTCAGCCATGCATTCAAACACCACACACATTATTCTCATTTCTTTTCATGGGAACTGGAGGATACTTGAAACTGTCACATCCCCGAGCAGACAACCAAAACCACAAGGTCTTTATGTCACTTGAGCCTTCTTTAAAAAAAAAAAAATGGATAAGGCCACTCTGAGCTGTTGATTTTCAGGTTTTGTCTTGTTGCAAGGGTGTGGTTTAAGGTCGTTATGATGCTGTAAGGTTCTTCTTTAAAATGTCATATTTTGTCATCAAAGAGCTGGTGATTGTACTTGTTGACCATGTTACGTCTTTTGCTTCATTTAAAAATGTATGGTTTTGGTTCTTTGTTTTTTTGAATGTCAGATATGTGTGCTTTGAGACAGAGCCTGATTTCAACTACATCATATGAGACCCAGAATAAAGCCATTTGCTTGGGTGGAATTCTACTACATGACACAAACATGGCTGAGATGAGGCTGTAGCTGATTGTGGGACCTTCAAACCAAATGGTGCTTTCTGCCTCCTGCATTAGACACTGCCATAAAGATGTTGCAGCTCCAAAGCCAAGTTTGCACCTCACACTGCAAATAAGAGATGGGAAAACACAAGGCTTGTAAAGTGAACCAGAACAGAGCTTGGGTTTCCTTTGCCCAAGCCTTATGAGTTCTACCAGTAGGATATAACACACGCAAATGAAGTAATTTCCAAAGACAACCAAATGTCCAGGAAAAATCTCAAGGTAGAAACGAGGCTGTTTTCCACACCTTGGCCGCTGGTTTCTCCTGCACAAGGCTTGTAACTAAGCACTGGTCCACCTTCTATCAGTCCTTCACATCCACCTGCCATCATCAACTCTGTGATGCGCCCTTGCAGCCACAGTTTAATTACAGCTGTAGTAAATAATGACCCCAGCCATCCTAACTAACAATCCCTTATTACTGTGTTGAGTGGCAGGTCTTGTAAGGTATCCTGGAACTGTTAGTGCTCAAAGAGTTTTTATATCCTCACCATTAACAGCTTTGATTTAAGAGCTCACACAGTTCATCCTCTAAAGGGCCAACCAGAAGTTTCTCCTTGAGCTATTTTGTTCTCTGGAAAATTCCTTTTGAGAGCTGGTGCTACCTGGTCTAGGGTGAAGGAGCACCTGCCTTTTACAGACCCCACCATCAAAGACTTTATTGTCAGTGAATTAACACTACATTAGGAAGGAGGGACAAAAAAGACAGAAAAGGCTCATCTATAAGAACATTGGACCCAGCAGAGACAGGACAGATTAAAAAGGAATCTGATAATCAAACAAAAGTTACACTCTGACTTTTCTTTGAAAATTTAAAAATATCTTCTGCATGAACAATTCTCCTGGGTATCAGCTTCAGAAGTAACTTAAAGAAAATTCTCATGTCATTTGTGGTTGATATAATGTAAGAATCCTTTCTTACAGTCTTTCAGTGAGATGCAGGGGAAAAAACTGGACTCCCACTCACAGACAGATTTTTTTTCCTCTTTGCACACTTGTCAAAGAATATGTCTTTTCCTCTTCAAATAGCAGGAGCCTATTCACAGAAATTCTGTGAACTGAGCCTCCATTTCTCCTTCAGTGGAAGATGGGCAATATCAGGAGCGTTTCAAAAGACTTATTAATAAGTAGTTATAAACAGTAAGTTTGGATAAACACAGTAAAATCACGAATATTAATTCTGTAAGAATTGTGGCTGGTCATACTCCACTAGGTATTTTCCCAGCACTTGATTTTATTTTCTCCCCCATTAACAAAACTCTAAGATTGGTCTTGTAATTCTGGGTTTTAGTTGAGCCTGTATTCAAAGGCAAAAGACCAGATGATCCTGGCAAGCTTCAGCAGCACCTCTGAGCTCGTTTCTTCCCAGGATTGTGCTGCAGATCATTTTATTTTTTTTTAATTTATCATAAAATACCCAACAAGTACTTCTGCCAGGGCATGGTTCACATTTTTCTCCTTAAGAAACCTTTGTATACATCTGAGCTCTGCTAACTCAGAAAGATAGCCTGCTGTTTTCACTCAGCCAAAAATTGCTGAACGTCAGAGATGCAGCAGGAAGAACATTTTGCTGCTTCTGTCACTCCCAACAAAATCTCTAACATTTTGTTTTCTTTAATGGCTTCACTTTTCATAAGATGATTCAAACCCCTATAGGGGACCTACATTAGTCTGCTGACATTTTTTTGCTGGTATAATTATTATGTCCTTCTACAGTCTGCTTTTCATCTGTGCAGAATTTCTCCCTGGCACAGAAGAGTTTAGTTAAAGACCTCAAAGTAGAGAACTAGAAAAGCCAGAATAGCTTTTCAGCATAAGGTAAGGTGGAAGGCAACTTATTTGGTATAACTGTGCATGTGCTGGGATGCCTGGCAGCAAATAGCAGATGGGCACAATGCAACTGAGAAGAAAGAGTATTTCTACACTAAAAAAAAAAAAATATTGGGGGTGATAGGAAAGGCAGGTTTACCTCTCCTTTACACTCCACCAGGCAAAACATGTTACACGTTCCAGCCACTCAGACTATAGCAGGAATGGGGGATTCTGACACAGTACACACTGTAATATATATGTAAACAAATATAGATATAGATCAGTCCATTAAACAAAAATCTTAACAACTCGGTTGCTCCATAGAAAGGCTAACACTTAGAGTTTTGTATGCAAAACAAGGTTTTTAAGGAAGAAATAGATCCCACTGGGGTCCAAGAGTCTAACCTAATTCTAATATATGGATGCACTGCTAAATATTTAGTCTGAGCTTTGGTGTTTTTAAGGACAATCACATCCTGACCCAGCTGCACTTTTAAGCCAAAGTTACAGCTGGCCCCTCAAACACATCTTGTTGCTAAGCAGGTGCAGATCTGAAATCAGAATAGAGCACTTGGGATATGAAGAAAGCAAATCCACCTCCTCAGATTTAAAGACAATATTGCCTTGGTAACAGGTAACACATGTGAAGTACGTGGTTAATTACGGCTTCCAGTTATAACAGCGACAAAACAGAAATGAAAATGAGAAGCACTGTAGCAAAATATAGACAGCCCTTAATAGTCAGGTAGCTTAAAACACTCTCGTATACACCATGAAGCAATTGAAGAGACAACTGTGCAGGTCAGATGGAAACAATGAACAGAAGTCTGGAAAACATGGTTAATTCTCAATAGGACAGAAAAGGACTCAAAGAGCTCGTGCCCTTCTCACTGGTGAGTGAGGAGTAAGGGGACGAGAGGATGAAGTTATCTGAAGCTGTTTTAAAGGAAGAGTGCAGCTGCATCCAGAGTTTTGAAATCCTTCACTGCCATTATTTACAAAGCTTACACAAAGCTGAAATGGAGACACACACTGTCGCCAAACACCTTTCGTCCTTCCTTCCTCACCAAGTGACTCTGACCTCGCCTGCCCCTTTCAGAAAAAGCACAAGATGTGAACACATTATGGAGCTGGGAGAAATGAAACAGAGTCCTTTCAGCACAATAAGCAACCACTTTGACAGCAAGAAATGGAATATGAAAACAATCACATAAATAGCAGTAGATGAAACAGACTCAATTTACACAGTGGAACACGCAGCTCGCTAAAACTAAAGGTTGAAGAAGAGGCCAGTGAATAATACATAAGTGTTAAAATCTGAATAATACTGCAATAAAAGCATTTGAAAATCTAAAAGCATGTATAACCTAAAGAAAGGAGGGATATCTGTCTCTACTGGTCACATTGATGGATATTAGGTTCCCATTATATTCATAGTAGACAGATTCCTGACTCCCAATTATTTAACAAGTAAGTAACTTTTTAAAGCTTCCTTCGATTGAAGAGGAAGCTTTGAAATAGAAAATTTTTCCATTGATGATACACAATGTCTACCCCAAACCAGATGAGGTGGATTAATCTTTTTAAGATACAAGATTTTCATTACAGAAAATTATGCACTTCAAGGGTGTTTGTGTTTGGATATTGAGTTGACACTTGGCACCAGTGGCACACAGCTATGGACTGAAGGGATTTTCTTGTATGTAAAGGACATAGAGCACCAGGAACAGCACAGTCACTTGACACATGTTCACAGCTAAGTGTTCTAACCCAGCTTGGGGGAAGAACACTAAAGTCAAAGGACAACAGGCTCACAGTATCTAAAGTCAAGCTGCTTTTGTTCTGATATATCTAATTACATGCCTAAATTCTTGCAGATTTTGACTCAGTGCTATTGTTACTCTCCAAAAGGGATGATGAATACTTGCCAGAGCCTCAGAAATCTGCCCAGGATTCTACAGGTTTTTGCAGAGGTCTCTGGTAGCCTGTGATAGAAGGCATGACCCATAATTCTGGGGTTAAGCTAAAGTTGACCCAGTAGCCTACAGATGAAAGAGGATCAATCTATCCAGTCACACATCTTTTAAGACAGCCAGCAGGTTTTGGATGTTTCCAGAGCCACAGTGATAAAATATCAGCTGTCTTCTCTTACTCTGAACTATTTATACAGCTCTATAGCAGAGCTTTTCAGTAGACACAGAAATCTAGTTATTGATCACTTGTAATGCTTAATTCAATTCTGAGAGGAAATGGCCTACATTTCATGGATACATTTCATTAAAAGACTATTTACTCATTTTGTATTTTGTAAATGCTTTAGCAGAGAGATATCACTGCCAGCTCACAGGATAGTATGATGGATTGGAAAATTTGTTACCAGTCTCCAACAAAATGTGAGGAAAATTATGTTAGTACACTATGATCTCCTAAAGCAATTAATAGAATCACAGAAAAATGAAGAAAGAATGGACCAAGAGAGTTCATCATGTATATCTCTTTGCCTTAAGGAAGGCTCAAACGAACTTGCATTGCATCAGATAAATATTTATCTAATAAAGATCTCTAATGACAGTTTACAGACCACCTCAAAAATCTGCATCCTTAGACAGTTTGCAGATAATTTTTTTATTATCTAGTCTGAATCTTTTTTGCTGCTGAGTTGATGCTCCTTGCAATCTGCCCTATCACCTGGAACACAGAAAACATCTTAGACCCTTCTTTCCTACAAGATCCTTAAAGTTTTCAGAAACTGTGTATTCTTCCATCAACCTTCCCTTCCTCCCTCCCCTAAGCTCTGGTTTGTGGCAATCAGTCAATCATTATGCATCTTGTTCTTGAGGCTCTGCTCACTCCTGCTGCTGCTCCAAGTGCAGTATCCAAAATTAAACAGTGGATATCAAGCCAAGCTTTTCCCAGGGCAATTACTTGTACCCGTAAGAGTCAACTGTAAATCTTGCACATCAAAGCCTTGGCTTGCTCAGTTCATGACCCAGCATAATTCTTTCCTCTGCCTTTGGAGACAAGTTGTCCCCCATTTTGAAGTGAACTTTTGCTAAGGTCTCTGGGTGCATTAACACAGCCAGTCTTGCACTCCATTAAACACAGCTCCAGCATTTCCCTGCCTGCCTTGTGAGAATGCCATGAGCACAGGCTGATCTCAGCAAAGCCCTGTCCATCTCTAAGACCTACAGCTTCTTATCTGTCCACAAAAGAAACTGCTCAGTTGTGAAAGGAAAGCAGTTATGTATTTCTCTGCAATATTAGAGTTACTTCAGAGTACTTTAATTATTTCTTTGCTTTTTTTTTTTGACAGTTGAGGCTGAGCTGCATCATTTCTGAAGAAATACATTTGGGTTTTTTTATGTTTTCTAGTCTGCTTTCATCCACCTTCTGCTAACTTGTTAGACCTGATGACTAATGGCTCCACATCTCTACAGACCATTTGTCTGCTGTCCCTGAGAAGCTAAACAGCCCCATCTGATCCAAGGAGTTCTAATATCTTTAATCTATTAAACTCCTCTTGCCTGTCCCCCTCCCTCTTTTTCCCAAGACTGCATCTGCCAAATGATGGAGTTCAAAGTAACACTCTCTTTTTTTGCCTGACCTTTCCAAATAAGATTTATCTCTTTTCTATCAATATTCCAGCATATTTCATCAAGGATCTACTACAGTAAGTCAAATACTTGGTAAGTATTAAAAATTCTGGGAATAGATCTCGTGCAGGCTGCTAAAACAGATATTCAGGCACTAACACAGGGTGTGCTCAAACAGATGTGGAATGGCAAGGGAGAAGCTGAAAATATTTGGAAATTAAAGAAAAAAAATGCATCTTTAACTATAGCCAAGAAGAAAATCTGCATGAAGTTTCAGACACAACTGGGTGCCACAGAATGGAGCCTTCACAGACACACTGCAACACCCAGTTAAGGCCACACAGTTGTTCAGACTTCTGATCTTGCTTCAATTTTCTGGGTAATCCCTCTTTCAAACTCTGCACTGGAGGTTTTTGAAATAATTAATGATGAATAACTGCCTATTTAATAGTTTTAGTACAGAGATTTTTTAGTGAAAATAAATTTGCTTTTTAGTTCTAGCCTTCATTCACAAAAGCAACAATAAATATTTTATTCATACACCTATGTTTTTAAGCTTAGCCTGAAGATACTAATGCTTAAGATCATGACCTGTACTTCACAGATTCACACAGGATTAAGGCTCTTCTGTTGCCACAAACACCTTCTATATTTTATTACGTTTCCTATTTTAATAGTGTAGCTGTATAAAGTGCCTGGGGACTTTGCAGAAAAACTCCATCAACATTCATGTTATTAAAAGCATTATGAGTTACTGTAAAATTTATTTACATTGTTATTAACGCTCTTTAAAAGTTTAAATGAGCCACATTTCCAGGTTCAGAGTGAGTGGGGCATCAGATCTAGAAAGCTGTGATAGGCCAAGCAGAAAGCTTTGGCAGCCACTACTGAGGAATTAATAAAACAGAACAGGGTGATTTGGAAGGGACTTTTAAAATTTATCCAGTCCCATCCCCTGCCATGGGCAGGGGCACCTTCCACCACCCAGGTTGTTCCTAGCCCCATCCAACCTGGCCTAGGACATTTGCAGGGATACAGCAGCCCCAGCCTCTCTGGGAAAACTGTCCTGGTGTTTCATCATTGTAAAAAATTTATTTTTCTAATCTGAAATGACTCCCCTTCAGTTTAAAGCCATTACTCCATTACTGCTGTCCTATAACAAGACTCTCTTTTCCCCTCCTCTTCCTTTAAAGGGAGAGAGCAGCAAGTGGCAGCCCCCCTGTTCAGAGAGGAGTGCCCATGGGTCTATGCAGGGATGTGTTCATCACCTTTGTCCCTTTCATAACCTATATCCCAAAACATTATAGCATGTAAAGTCTCATAAAAATCTGCTACCATCTACATGTTCTGGATTTGCTGCAATTGGTCCTCTGGAAAAAAAATATTTGAGGGATTTTATGCTAAATATATTACTGCCATCAAGCTGGTGTATAATGGAAAACACTCCTCTTCACAAAACTCACCAGCATAACAGGAACCAGCATGAGCTCCCCCAGCAAATGACTCTGCACATTACAAGGAGGTACAAAAACCTTGACTTTTTTTTCTCTGGCCTTAAAAAGAGGGAAACCTAGATGAAAGCTTTTTTCAGACTTTATATGGATGGTGTCATAGCAGCTATAAGGAAGGAAGATTTTGTGAAGAAAATAAACTTGTAAGATTGGAGGTCATGTCCTGACAAATGTGTTGGGAGGGGAACTGCCTACAGTTCATAAACATTGGCACACGTATATCAAAGAGGAAGTTAATTCCATAAATACATTCTAAAGTCACTGCATCTGAACACTTAATTTACTTCTATGCTCAGCCACAATTTATTTATAATCTTTATAAATATGAGGCATTGGGGTAAGCAGGTCAACATAAATTATTATTCAATCTATAACCACATCAAAAAGTAGATTAACATGGATTCTTAGCTTTAGATGTCTTTTCAATTAGTTACCTCAGCAATTTGATGGCCATGTATTTGTGGGCTATCAACTGTTTTCCATGAATTTTTTATTTTTATAAAGAAATGATAATTACAGGAGCTCACCAGAGGAAAGTGTCTCATTTATAATAGAAGTACAAGCAAAGGAGATGGAGCCATTAATGCCAGCTTTAATTGTTTGATATCTGGAATCAAAGAAATAAAGCATAGCCTAAAATCCATGGCTGTTTCTGTTACAGTAGCAAAGCCATACTTTTCCTTTTGGAAAGGTAATTGTGATCTGGTCACTTGCAAGATTTAAAGTCTATTCTCTGCCAAAAGGCCCAATGTTCCTTCCACTGAATTCTAAGTCAAAACTGAAAAAAGCTGCCATTGTTTCTATATAGTCTCTTTATCCATGGCACCAGAAATGAAAGAAACAAGAAAAACACCCCACCTCTTCAATATTTGGCGCTATGATGGATTGTCAAACATTAAACATAATCCAGCCATTTTCAGTTGCTGCATTTCTCAGGCTCAATCTTTATCCTGTATGTGAAATAATCTCCCCTTAAAACCTGCATCAGAAACAGCCTCTACTGACACACTGTTCCCTCTGTTCCAGAGGGAAAGCACATGCTGCTAACCACAAACCCAAACCTATTAATACACCATCTCCCCTGATCTGAGCATGCAAGCATTGCACCATGCTCCACAGCAAAAGACAAAGTTGAAACCATGTCAGGAGGATGTTTTCATTATGTCAGCTCCTGCAATAATAGGTTTTTTTGGGCCAGCAGAAGCCAAGGGAGATAACTTCTTTTCAGGGATACCAGACAAGCATATGGAATTACCTCTTCATTGGTGGAGCCTTCTCCTTTTGTGTGTTTGGCCAGTTTTCCTGCCTTTTAAATAATCTGCAGTTGGAGATAAAGGTCAACAAATTCCCAAGTCCTATGCCCATTTCTCTCCAGCATGTTCACTTCATCACTGTGCAAGGGGTTTCATTTGCCCAAAACCCTTGCCTGCCGTTTTCATCCTTTTCATTCAGGATAATAAAAGTTTTTACTTCTTCCTATAAACCTTGTCTGTCAAGAAATATTGGAAGATGAGAGCCAGAACTTTGACTTGCCATCTTTTCTTCAGCAGATGATTTATATTCAGGGAGTTCATACATTTTTAATAACGTAGTTCAAATGTTAGTCTGAAAGCAGAATAGGATTTTCCTTTTCTCCTAAGTTTTTTCCCTTGTATATTTTGTCTAGTTTTCAGGAGACAGGGGTTTGCACAGAAACTTGAAATCTCCTTGCATTGAATCATCTGTGAAGAAATCATTCCTGGAGCCCATTCCACAAACCCCTTAAACCCAGGATCCTTCCCAAATCGAGAAAGATGTAGTTTATTTTTATACTAATGAGTGGCTAATCCTCAAAGAACAAAGATGCAGTCTGGATGGATTTCCTGAAGTCAAGAATTATATTTCAGCAGCTTGTTATAAAAATTCCAGATATGTCTCCAAGCATTAGTTTTCTTGAGGGAATTCAGACTAGAATGTCCCACTGAAACAATTTCTTGACCTCTTGTTCTTGGTTTTAAACTTCTGTATGCAAAAAGTACAAAGTTCAAGAAGAACTATGAGCTTCTCACAAAGGCATTGACAATAAGAAAAAAAAATCTAGTATTGAAGCAGAAATCCAGTCTCTACAGCCACTGCAATGTTCAGTGGGATCTTGCTGTTCTTCAGAAAGCCATTCCATGAGGAATTGTGAAATGTTCTAAGACACAAAAGTATATCATAAGATGTCCATCTTTTGCTGCTGCTGGAAGAAGCATTTCACTTCCCCAAGATCAAAGGATTGTTTCACAATCAATTCCCATTTCTCCATATTTTCCTCCTTCTTGTTGCCACCAAAGCCCTGCTATCATATTTTCAGAATCTGCTTAGAGAAACATGCTCCTTATTGATGAGATTTTTTTTAAAGAAGGAAGATGGCAGAGAAAAGCAGCACTGCTTAAAGCATAGGATGCTACAGAAAGAAATGCACAAGAATTAATCTTCAGCCAATAGAGAAGAAATTTGCCTTTTATTACTAAAAAATTCCTGCATGGAATCCATGATCACTCGCATAGGGCTTCATTCCAAAAAATTAAAATAACCTCTCTTTATCTGAAAGAGAATTGGTAGCTCAACAAACATTTTTGAATTACAACGTGCCCACTTTATTGTTTTTGCATGACTTCTGGCCAATTATGCCATTCTGTCTTTCCTGCTGGCCCACCCAGAGTGAGAGGGATTGCCCCCACAAGATTTTTCACCTGCCAGAGAGCCTTTCATGAGGATTCCTCAGACTAACAGGATCCATTTTCAGAGTAGATTTTGAACAAGAACCTAGACCCTTTTTGGTGCTTGATCTCATCTGCATCCATGACTGAAACACTCCACCATCAATTACAAACCCAACACTTCAATAACACTTAACTATTAATTAATTACTGATATAGAAATACTATCCTTTCAGCACTGGAGAGAAAGTACAAGTACAGAAGCATAAAGATAAAGCACACAACTTACTTGGTAACTTAGGTAAAAATAGAGGATATTCATGTTCTGCTGATAAACTCCCTAAAAGAAACTTTAAAGGTGTTTAGGCTTATGAAATTTATGACATCAAAGGCAAAGTATAACAACTCCAAGGAAAGTAAATAAGAGGAACTGACAAAGCTTTTTTACAATTCATATTAATTCTAGATAGTACAAAACCAGGTTCATTATGGAGGCTCAGAGAACAAACACATATAGATGCCTGTAAGAAGGAATCTTTCCCAGGATACCTAAACAGACAGGCCACTAAATAAAAATACAAAGCAAGAGGTGTGATACACATTCTGTACTGAGATCCATTACAGTTGCATATATATATTTCAGCAACAGACAAAAAAAGAATGGAGAAAAGCATGAACCTACAAATCATGTGGGTATTATTGAATTAGTCTGAGAAAATGAAGTAGAACACTCCCAAAATTCTCTTGTTCTGTCCTTTCAGTATCATCACAGTCCATAAGGGACAACAAGCAGACCAGCAGACATCTCCATTTTAATTTTAAACTCTAACACAACAGGTACTACTGCTTTCCATCAGCAAAATAAAGATAGGAATTTAGAAGCCCCCTGTCCTTACTCTTTATTCAAAATACTGACCCTTTTCCTTGTTCAGGTATGTACACACATGGACTCCTATCCAAACTCAAGTCACAGATAAATTAAAAGCAATTATATGTCAGTTCTTTGGGGGAGAAAAATAAAACCAACAAAAACACCACACTCTTCCCTAAAAATAAAAAGAGAACAAAACTAAACAAAAAGAATTCAAATTATTTAATAAGCAGAGACCTGGTCCTGGACGTTTTTTTCAAGTAAAGCTTCTGCTGTGACATGTGGCTCTTGTGCAGCAGCCTGATCTCTTTATGGCTCAGTTGCAACCCCATGCACCAGCCCTGGAGAAGGAGGGCTCTGTTTCACTGCCAGGAGCAGCCCCCAGAAACACGATGCAATCACAATCCCAAGAAACATTGTTCTTTGGAGACACACTTTTCCCTTCACTTCTACTTTCTGGGGCTGGAAACCATAATTTGTTGTTGCCTTGTATTAGAAGAATTAATTTCCTTCTTGGCACAGAATCAGTTGTTCTGTCCAGAAGGAGGGGAGATGGATTTCTCCTATGCCCTTTACTGAGTACAGCACCAACTTACACTGAGTCTGGACCTAAGGAAGTCAGAGGATGGACAAACACAAGTTAAAAGGAACCTTCAAGGACATTTCTCTTTTTTTCCCTCTCTCAAGTTTCCTGCACTGCAATCACAGTCTTAAATTTTTAATTTTTTTTTTTTTTTAAGAGCAAGAAATTAAATCTAATACCAGTTCATCAGCACTGTTCTCACCATCTTATTTGACAGATGTGTGTGAAGGAAAGGGAGAAGAAAGAAATGCAACATGTGTATTTTAAAAGTCAATATTTTTTTAAATTTTTATCAGAATTCCTAATCCTTAGGATTAATCCTACATGTATATATATATATATCTAAATACCAAGTGAGAGTTGGGACTTAGCAGTGTCCATTCTTCATCTCAGAAATCATGAATAAATGCACATAACCTAAATTCCAGCTATTTCCACCCTTACTGCCACCCATCCACAACAGCATTCAGCCAGACAATGGGAAATAATAGTCCAAGTGTCTAACATTATTTAAATAAAGTTTCATAAACCTGTAATCCTCATAAAAAAAAAATAAAAATAGAGGGGAAAAAAAAGAGAGGAAAACAGTTAGTCAAGGTTTTGGTGAAACCAGGAATACCACCTGAATCTCCAGCCCCCCAGTCTGTACTTCTGAACTGTATTTCAGTTTTGCCACACAGCCTACCTCAGGCATACTAAACCCAGAATTTTTTCAAACTAAGCCTACACCTGTGATGAAGTCTTATTGAATATGATGCAACTTCAATAAGCTTTGGGTTAACAGCTCAATAATTAGAAGCACAAGTCAAGTCTCTGTTTTATGCCATGAGTTATATACTTCTGATCATATAAAGACAATTCTACACATTTTTCTTGTAACACTGCTTGGCATATTTGGTGTTTTAATATTGCTTTAATGTCCTGGTGAGAATGAAATTTTGTGGGTTTACTAGAGCACCTCATTCTCACTCAAATCTCTTCTTCCTTGTAGAATTCTTACTTTCTACAGCCTCACTGCACTGATGCTGTTCCTGGATATCTGTGTGTATCTATGTCCAGAAACATATGAGGAAAAAAATAACACGAGATGCTGTTTATAAGAGATAAGGCTCTGATTTCAGACTTGCTTTCAATGTTAATAGAGATTTGGCTCCACTTCATGTGTTTTAACCACAAAGAACTGTATCTTCCCATTATCATGCACAACAGCTTTTAATGAACATGCAAGGGCCAATATGGTGCCCAGCTACAAGACTTCTCAGTATTATATCGTGTACGTGACTGTTCCTTGTTAATGCAATCCAACTGGGACCTGGAAGGCAAATGTGACTGCAAACAATTGTCTACTACTTTTATTTGAACTGATTTCAAATGAATCTGTGCATGTGAAAATGGCAGATCATGTCAAAGGACACTTTGACAGAGGAATAAATGCTGCACCTATAAATAGACTTTGATCCATAGCAGAAAAAACATCTCCAACAAATTCTTAGTGCAATGACAGTGAAATAATGAGAATGAAATCCAGACTGAGCATCATTCAGTATGTTGTTTTACTCCAAGTACTTAAACAGTTGCTTGTGAACCAATTTATTCATTATCTATTATGGATAGAGTTGGAAGCAGTGAGATAGGTCTGTAAATAATCAGCTGAGTGGGTTTGCTTTCTCTCTCTCTTATATGGCAGGATAACATTTGCTTTCTACTACTCTGATGGAGAAGTTCCAAGACGCAGTGATAAATTGAGCATATAGGTGATAGGGCCTTGGTATTACATGAGCAGCCAGTTTAAAAATTTTTGGAGATACCCCAGCAACACATCCCATCAGAGCCTGCTGCTGCCATTTCTACATTTGCATAAGCCAGGCTGTCTCACAAACTGCTGCTCTTGTTCCCACAGTTTTCCCAAGCCAAACTCCTTCAATCTGTTGCAGTTTTGAAGGCCAAACCCCTTCAATCTGTTGATGCTGTTTCCAAGTGTGGCTGATGCTCCAGCAGTTGCCCAAGCCAAGCTCTGGAGTAGTCTTTTGTTGTTTATTCTTAGCTTGCTCAGCTCTGATCCTGGCTAGCTTTAGGCACCTAACAAGAACCCTAAATCATGAGCCTACTCACCTCGCCCCCTCTCTATTCAAACAGGAAGGAATGGCCAGCCCTAAAGGTTTATTCAAATCTCAAATAAGTGGAACTAGTGAGGTATCCAAAGGAGCAGGGATGTACAAGATCCCAGGCTCTCCACTAAGCTGCACAAAGGATTGTCTCTTTCCTATTGAATCATATAGTCCAAATGGAGAAAAAATTCTCATAATAATTCTCATTTATAATAATTCATTTACTTAATACTTTTATTACTTTTGACATTCCAGTTGTGTCTCTACCATGGGAAGATGAGACCTCTGTGGCCCAGTGTTCCACACAATCCCTACTGTAACCCATGGGACAGATAGGGGTACCACACCTTGTGCATTCCACAGTCACGTATATTCCCTAGCAATGCTTTTAGTAAAGTGATATTAACTCATCCAATGGTTTTGTTTCCTTTCTGACCTGCCCCGATAGAAACAGCAAAGGCAGTACCCTAAATTCCTTCCAGCAGCCCTTTTTCCTCCACAGTTAAGCAAGACATGGGACGAAGAAGGGAAATGTGTGTTGTACCTGGGCTGGGATGATTTTACAGTGGTTATTCTGTTTCCCTTGCCAATTCTAGATTTAAAGCTTCTACAGGCCTAGTGCCTGTGACAACAATGCCTCCTGCCTTCAACTATGAAAGGCCTCTCTGGCCTAGTCTGCAGTAAATTTACATCTCTCAGCACAAGCCATGCAGAAAGAGGCAAATGTCTCTCAGCCAGGATCATATTTTCAAATTGCAGAGGTGTCAGGTGAACAAACCACAGCGATTCAACTGTTCTCCTCTGCTGCACCTCAGCATCTGGGGAAAAGGGGCACAAGGGTCAGCAAGGGAGCAACTGCCTCAAAAATTAAACAATTTCCCCCTCCACCTTTACTTGCTGGTTTCTACATGCAGAATTATTTCCTTCAGCACCTTCAGCACATGTCACAGTCAAACAAGGGGCTATAGCAGGTCATGCCTCCCCCACCAGCACGTTCCCATTTCTGTCTGCAGTGTGTTTATTACAGCTGCTGCTTGGTGCCTTCAGAGAGGAGCTTTGGTGCTGATGCTGATTTCACAAGGCTACACAATCAATGTAAACACCTCAAAACTTAAAAGAGGTTACGATTAAAAAGGAATATGTCAATTCATGATGGTCTGCTGAAACATTGGTTACACAGCTTGAAAATAATACGAGTAAATTGGCATAGAATCAAACTAAAAATATTCCACCCAATGCACCACTGAGGCTGACAGCAGGTGTGGTTTTAATAGAGTCAGTCTCTGTGCTTGTCTTGAAATACATCTCCAAGGCCATCCTTTGTTTTAAGTGTCAAAAACATATATAGGAACCCAGCAAAGAAGGGGCTGGGCCTTGAACTAATTTTTTTTTTATTTTTTTATTCTCTTTCCCCCTCCCTCTCTTAAAACACAATGCAGCTGTAAATACTGCTACAGATGTGAGAAAACAATAGTATTTTTGGTTGTAAATGTATTTTTTTTTTAATCAAACCACCAGACCTAGCATTTTTTATCTTCACAAATCTTTAGAAACAATAGTCAGTAAAAATCAATCCTTATTGTACAGCCTGTGAATACTAAAGACAGCAAATAACATTTACTTTGCTTTCATGTTTGAGTTTTTTCCTAAAAAGTTGTTCTTTGCAAGGCTGCAATCTACCAGGCTGCAACAATTGTCTGGTTCTGTAACTTTATCAGTCACGTGCTCCAAGGTGCATTTGGGAACCAAGTCTGCAACTCCTTATTTTCTAAATCTGTCACCAGTTGAAAATGATAGCTACTTAAAAATCTGTTTTTCTTAAATCTGGTTTGCTCTGTTGTACCCATTTTCAAAGTGCACACCCAAGTCTTAATTAAAAAAAATAAAAATAAACACACAAACTTTCTACTGGAATAAAAAAACTTTGCCAAGTTTTCTTCAGATTCCTGTATGACATTCAAGTAATATATCGAATTTTCTGTATGAATAAGTATATCCTGATACAACATTTAATAAATATTCATTTTCATTCATGAAGAACATGTTTAATCCCCTGAAGACTAAATGCACTGTGTAACAGAGAAACCAGAGCTGATCCTAAGGCATGCAGCACGTTCACCTGTACCCACATTCTGAACAGTTAATACTCAGAAAAGCAGTGAGTGCTCCTAAGGTCTGGAAGTAGCTTGATGCAAATACAAAATACAGATGTAAAAACACTGCTAGAATAACTGCAAATTAATTTATGTTGGGAGGATCAGAATGCTAAACACCTTTATTGGTGACAAATGATGTTTTTTCTATTCTCTGAGTGTATTATACGTCTCTTGTCAAGTTGTTGCTGAGATACTGCATTATCCAAGCACTTATATTGTGATTTATAAAAGAAAAAGAAGACTATTGCATATATTATCAGGGATTGTCTACCCACTGCTTTGCTACTTGCACCTATTGTTTACTAGGACAAGCAGGTACTGGGGCTGCCAGCATTTCAGGGGCTATATTTACCCCTAGAGTTAGTAACTCTCATAATAACAACTGCATGGTTTAATTCTGCATAAGAGTTGAATAACTTCAGTAGATCCAGTTTCACTTATTCAAATAATGGGGTTTTTTTAGAAGAAAAACCCAAATGACATCCCTGCAAAATGCTCAAAACACTCAGAAAGTTAATTAGTACAACAACAATAGAATAAGGATCACACAGCCTCATTAAAAGAGAATATTTTGATCAGAAAAACAACCTCCACAAGTCAACAGCCGTGAAGTTATAAGCAGCCAACTGTCAGCCAAGATAGCAAAATCAGAAACTTAAAGAAAACCAACAAACCAAAACTTAAAAAAAAACCCAAAACAAAACAGAAAACAACCAGCAAATTTTCCAAGACCCTACTTTGTTCTTCTTTTTAAATTCACACAACCATTCTAGATGGAAAAATACCCCTAAAGCCAACCAAATATACAACCCATTTTGCATCTCAGGAGCTGCAGTCACAACACTTATTCTAGAGGGAAAATTTGCCATATTTATCACACAGACCTCTGTCCACTATGTTTCCTGTCAATTGAGTCATAAAGTGTGTGAAATTTAACCTACACAGGTAATGAACATTAGATATGTCTAAAAAAAGGGACAAAGGCATTTCCTCACAAGGGTCAGTAACACATTTGCACATAACCATTGGGTAAAATTAAACAGGAATGCAGTTCATAACTTTTAGGAACAAAAATACCTTAAAAAAGAAAATAAACCTAGCAGAGAAAGTACCTGAGCATTATAATCTGCTAACAAGTGATTTTAGTGCCTTGGGCAGTCTTGAACAACAAGAGCTGAACTGCTGACTAACCACAATCAATAATACATCAAAAACGACATGGTAGATCTTTAAAATCCATAGTGCTTATTTGAATGGGGTTTTAAGGTCATGAAAAGCAACATGACCCAAATTGTATTTACTTCTCTCCAAATTAATCTGAAAATTACTTCAATACATACTGACTTCATTTTTACCGTTTTGGGCCATTAAGTGGGATTGTATAAATATCACGTTAGATGATTGTATCCCTTGTTGTTGTTATACACACCCTGTTTTTAGGGCTCTTTGCAGGTGTTTTTCATTGTATGCTACTGGAGAATCATGGAATGGTTTGTGTTGGAAGGGGTCTTTAGAGGTCATGTACACCATGAGCAGGGATATCTTCCACTAGAGCTGGTTGCTCAGAGACCCATCCAACGTGGCCTTGAATGTTTCCAGGGATGGGGCAGCCACAGCTTCCCTGGGCAACCTGTGTCAGTGCCTCACCACCCTCATTCTAAAGAATTTCTTTATGTCTGGGCTGAAAGTGTACAATGACAGCTCACATGCAGCTCTTCATGCTACAGCACCCACAGGTGAGGCTTCTCTCAATCCCTTCATCCCCAACTTGTGTTTATACCCGAGATTGCCCCAAGCCAGGTGCAGCACCTTACCTTTGGCCTTGTTAAACTGTGTGAGTTTCACACAGACCCACTCCTGGAGCTTGCCCAGGTCCCTCTGGGTGGCCCCCTGTCCCTCAGGTGTGCCAGCCACGCCACTCAGTTTGGTGCTCAGGGTGCACTCAGTCCCCCAGTCAGTGTCACTGGGGAGGGCATCATACAGTGCTGGTCCCAGTGCAGATCTGAGCACTGCCTATTGCTGATCCCCATCCAGACACTGAGCACTGAACCCTCTGGATTCAACCATCCAACCCATCAAATTCAACAGTCCTCCCATCACATTCCACTTTCTAATTTAGGTTGTTGTGGGTACCATGTCAAAGGCCTTACCAAGGCCCAGACAGATGGCATCTGTAGCTCTTCCCTTGTCCTTTGGTGTGGTTACTCCATCACAGAAACCCAGGAGACCAGGCAGGCAAGACTTGCCCTTGGTGGAGCTGTGCTGGCTGTGTCTAATCATGCTCCCTGGCCTCCATGTGCCTCGGCGTGGCTCCCAGGAACACATCCATCAGAAATCACTCCGGTTTGCTGAAATGTTTTTGTCACCATAAAATGACACGATTTGAATGTTTTCAAACCCAAATCACTAAAATAACAAGTGTCATGCGAGTCTAAAGGCCCAGTAGCAACTCCTGCTCATCCCCTTGCTCAAGGGCTATTACACTGTAGTCCTTCAAAAAGACAGCAGAGGAGATGAGTCTGAAATGACTGTGTCTAAATAAAGAGGAGTTTTGACAGAGTTAAACTCCTTTTAATATACCTGAAAAGTCATGCATCTTTCAGGTCCTAAGTATTCTCTTCTTCTATCACTCACTCCAACAGGAGGCATTAGGACTTAGCAGGATCCAGCTTATAGTTCTAACAGCAAGAGCCATATCAAGAGCATATCACTCTCCATCACCAGGATTTTGAAATGCTGAGCATTTTTTAATACAGCACCCCAGGTGTTTGCTGCTTAAAACATACTCTACATGAGCATCTGCAGATGGCATGTCAACGGGGAGCCATCGAGATTCAAAAGCACTAACATTCTCTTTGGGACCCCTTGCTGTGGCNGCGCCCCCTTGGGGGGACAAAAAAAAAAAAAAAAAAAAAAAAAAAGAAAAGAAAAACCACCCATCACAACAAACACAACACCAGGAAGGAGGGGGAAAAAAAAATATCAAACAGAAAGAAAAATCCCAGTATGAAATGTTCTCATGTCCAGCAAATGCACGACCTGGTCCTGCAGTCCTTGTTAAAGTAAATCACCCCAATGAAAATAATCAAGAGAGATGATTCAGGCAGTGTGCTGCACAGGTAATGCTTGCCCTGGATAACTCAACCACGAATAATTCAGTCTAAGTGAAGCTCAAGTAAGACCATTACTAACTGTTTTCATGTATGAGGGATTGATTTTCTTTCACAATGAAAGGAGGCTCAGGTTGCAGTGCTCCTAAAATGAAGATACAGCACAAGCTGGTTTTTTGATCAGAGGATGGCACAGGTAATGTACCTGTTTTGCCTCATACCACATTGGAGGGTGGGGATGTGAATTCTCTCCACTGCAGGGTTGCATACTTACGTCATAAATAACAAAATCAGCTAAACATGGTCTAAGAAGGAACATAGGCTGCAAGGAAAAAATATACAATTGTTTCTACTCCTGTAAGCTGTTTAGAGGCTCTAATTCCAAACAGAGGCTGTCTAGCGTACAAACAGCACTTATATGACCAAATAGTCAATAATTGTTAGTAATTTATACACAGGTTGCACGGCCAGGAGGCACATGATGAATAAATGGCACAAAAATCAAGATCACTGTGCAAACAGAACATGAATTCTATTTGACAGACATATGTAAAGCACTGCCTACAGAAAGGTTTATATTCAGAGATTTACAAGAACACACACACAACTACAGTGTATAGATTATGTTGTCTTCCTGAGATAAAGAAATGCAACTACTTTAAGGAAAGCTGGGTTTTGTCAGCTCTAGATAAGGGTCTTCTTGATATAACTGTGAAGTAAGCAACAACAGCAGATTTTGATTCTCGTTTGTCACTCAAAAACACTTAGGGAGAAAAACAGCTCAAAGAATATGAAAGATTAAAATAAATTAGGTGCTCATTTTCCATGATAACTTAACACAGCCATTTAATAGGATAAAAACATTTCAAATCTAGGACTATTACACTCTACTGTGACACTCTAGACAGTAAAAGACATCCTACCCACAGTCATCATCACCACTTAATTTAATAACAATCTAAAATTAAGAGCAATTGACTCTCTAAATACTTGAAGAAGATTATGAGAATGAACCATGATGGAAGAAATCACTTGCATGAAAGCTGTTTTAAAATTCTTCACATTATTACAGTTCACTTCCAAGAGTTACTTCATGAAAGACTATCCATGGAGTAATTTTTTTATATTTGCAGTTGTCCTGTGACCAGGACAAAAAAAGTAATGAAAGCAAGCTGTAAGTACTTTTTGCCACTGCTCATAAAATTTTGAATTCTTGCATGTTAAAATGCATAACATTTTAAAAACAGATCAAGATGAACCTGAAATAATTAGACAGTGAACAACAACTGTTGTGAATTAAATTAATTATGCCCTTTAGCCAGCTGTTTTACACAGGATAGTCACCACCACAGAGAACCACCAACTTATGAGAACTGTCTTCCCTAATTTCAGCATTATGATTGAAATATGCCATAAAAGCTAGACATGGTTTATCTTTGCATGTAAACACCTAATTGCATGAGAAGTTAATGAGCAGTCTAAAGCAAGTACTCAGGTGTTTAACAGGAAAAATGATACTGTCACCAGCTTGTTTCTCACCTGGTTAATGATACTGAAAACCCAATTTTGCTAAGGATGAAGAAACCAGGTTTGATTCAGTCCTAATAGCAGATAACTTACTCAAGTAAAGAAACCAGCTGAGAGATTCCTGTAGGCTTCAATAGGCTTTGGATCAAGCACATGGCAATTTTGCTTTTGTTTTTACTAATTAAACTTGATTATATGAACCCTCCTACACTGAGCAAACTGTTGGAATGTAGGTATGACCTGAAGTGTTATTTAACCTGCTGGGATGGTGCTATTTCATGACCTAAAATTACACAGTTTGGCAACAGAGGTGGACTATCTACCTGAGTGCACATTGAAAAAGTACTTTTTGTGTTGCATTTCATTCAAACTGAATATGCACAGAAATATTTCAGTCAACTTTGACAGTTCAAATTCTTCTTAATAGTTGTAAAGAAAAAAGAATGTGTAACATGCCATTTCTCAGTCTCTTTCTCATATTTTTCCTGCTATTTCACTATGGGAAACAAACAAATAATAAATCATAGCCAGAAAGAACAAATTTTTGACATTTCTTTTCGTACCTTACACATAGTTACAGCCTTGTTATGTGTTGGGGATTTTTTTTAATGAATGGAAATACATTTGATACAAAGTACTAGGAAATTTACATTTAATTTCCATTGTTATTCTATTGCAGGCATAACTGTGATGGTGTGAAACAGGCATAAATTAGGCAATATACACTAGGCAGCACACTAAAATACACTTAATTACAATCAGTCAGTACCTGTCTTCTCTTTGGCTGCTAAAACAACAGATATGCTGTCCTGTCTGTACTCTGGGCAAAAGTTTTACATCAAAAGCTCCTTAACAAAACTAAATATTACAACTTCACTTACTTGATGTGAATATAACATGGACATTTGCGTGTTAATTCAGGGACAAAATTCTTGTCTCTGAAAATAATAAGATCTATGTGCAGGTTTCTATGTACTTATTGTAACATTTATTTATTTCTATCTAAACCATTTCTTGATTAAAAAAACTAAAATATGAGAATTTTGGTTTTGTCATTTAGCTATTCCTTAAGGTCTGTCTCTCCAAATTCAAGTGTAATTCAGCATCTCTGGCTGCTGAAAGGGGTAGGTCTTGTTCCCCACATTTCTTCCAGGCCCACCATTCTCAGCCCACACTTTGTCCAGCCCTGGCATCATTTGGTTTTCTCAATTCCATTCACAAATCCAGCATAAAATTATCCATCTTCTTGTAAGGGTTTCTTTTTTTTTTTCTCTTGGCCTGGTAAGTTAAGCTGGCTCAAGGATAGGTAGAGATAAAGGCTACAGCTGACACCAGCTGTGCTGATAAACCCAGAGAGCAAGGGTGGAAGAATGAGAAGAGAGGAGAAAAATAGAATCTTCCCTTAGCTTGAGCTCATGCAAAAATATCAAAATGTCACTGATGAAAAATCAAGATAAAGAGCATTAAGAAGAATTCCAGCTCAAACCAGGCTAAAAGCCAAAGTCAAACACAGGGAGCTTGGGGAGACTGTGCTGCCCTGGATCCTTTGAGGGTGGAAAGCATCAGCTGACCCTGGGGGTAAAGCCAACCACCCTCACCCACCGTGGAAGGTACAGGCAGCCCCTGACCTGCTTTGGTTGCTGCTGCTCCATGGCCATAGAAATGGAAGCAGCCTTAGGTGACAAATTTAGGATGGGCAGGGGAGTTTGAAAAGCCATTTCGAAACGTGAAATTGCATTTCATGCTCTTGATTAGTATTTTTAATTTTAAACCTTAGGTGCGTTTTGAAGCTTGCCAAACAGTGTTGTGAACAACTATTTTCAAGGCACATACTGCCTTTTGCTTTGAAAACAAGTTACAGTGGATGATGAAAAGCGCTAAGGCACTTTTTCAATAAGATGTCTCAAGAAAATAGATATTTTCAAGCAACAGGAAAGCTTCAATATGATAAATACATGTGCATTTGCAAATCCTTCCCTTGAGAACTGAATGGTTTAAAGAAATACCTCAAATTTTATTTTGCCTTTAATTTAATAGTTCAAATCTAGCTTAAGACAAGAGTAGAAGCAAACAGCTGTTACTAAGTGGTGGCTGCTGGGCAGCCTATGCAAAACAAACCATTAGTTTTAGACCTGTTCCTATTAGATAAATTCTCCCTTTGCAAAATCACCTCTGCACTCAAACACATCCATCAGCAACCGCAGTGTCTGGCATATGGAAGCAGTGAAACACAAAAGTTATTATTGATAAATTAGCTGCTTCTTTCCTGTTAGTGCAGGAATGGGGTTGCTGCTGATGAACTATATTGCAGCTATGCATAACATATTCCTGCAGCACTGGTGTTTTGTCTAGGGGCTTCTACTGCCAAGAAACACTCTTTTCTATTATTTCCCAAGGGGCCCAGATCTAAGTGTAGAAGAGAACTTCACAATTAGTCTATTTTCTCATGAGATGCAGCCTAAATTTTTCTTCCTCTTAACTCAATCACATTTTTCCAACTTAAAATCTCTTCTGCTCTACATAATTCTTGCTGCTTCTGTTGCCTGAGTCATAGTAGTTACATTTATAACACCATATTCTCCCCTTGTACATCACCAACCAAAATGTTTTTGGAGTTTTCTTCCAGGTTTTTTGTTTGTTTGGGATTTCTTTTTAGTAGGGTGGGGGTCTGGGGTGGGGGGGTTGTTTTTTTATCCTAACCTCACATCTCTCTGAGAGCTCTGTGATTCATTTCCTATTTACATTTCTCATCTTCCCAGACTCCACCAGATCACAGGACAGAGTGACTCAGGAGGGATGCTGGGGCTCCCTGCAGGAGCCCTAACCCCACTGCAGGATGGATTATGGCTTCCATTAAGGGACACCAAACACCAAGCCCAGAGCCAAGGCAAGCTCCTAGGTTTGCACAGCATGACAGCCTGTGAGATAAAAGTGCAGCACCAGGAGAAGGAAGGAAGGGAAGAAACAAATTCTCATCACTGCTGTCATGAAACTAGACAAGTTCACCAAATTTCCCTAGCTTGAGAGGAAAACCAGGTCCATGGTATGGTCCATGGTTCCTTATTTTTCTTACAATATTCCTTCCTTACGACGATGTTTCAGCAGTTTCTGAAGTTGCTGCATGAACAGAGCAGCACTTCACACCACATTTTGTGCTGTGCACCATCTTTGAGCACCCAAGACATGAGGAGCCCTCCTGAAACCTCCAAGACCATAACTCCTCCCAATCCATCTCCCTCAGGCACGACACAAAAAAAAAATTAGCTCCAACCCTGATCTTAGAGGTGATCTCCAAAGGTTTTGCTGAAAATTAAAAGCTTGTTTGAGATCCCTTAGGAAGATAAAAGTACACAGCTTGGCTAAAATGGAATTACTGCAGTATTAAAGAGAGATGTGAGGGACAGACTACCAATTACTTTCACCTTCATTCAGGACATAGAGATGTGGAAAAAGCAAGAGGTGAGCCCTCAGTTCCCTTTCTTTCGAGAGCAGCCTGGAACCTGCCCAGTCCCCGTGTACCACCCTCATGGCAGAGGTGCTGGCTCACCCCCTGTCAATGGGGAAAGGAGGGAAGTCATTCCTGCCCTGCCAGTCATGCCCTACAATTCCAGCACAGTCTGCGGGCCCTGGCAGCATCCCTCCCTCCCTTCCCTCCTCCCTGCTTCAGGCTCTGGGTACAAACCAGCAGCATCCAGCATCACCTCAGCACCACGCAGCTGTGAAGGAGGTGTGGTGGGATGGGCCTCCAGCTTCCCCTGACAGATGAATCTCATGGGCAGGATGTGCCTCCAAAACACACTGTCCCTAATTCATCCCCTCTGGAGCTCTCAAAAAACATTGCCTGAAGACTTGACTTTTCCCTGCTTGCCTTGAAGAAACTTTGGAACACAGTCAGATCCCATCCGACCCACATCTGGAGTCTCTTCCTTCATTTCCCTCACTTTTCCTTTTTCTTCCACTTTTCACTTTTTAAATTTAACCTGACTCGACAATTTACAACATTCTTCACAGCTTTGCACCTTGTGGAGCCCCATCTGTGCATGCAAAATGCTTCCAAATCCAAATGTTAGTTCTCTGGATTGCGGTTTAACTGCTGGAGTCGGAGGATTTGTGTTTCGGGGGAAAGGGAAGGGTGCTCTGCCTCCCACATGGGGAAACAAACCTCTGAGCACTCTCGTTTCTTGTTCTTAACTAAGAGATCTGATGGAAGGAAGGACATCTGCAAGAGGGTAATGTAGACAGTGCTGTGGTAAAGCAATGGGAAAATGCCGCTGAAGAAGGAATTAGAACAGCAACACTTGAGTTCAGATGTTCAGCATCATTAACACAGCACGGGGCCACAAAAAGAACCATTCAGACCCTGTCTCACAACAAATGGGAACCCAGTTTCTTTGTTACCATGGGCTGCCGTGGCTACATCTCCCAGCGCTTTTAGTCCAGTGGTTTTAGTCCCCAACCNTTGTTACCATGGGCTGCCGTGGCCACATCTCCCAGCTCTGTGGTTTTAGTTCCTAACCCAAGTGCCCGAGGGTGAGGCCTTGTCAACCATTCACAGGTGTGGCAGCAGCCTGAAATCTGCTTTGTGCAGAGTCACCTATAACTGAGTCGCCTTGTACCACCACCGTCCCCATCTTTGGGGTTTTTTTTCAGCTGTGAAATAGCTCTGAATGAAAGAGGAGTTAAATTCCCTTTGAATTGAAGAAAATGTAAATGTTTCCAAGTAAAAGATGAAAGAGAAAAATGCATAAAGTTCAAGACAATATCATCAATCAGAAAGGCTGATGTGGGGTGGAAGCTCACTGCACAGAGATTGGAACAGACTTGGTCTGGAGCTTTGGGGCAGTGGTGTGCAAGGAGCACCCCGAGCAAACCCCAACCCTCCATCTCCCGCATTGTCCCCCCCTCCAGCACTCCACGAGGCCAGTGTCACACACTCCTCAGGCACAGAGCCTCGTGCCCTTGGAGAGTGAAAGGCTTGGAAAGTGCTGTGCACCCCTTCAGCACAGCCCCCAGCAGCACACGCGTGGGGCAGAAACCACCGTGCCCCACAATAATACACAGCACAAGGGAATTAAGGGAGACGCTTCAACTGTCAGCACTTTTCTCCCTCGCTTAGGATGAAAGAATGAAAATCTGGATTAGTTGTGTGATCAGCTGTTGTGTTTTCTTTTAAAAATTCCCTACAAACTGTGTGGAAGGGAGCCAGCCACCAGCTTCAGCAATTCAAACTTGATATACTTAGGGAAACTGTATGTGCTTTCCTAATGAATATTTCCCCTGAGTCAGAGGAGCATAAGGAAATCTGCGAATTGCGGAGAATGAGCAGAAATGGATTTATAGAGAAAGCTGTAATTGTTTCAGGCTTCATGTGCTAGAGACAATGAAGGTGTCTGTACCACTGTTTCCCTTACAAAATTAAAGGTTCTTTAGTTAGGGCCAGCGGAAACTTTGGGAGTGAACTCTACCTGAACTGCAGTCATTGTTTGTATGATGGCTCAAATGATGTGGTGTGACATATTCCAAAATGTGTGTGTAATTTAGATTAATTGTGCAGCACACAGACCTTTTGCAGCCTGCAGAGAGGCTGGAGCTCTGTGGCAGCACACAATACAGTGAGGAAGGAGAATCCAACCCAGGGTTCACTTAGCAGGGACTTGTGTTCTCCTGCACGTGTGATGCCACTCCTGACAAGAAATCCCCGCAGCGCTCCCTGCTCAGCTGCAGGACCTGTCACTGCTCCTCGCTCTCCTGAGTGAGTCACTCCAGCAGAAGGCTCTGACAGGAGCCCTTTGGTCCATTCACACTGAGGGAACAGCAGTAATTAGTCATATTGAACAGAATAAAAATGAATATAATCGACATGAAATTAGTTCGACAGAATTTGTTCCCAAACCCAGTGGGGCTGAACCCTTATTGTGCAAACAGGCTCCACTGAATCAATAAACTCACTGATTTATATCAGCTGACAACTGCCCCCTTGAATTTAATGGGAAATTATCTCTTTTCTATAGATTTTCCGTACTGCTTATAATTACAGTTCTCTCGAATTTTACAGGATGATTCAATGATCAACATTCTTTGTCAGGCATTTTAGAAATGGTCTCAGTTTTGAAAAGCAAGTACATGGGAGAGATTCAGAGCAGCTTTCAGACTAATCACAAAGCTGAAGTTACTATTTATTACTGCAGTGCTGTCAGGAGCACACACCTCCCTACACACCACAGCTCCCTGGCAGCCTCCAGTCTTTCCCAGCCCTATTTCCCCACCCCAAGGCTGTGGTAGATACACCACTCATTCTGTTATGGGAATCAAAAGGATCAGATCCCCTGGCAAACAGACAGGGCCCCAAGACATGGGAGACCTCATCCCATAGAGGCTTTAGGGACATGGCCATGAGTCAACAATGTTATAAACTGTCAGTTCAGGCAGGTTGGGGTCATCGTTCATGTCCATGCATACCCCAGCACAAACCTATAACCTGTTAAATGTCATTGGAGCATCATCATGGCTACTCCTTGGTTTCGTAGATTTGGCCATTGGTATAGGTTGCAAGTTAGTTTCTCTTGATTGCTTTTCTTATCTGAGTGAAGTTGTTTTCCTGTGCCTCCATGGAAAATGTCCAACATTTACAGACTAAAGTTGCTTCCAGTAAATGCATGGCAAATTTGGACTCAAGGGCAATGGCACCAGCTGCCAGGGAAAGCCACTGGGTGCAGGATTCCCCTTGTGAGCCACAGATCATACTATTTGAGGCACACATTTAACCCTTTTCAACACCAGACAAATTTTTACATCATAGCATTAGAATGGTTCGGTTTGAAAAGAATATAAAATATTATCCACACCCAATCCCTCCACTATGGGCAGAGACACTTTCCACTAGACCAGGTTGCTCAGAGCCCCATTCAGCCTGGCCTCGAACATTTTTATATATACAAGTTATGAAGAAATATATCAACTACATTCAGAGCTGAAGAAAAGTACAGAATTTTGCTGCCAATATTGCCTTAACTGGGACAGAAGCTGCTTCCCCCATTTGCTTATACAGGAAAAGTAATTTCTTTGCAGATGGAGAGAAATTAATTTTGGGATAGAACCTTAGGTTATATCAGTTGAATTACAGTGAACTACTGATCAAAGATAAGACTTCATTAACTTAAAACAAAATGGTAGAACTCATTTTTAAGTGAAAATGCAAAACCTACACAGAGTAGACCCTCCAGTGAGAAGTAAGAATTGTCTCTTCCTGTGAAGTTGCAGATTCATTTTCATAAATTTATGAAATACTTCTCAAGCTAGTGGGAGTTGCTGTGCAAAGAACTTCAGTGCATTTAAAACACTCTTAAAGGCATTAACCTCCCACGTTTTATGTTACAGTGTTCCCTAGGTAACCTTGGGGCAGGAACATCTCACTCCACGATGTGCATTCCCCCAAGAGGCTGTTAGAAGGAAAGTCACCCCAAGACAGTAACAGCATTCAGACATCTTCTCTTTGAGTTACACCCTCATAACACCAGTAATATCAATTCATCTTTCCTGCCTGTAAATCAGAATCTTCCTGGTACCAGTACTTAGACACATACACACACAAATAACCTTAACAGAGCACATATAACTCATATAATTTCAAAAATAAACAAGCCCTTCAGCAAGCTAGGGATAATTGTGTAGGCAGATGAAGATCGATGGTGAATCCCAGGATACTGAAGTAGTAATTAAAAATAAACAAACAGGAGATAAAAATAGAACTTAAGCAAAATATTTTCCCATAAAGAGTATACAGTAGGCAAGCACCCTATCAAAAAAAGCAGGAGAATAACAATTTTATTTTTTTAAGTAAGATTCATTTTCCTGTAAAAAACAGGCTGCAACCTCCAGTTAAGTCAATTATTAAAGCCAGAATAGATTCCAATTTTTTTAAATAGGCAAATACTTTTGAATGGGCAATTTAAAAAAAAAAAAAAAAATCAGAGATCCTGCCCTTGACTATGCAAAACTTGTGAGTGTGACTTCTGCAATGCACACCAGTCACACCCTCCTCTGCCACCTGAAAGACCATGAGGAACATGGTGTTAGATGCCTTAGCCCAGCTTCTCTGCCTGAGTTATTTAACACAAAATCAGAATATAAATACAAGTGTCTCTTTTAATGACACTCCCTTGAAAATGAGACAGGGTATATTGAGGCATCACTTCAAACAAACACAAATGTATTGGAAATCTTGCTTTGGCATTCTCTTCTTCTGTACTTTGAGAAATGTGAGGATTGTGAATACATGAGACAAACATTTAGTGAGAAATCTAGACCCACAAAAGGAGACTCCAGCACAGTCCATTAGTGTTCCTTGTGCATACAATCTTTGTGTTTTGCCTTCTGGGAGTAGACTCAGTTTAATTTCAAGTGCAAAATTTAGAAATAAAAAGGAAGGGATAAAACAGTAAGGAACATCAGCTTGCCATTCTTTTTACTTTTATGTATAATTTCTGAGTCTTCATTATAGTTACAATGCTTTGTGCAGTTTCACTTAAATAGCTTTCATCAATACTGCACAGAGAAATTTTAAGGTCTAGAAGATTCTAACTTGTAGTTATGTATACAAAAACATGATATTTTCTTACTTCAGTTGAAAAACTATGCATCATGTCCAAAACTCACACTTAAATGTGGAGGGGAAGGAGGAGTTCAGCATCTCTGGTAGCAACCATTACACTACTTTGCACTATCTACGTTTATAAGAATATTGTTCCAGTTAAGCTGATGTTGGTTCTGTTCCATATCATGATCCTCAAGAAACATCCTGATTTAACAGCTGTGCTAAAACACTGCATCCCAGCCACTGTAGATGCACTGTAATTCAATTTTGCATATTGGTACCATCTTTTCTTTCTATACACTCTCCACATTATCCATAAAATCTACCACGGAACTGAGATGAAAAACAGCATGGGGCTCTGGATCACAAAAAAAAAAAAAAAAATAATAAAAAAAAATCATTTATGACAGCAGCAGCAGAGCCAAGTGTAATTCACAGCTGAGCACCTTAATATCCAGAGTTTTCACACCCTGGTCTGAAAAATCTGCTCAATATATACAGTTTCTCTCTAATAAGATCAGGGCTCTAAGATCAGCCAAACCTACCCACTGCTTAGCTGGCACTGAATTTGCTAACACATTTCTCAGACTCATACTTACTAATGGAGTCTTGAAAAGCTCTACTGAGGTCAAGGAGGATAGAAATTCTGAATGCTTACTCCCCACGAACTTTGGGGTGTTTTGTATCAAATCAGCCCTTTCTGTATCAAAAACAGGAGCAGACCTTGGCCACAGCTTCAACAATAAAGTTCGTGGCAATACTGATGGGAAAAAAAGCACAAGTGTCCTCAAATTCCTCTAAAAATCACTTCTTTGATTGCAAAGAAGTGACGGCAATGAGAACTGCTTTATCTTAAACATGAAATATTACCAGTGATCAAGCACAAAGTGCTTCAGAATTGATGGAGGCAGGCTGAGCACAAGTACTGCTGAACAGCCCAGTCATGAAGAGCCAGCTAGTGAGCTCTGGGGTGGGACATCCTGGGAGGGCTCTGCACTGTGCTGCAGCTCATGGCAGCCCTGTCCTCAGTGAAGCTCTTGAACTTTAGCTCTGGCCTTGGACCACAACACCAGAACTGATGGAGAGGTAAAATGGTATGAAAAGTTGGAGGTATTGAAGTTAGCAGGAACTGATTTAATTTAGAATCATAGAATCATTTAGAATCCATGATAATCAAGTCCAACCTCTGACTGATCCCCACCTCATCCACAAAACTGTGGTTCTATGTCCCTTAGCCAGTCATTTCGTGAACACCTCCAGGAATGGCAGCTCCACCTCCCTGGACAGCCCATTCCAATGCTCAACAACCCTTTCCATGAAGGAATCTTTCCTGATGTCCAACCTCTCCTGGCACAGCCTGAAGCTACATCCTCCTATCCTATCACTAGAATTAGCTTATTTTTAAATTGCAGGAACTACCTGACATCCCAATCCCAGGTTCTAATCTTTGTCTTTGAGAACTTCTGGAAGAGCAGTGATATGCCAGAGGAAGGGCATGCTGCAACCAAAACAACTCCTAACCAGAGGTTAGACTTGGAAGACTCAATGCTTCCCTTAAAAACAGGCACCAAGCTTTAGCTGTTGTAAATTTTCATTATTCAGAGTATTACATTATTCTGAGTATTATATATTACTATAGTATAACAATGTTATGAAAAATTCAGAGTTAATAGAAATGAGCGTGTCCTGGAATGTGAAACAAAGGTGCAAGTAATCTCAGGCTTCATAAGCTAAACCAAGTTGTGGTAGCAGGAGAAACTAATGCTGGTTAATGACAGGACTGCAGGATTTGCTCTCTCTCCTTACTGTGTATATTGGCTTCTTCAAGAGCCAGGCATTAACATCATGATCAAATACAGCCATTCCAGTGCCCTGTCAGTGATAATGGTCCAAGAAAGACTTCAGCAACCCAGCAAGTTACAGGTTAATTCACCTGAACACATGAATTGGGTTGCCTAGCCTGGGGAGAACTGGAAAATCAGTGAGAGAGATGTACCTGTATTTCTTATCATACAATTCTGTCATTTTACCTCTGGTTATTTAAGTCACTGAGAAGATTCAAAACAAGTATGGAAAAATACTGCACCAATCCACATTGTGCAACTGCAAGTAAGATACCTTGTTTGAGTTAACATCCTGCAGCCCAAAAGCACCACTTAAACCTCAGTGTAATATTTTCTGTAATCTTCATACCACACTTGTATCCTTGTCAAAGGCTGGAGCTATACATGAACCCAGCAACATAAAAACTTGGAGTAATATAGAACTATATTAAATTATGCATAATGGAAGAGCAAGTGGCAGATGGTATTGTAGAGTATGCTGAGATACTGGTATTTATACAATAAGCATTAAAATAAATGTGTCTAGATAAATGGGGTTATTTGCAAGTATGACGCACCTGACACTGAAATAAATGTTTATTTTCAGGTTGCATGCATCATGCACAGGTTATTTTAGACAGATTTGCATCTGTCACATTGCAGGATTGATGTGACACAGAAATGCAGACAGTAGTAAAGGGAGCTCACAGTAGCAGGTATTGGAGACAGACAACTATTAGGAAACAAAGGCTTCATAAAACAACAGCATGGAGCAAAAAAACCCTACCAACATCAGGGAAAACAGGAGGGACAATAGGAGGTGGTAAAATGCTTCAAAACACTTGAAAAATGAAAAATGAGATCACGAAGTTAAAAGGGACCTGTCCTGGAAAAAAAATTACTGCAAGATGTAACAGCAGCTGCTATGGAGTGTGACAGCCACTTAGGAGAGAGGGAAAAACTCTGCTGCTTTTTGCTCTACTCATCCCAATGAATGGCAAGACTCAAAGGCTGGAAATGCTGCCACAAATCAAACCAATGTCCACCTCCTCCAGTCCTCTCTTTCTGGGCTTGCTCTCTTACTCTGGTACAGAAGTGAGCAGTTGAGGTGTGGGTCCCTTTCACTGTCCTCATAAAAATAATAGATCACAAAAATCCACTGCAAACAGCATGTATAACATTGCCTTAAACTACCCTGGCAATACATCCCCACTGTTGTAAACAGAGTCTTGACCTTCAGATCTGTTGCCCTAAATAGATGCCCACATTCCTCAGTTTATAAAAGGATACAAAGATGAACTTACAAAAAAATCTCTTGTATTTTTGTCACAAAAAAAAGAGCTCTATGAGGAGACAGGTCACGTTCTATTCTGCCAGGTCTTACTTGGAAGAAATTCAAATAATCACATGGGAACCAAAGCAAGAGTTTGAATGACAGGTGGTAAAAACTTGGTGGGGATGACAGTGATATTTTGCTCATAAGGAATGTTAATGATGGAGGAAGAATGCAAATAGCCCAGCTTCTGAATGGGAAGGGAGCACTCTCTTCTGCAGTGCTCCAGACACACCAACAGCCCTGAATGTTTGAGCAGTTGTCCAGCCTTTCATCACTCTGTGATAATGTCACTGCTCAGTTTACCAGGCGTGTAGCTCAGACACTTTGGGGTACTAGGGGAGGTGAAGTGTCTATGCACAAATTAAGCATGTTTTTTTCCCTTTACAATACATCAGAAATAAAATGAATTTAAAGTCTCGTTCCACTGGTGCATTTAGAAGCTCCTCAAATAGTCTATTCCAAATCCACAGCAATTCTATAAAACAAAATGAATAGCACAAATCCAGCAAATATATCTCCTGCCAAGATGAGCTCTCCTGGTTTAAAATCTTTTATAGCATCTAATGTATTTATTTGCATCAAGAGGGCATTATGCCAGTTAACATCTGTGTTCTCTAGAGTTGGTAATTCTGCCTCCCATAACTAGTCATCAATTCTGCATGAAAATACACAACTGTCTTTCCACTATAGATTCTATCTTCTGCTCAAATTTTCCATGCACATTAGAGAAATATTTAGTGAAATATTTCTACACAAAGAGATATAGATGGGAAAGGACAATTCAAACATCTTTGGACACCCCACCCCCACCTACTCATGGTATTTATGGACTTTTGTATTCAGAGCTGATATTCCATTATGAAAATAATTAAAGACCAAATCTCCTGCTAATATAAATTGACATGGCTTCTTTGAAAGGTACAGGAAATTTCCCAGATGTCCGTCAGCTAAAGAGTCAGTCCTGAAACCCTAGGGCAATTCACAGCACACAAAATCAGTAGATGCACATATATTTTAATGTGGTTTAAGTGACCTTAACTAACAATCAAATCAATGCAGTTGTCTCCTCCTGAAAGGCAGACATAATTTCACCAAAAGTAAGGAAATTTTTCTCGTTTATAACAGAAAAATTAGGTGCCAGAATCATAAACGTACTCAATCTCTCTTCAAATTTAGGTGCCTGAATACCTTTCCTTAGGTAGCATTAAATGAGCAGGAAAGAAACACATCCTTTGCCAGTGAGAAATTATAAAGGAGAATCAAAGTCATAGGAGACAAAGAAAAGAACTGAGATTTGGCCAAGGTCTGGAGCAACTGGGTGGATCCAAGGTAAGCCATGTGCCAAGCAAAATTATGTAGGTCATTAGAATGCAGTGAAAGAACCAATTTTGTTTCCAGCATCACCACACACTTTCCTTCCTCGGCTGACCCTGCTGCCAGCCTGACCAACCCCAGGGTGCAGCTGCACCATGCTGCTCACTGGCAACACCCCTAAAGGCTGCAAGCTAAAACTCTGAACACAGAAACCTCCAACCCTCAGCCCTAAAATTCAGTTATTGGGATGATTGGCTTTGTCAAAGCCTGTGCCCTCTGTACCTGGTTTTATGAGATAAGCTTCCAGCCCTCTACTTTCTGTAAAGAATTACCTTGCATTTGGAAACGCAAGAACTCTGCGTTCTTTGCACACAAGCATTCCCAGGAAATGCCTGTCCAACAGCACGGTCTGGTAACTGTGCTACTAATTAGTGAACTAAGCATTGCCTAAATGACAGGTGGTTCAGAAAGGCCACTTACAGATGGCCTGGGGGTGTTAGCAGAAGGACAACGGGCCACTTTTCACCGCCTCACTCAGTGCTTGCAGTGCACATTTTATTGTCTGACTGTTTCCCCAGGACCCTTTACCCCTTCCTGCTTGGGATCTGTGCTTTGGTTTCTGCATAGCTTCAGTTGTACAGGAAAATAGCTGTGTAACACTCCAGCAATCAGAACAAGGGATTTCAGATGAAGTGCCGTGTGCTCTGAATACCCACAGAGGAAACATCTCAGAACGATGAGGTCAACAACATACCCAGCGTCTCCTAGAGAAAACACACACCAAATTTTACTGCTTCTTGAGAGGTTTGTGAGCCAAATTATGGTTCCTGTATTATTGTCAAACACAGCACTCAGGTTCCCAGTTTATTAGTTAGGGGCAGGCATTTTATTTATCTGTTGCTGTTAGTGTTTTTCCTTTTTCTCTTTTTTTTCCTGTTTTCTCTTGAAATTGCTCATACTTTGAACAAGAAAGTAGATATATTTTCTGTGATCTATGTTCAGTTGGTGATATCAGAAAATAAGTAGAAGAATGTGGTATGGTTTCAGGTTACATGTGGGAGCCAATTTTCTAGGATTCATGGGTCAATTAAATGGAAGTATAACTTCAATATTCTTTTTTTTAAAACGTGTATCAAATCACACCATCTTTCTCATTCCTGGAAAATGTTTTAGTTATTTTACAGACCAGTGAAGTTCTGAAAGTCAGGTCTTTTTTTGTCTCAATCAAAACAGACTGAATTTTCAAGCTTGTGTACATACATTCTTGCAGGACAATTTATAGCAGTGCAATGTCAGTCAATATCACAATTAAAGAAACAACAGAGCTTTCACACTAGCTATGACTAAATTCCTCTTTACCTCACTCTTCAGATTATTAATGCAATTAATCCTTTTGTCCAGAAATCACCATCTTTATAGACAGTTCTCCAGCACAGAAGGTTAAAGTGGACCCATTCAGCCAAGACACCTTTTGCTTTCCCAGCCTCAATATAAATACTGAAAGTAGTTCAAACTTGGCTTCATGCATTTAAAGCAGGAAATAATGTACTTCTACATTTACCAAAAAAAATGGCTTACATTGAGGCTTTTTTGTTCTCACTGCACAGTGCAATAATCAAAGGCTAATGAGCAAAATTTCTCTGTGAGTAGGTGAGAAATCCTTTGAGTTTTCCCCCCCCACTCTTTTCTAAGGCTGAACTATGACAGTCAGAGAACTTTTTTTTAAATTAAAAGCATTATAGTGCTGCAGTGTATTCCAGCATGAATATAGCACCAGCCAGAATGAAGGAACCACTTACTAATCTTATGTGATTCTACCCAATTCTCCCACACACTTGAGTCATGGTCAAGCTGCTGAGCCTCCATATATTGTGATTAATCTAAGCAGCAAGTAAAAGTGTTCTTCTCTGACAGGATATTCTGACTCCACTTTTCTATTTTCCACTTAGCCCAGACCTGAAAGCAATGAGAGATAGTGTGATCAGAATAATCTGAGTAGTTCTGATACTTCTGTATAAAAAAAGTGCTCTAATATTATTTGGCAGGGACTGCTGCTTCCTAATCATCAGAATCACATCTTCACAACACAGACAGCAACAATAGGCGCTGTCATTTCCCCTAGAATTGGAGCACAAAAGCCTTCAATATGTTTGATTTTTCTGTCTCAGAACTCTTGATTTTCCAGGTTGTCCCTAAACACAAAACACAGAAGTTTTATTGTTCATTTTATAATGAAACATTCCAGCTTTGTAGCTTATTGTTTGAATGGTAATTAGGTATTTTTCATCTTCTTTTGAATACTACTTTTTTTTTATTTAAACACTTTTTGTTGTTGAGCAAACTGAGGTGTATTCCTGGCTGCCACACTACAAACAATTCAATTTGGCAGATGCTGCACCTGTCACTGTTTCGTGCTTCCTCATAAGAAAAGAGAATTGCATTGGTGCAAATGCCTCTGATCTGCCTCTACCACCTATATCTGCTTTACAGGTTGTGCTGGCATCCATCAATTCTCTCTGTGCTTCACCACAGATGATGTAGAGACATCAGGCATTGCAAATTCTGGCCACAGTCTGAGCAATACAGACTTAAGGCATTTATTTCTCAAACATTCCACTCCAACATCTGGGAAAAAATAGTAACTACAATGCAAGTTCTTGAATTATACTGCTCCGTGAGGAAATCAAGGACATTTTTCTGCATCTGTATGCATGAAGACCACATATTCTACCAAGAGCAACAGAGCATGAGAGAAGTTCATTGTGCTTTAGTGAAAAGGTCATTAGACATTTGAAATAGTAATTACCTGTATCTATTCACTATTCCCTATGACATCCCTAATAAGAGAGTTCTCTCTTATCATGCCTTTTAGACAGTACATTTCACAGACACTGTAACAAGGAACTGAGGTTTTGTAATTACTTTTGTATTTTGAAATAAATTATTACGTAATACTTTTAGGGGTGCCGTCTTTCTTTTGTGAACTTGGAATGAGAAAGACCTAGCAGGGAAAACATTGACAAATATTGTCTGCCCTCTTTAAAAAGAACTATTAATTAAACCACAGCACTCTAGTGCATTGAAACACCTATAGCTAAATTCTGTATTTGAGAGAGAGAAGGAGGCAGCAAGGGGCCACCAGAGTTATCCAAGGCAGAGATATTGCATCATGCTCAGGCTATGATCAGTTGTTTCATAAAAACAAGATCAGATCATGACCAGCAGCATACTCCAGCCTAGCTGCACCTACCCTTTTTTCCCTTGTCCCCAAGAAGACACTTAATATAAAATGTAATAATCCAAAATTGTCAGACCCAGGGCTCCCTTATGAAAGGTCCCCTCACTGAAGGGATACAGAATGGGCTTTTTTTTTTAAATTAAAGTCTTTGTACTTCACATTTCAAATGCTTTTGGATTTTTTTCTCTTTTTTTTTTGTACCTTTAATATAAGCTAAAAATAATTTTAATGGTGATTGCCATGGCAATAAGTAAGCTAAGCTCTCAATATCTAAACTTCCAACTAAGGCTGGAGTGTTCAGTGTTGTGCTTTGGCTGTGATTTATCACACCCAGTTTAACAGAACAAACTCCACACAACACTGAGGTTCATCATGGCTCCACACAGGGCAGCACAGGGAGGAATTTGGGTCCAGCTGGGAAAGGAACAAGGACACCTGAAGTGTAAGTAATTCCATGAAAGTAAGAGTGCTGAGTTTTAATGTATGGGAATGCAGCTGTAAGAGCTGCTGCTCTCAGCCAGGGGACTGAGGACTGGCTATGCAGGAGCTGCTCTGCATTTTCCATGGGTACCTCTTCCCAATCCTCCTGCTTTGCCACTTCTTCTGCTTCACCTGCACTTTTTTCAGAGGCAACAAATCCAGCCCTAAGTGTAGAGGTCCAAGTTTCTGGAAATAAACTTGGAGTACTGAAGGTGCCTCTATGACTTTGGTGAGGTATTGAGAAAATGGACTTGTGTTGACATCAAAAGAAAATTATTATTGATAAAGTATTAGGAGGAATTTTATATCTCTGCCTTGTTTTTGTTAAAGAAATATGATATTTCTCTTCAAATCACTCAAATTTGGTATATGCTTGATTATGGGGGACACAAAAGATAGGTGATCAAGAAAATGTTCAATGGTTTTTCCTCCTTGACTGGCTATATAAAGGGCAAGGAGCCTGATTTTATAGACCCTAAAATATAAAAAGGACTCAAAATGCAATATAAAACTTTTTGTTGTTGTTTCCTTCAATAAATATACATTTTATCTTCTCTGCAGGGCACAAGTTTATCTTCCAAACAGCATCCATTTTGAAGAAGCACTCATCAGCACTGCAGGATAATTTTTTGAGAAGTGCTGCAGGATTTCTGACTCCTATGGAGCAGGAGTATCAGCATAATATAAAGATTAGAGCTTAAAACATAAGTAGAGGAGAGGATATCTGCCCTCACCTTCTGTGACAGACAGTGCTTTGGTGTGCTGATGCACGGTTAGAAAATGCACAGCCTCACTCCAAACTAAGGAAAGCAGCAGCATCATGCAGGTGTGTGTTCATGAGGCCAGGTGCAGGCAGACAAGCCTGATTCTGGCACCACACATAGCCAGTCACCTGTAACTTGTAATTTTTCACCAGTTCTGCATCTCTGTATAACTTCCCTCAAATCAAAACCCTGGCTCACCACACTGCACATTACCACCAGGACCCATTATCACAGCTTGAGCCTTTATTAAGGTATCAATATTCTTCCCAGCACCCTTTGCTCCACAATCCCCAATTAAATTACTGCTTTAATTGTCTGCTGTCACTGACAGATAGGTGAGTTCATGTGCTGCTCCAGAGCAGCAACTGAAGGGACTTGCCTCACTGCAGAATTACAGTACAGACTTAAATATTCTTTCTTTATGCATAAGAAATGGTCATAAATCATTGCTTCAGCACAATCTGCTCCAAATGATGGATTTGGGGATTTTTTTTCACCTTTTTCCAGGCCGTGATCCACACTAACAGTTGCCACTGGCCTGATTTAAAAGTTACTTTCTGCTTTCCAATTTTAGAGGTCCTTTCTGCTTTCCAGTCTCTATCAATATTTTGAGAGCACTAATATTCACCATGAGTATTTCTCTTAAAATAGGGATATTTTTTTAAGTAGTTGTCCATATTCTGTGTGCCTGGGAGTCCTTCTTAATGAACAACCAAGAATGAGGAAAGGGATTGGCACACTGGAGTTAAGTTAGAAAACCAAATTCTACAGGTTTCCTAGTAAATAATCTATTGTTTTACCTGGACTGAGAGCCTCACCATGCAGAGCAAGAGCAACCAGTATGATCAGAAGCAATGGCATCCACCTGCACATGGCTAAAAGTGACAGCATCTCCAGCCACACAATATTCTCTTTATTGTGTTTTGATTGTTTTATACGAGATCAGAGATTTAAACCGTGCTCAAGTGCTTTATAGCTCCAACTAAGTTAAGAACTGACATTTTAATGGCACGTTTGAGGAATTTATACAGACAAGTCACCTGACCCTAACGTGATAGCTTCAGTGTAGCCCGGAGTAATTCAGCCCAGACCCCGTGGGGTCAGACAAAATCGTAACTCTCTTTAGTCTCTGAGCTATTAAAATTCAGCTAGACTGCGAAGTTGACAGCTGTTTACTGTAAGGTTACCTCCTGCCTGCCAAATAATGGGGCTGCTCTTGGCACCTTTCCACCCTCTGAGTGGAGAAAAGGCTTCCTTGTCATCAGAGTGGGGCTGAACACGTCGTGTTCCTCCAGCCAGGAACGTGGGTGCTTTGGGACTGGCTTAAGACTGAACTGCTCCATTCCCTCACCTCACTTCTTCTCAGAGTAAATGTTATCACAGCATTTGAAGGGAATATAAACTCCGAGCTAGAATTCTGCCGAGTAATACTGGCAGACCCACAGAGAGATTAAGAGTAATGGCACCTGCTCTGGCAGAGCCTCCCAGTTTTCACAGGATAGCCACACTGTTGTGTGACAGAAGACCAGGCTTGCTCCCTTAGCTATAAGCAAAAAAAAAACCCAAAAAAACCAAACAAACAACAACAACAAAAAAAAAACTTTCTCTGTTGTTACATGAAAAAAAAAAGCAAACCCATCCATAATTTTTTATCATCAGCTGGCAAGAAGACACATATTAATGATAAAAAAAAGACAAATGTCATGTCAAGGTCAAGAAATAGCACAGAAAAGTCAACAAAATCCTCTCATTAGAGCCCTAATCCCCATTTCTCACAATTTTGTAATCCTGTGTTTTACTGTTTCAAAAAGCACTCTCACGCCTGCAGAAAACATTTTGCATTGTAACAGTAATAGCTAAAAATAGGGTAGTGAATATAACAACTCCCCTTCCTTTTTAGCTTTCCAGCTCTCCTGTGTGCCCTCTGCACAAGCCCATGAGTTTGCACTCCCTGCCACAAAGCTTGGGTGTCTCACCAAAGAGGACAGACCCTCCTCATTTTCCTTTGTAGTCCAAACCCCAGCTCAAAGGTACAATTCAGAACCACTCACAACATGTGCAAACAAACAAAATCTTCCATTTTTCAGCCACTCTACCTGTGGAAGGTTACATAAAAGGCAATAAAACTACAAATTCTTTCTCTTGCTGTGTTTTAAAAAGAAAATAGAGAGATAACTAGAAATTTTCACTGAAAAAAAGCAGTGTAGCTACCTACCTGCAGCAGCACTGCTGGGCTTCTGATCCTCACAAGGACCCAGAAGGATACCAGTCCACCACCCCAGCTGGCTCAGGTGCCCAACCTATAAAGTGGAGCCCCCTAAACACCTCTCCTTTTAACATTTGCTGTTAATTAGCTCTAAATAGCTTTTCTTGAACCTGCCTTGTTTGGGTCTCAGGCTCTGTGTAAGCGACCCCAAGTCCCAAACTCAGTGTGGGAGTTGAGTGTGGTGAGCAGCAACTGCTGTGTGGGTGTTTCAGGAGCTGGCTGGGAGGCAGCTCACTGATACTTGGAGGTTTTAAGTCACTTGATAACTTCTGAAAATTTTATCTATGTGCTTTGAACACCACCAAACGTGAGCAAAACCAGGATGCAATGGAGACGCTACTTGGTGAACACAAAAGGGGTTTTCACCCTAAAATGAGCTGCAGAGCAGATATTTGTTGGTGATATGGAAGCACTGAGCCCAGGCTTAGTGCAAGTTAACATCCTGGGCTAAGGGTAGCAGCTATCCCATCCCAATCCCATCCCAGTCCCATCCCCATATTTCAGAGGGAATTTTGCTAGTCTGGGCTGGTACTCTCACTCTTCATCATCCATCAATGGTTGGCTGTTGTGTTGCCCAGAAAAGCAATCTCCACATTTCCTGGGCATTAGGATCAACTGTAATTCCCATTTATTTTACTTGTCTCCCTCGTTGTTATTTACCAAGCCCTCCTTGGTTTCTGTGTTGTTAGTTCCTCTGTTTTCCACGACTAAGATGGATGTTGAGTTCTTAGCAAACAGGACTGTTCAACAGATGGCTGCTCACTTCGTGCTCTATTGGACTGATTGTTTGGTCTTTTTATAATTAGATTTTTTCTGGTGCTTTGTATTATTTTAATGAATCCTTATTAATGGATGTGACTAAACAAAAAAGGCTTTCCTCAAGTGTAATGATTTTTAATAGTTAAGAGCAGGACTTCTCATATAACAGCATTTTGGCCTGAAAACCATCTTCAGATTCTACTTGTGCGTGTGCAGGAGATTGTTTTGGATGCCATTATTTTTAAAAACTCAAGTAATTTTCTTCAAACCAAGATTATTTTCTTCCTCTAATGAGTATTATAAAACCTGTCAGGTCTGAGGCTTCTATCTTTAGTCATTTGTTGGAATTATGCAAGTCCAGAATTTAAAATAGAACATATGGAGCCTCCTGACTTGGTTCAAAAATGGCAGAACTAATTCCATAGAAAGATTTCTCAGAAAAAAGCTGACTTTGAAGCCAAGTGGATCATGGAAAATTTTAGCAAAAAGTATATTTTGAGAAGGTATGAGTTGCTTAAAATGCTGTGTTGCATCTTAACTTTAGCATTTGCTACCAGGAATGCTGTAATAACATTATAATTATCTATAATATCTGAGAAATTTTTGTTCATCCTACTTAAAGGTAATGCAGTGTGAGTCACTAAAAATTATAAAACTGAATTGCCATTTTAATTTCAGGATATCATTGCCTCTACTTTGCACAACCCAGATACACCTAGCTAGGCAGAAAGTTTTAAATATATATTTAAAATATACACAAGTGCACATTTGCACAGAGCAAAAAACAGGCTCGATAAAACTGAACATCCCTGATCTTTTATTATAGTGGTGGACACTGAGGAAAAGTTACTCTGTGAGGCTTCTCCTCCCATCTGTTATTTCTCTCTCTGCTTCTTGGCAGTTTCCCAGAGCCAAGGCGGCGGTGAAGGTCTGAATCCAGCGATCTGAGTGGGTGATATCTATCAATCTTGTGCCACACGTATGCAGCATTGCTAGGCAACAGGTACCAGCATGACACCCACATCCTGCAATTTCCTTTTGGTGACTGAGGCTTTTACTATATTAATTATACTGAACTTTGTTTCATGCATTTCAGGCATTAACTTATATTTTTAAAAACTCTTTGAGCTAAGATTACTTTCTGCTGCGTGTTGAATGAGCAAATATTGGCAAGTGATAAAATCATCATTCCAACAATTGCTAGATATGAATGTGGTACATGAAGGCTTCTAAAATTGCAGATAAGTGTGGTATCAGATTATTTTGTGTAGAAATAACTATGCTACAAGGAAAAATTTTTGTTAGGCCTTCAAAACATAAAAGACATAAAAAGTGAGAGGATAACTAGGGAGGAAGTTCCTTTATTCTCTACTTGCTTTCTCTACTCTATTTTTTTGGCAGCTCCTCTTTTTCAGTGGTTGGGATGTTACAGAGGGGCTAAGCTGCAGATTTACTTTCATGCCCCATTGCAGAGATTTGTGTGACCACGGGCTCATGAGGCTCTGTTTTACCACACAGAGAAGGCAAGAGAGCTGCACTCACTTCACTCCTCTTGAATTAGCCCAGCTTAGGAAAAATGGCCAGCCCTTCAGCATTATTGCACCCTTGCAGGCAATGTATTTTTCTATGGATCTGGGATTTCTCAAGGATGTGTTCCACAGTTATTTAAGCTGCAATAAACTGGGTCATTCTACACATTTAATTTTGAAATAATTTGCCTGTCCTTTCTGAATACACAAAGGAAATTCCTGACATGTGCTCAAATGGAGCTGGTCTATTTGTTGTAAAGTGCTTGTGTTAGCCACTGATGAGTAATAGTAAGTTCAGCTTTAGTTCACACCCTCTGAGAAACCAGGAAAATCAAATTAACAGTAGCATCATCCTCATATTCAAAGTTTTGCCAGCAGACAAAATGCCAGCAGACATTGTTTGGGGCAACCCCTGAATTACAACCCAAACGACTTCTGCAGCAAAAGACTCTTTGAAGTTGTGTTCAAATGATCAGTGAAGTTACCATTACCTGCAAAACTACCACTGGCTTCTTGTCTCAGCTAAACATGAGTAATTCAGTAGCTCAGTATCATTTACAAGAAATTGAACATAGCCTTAATCAACTTCATCTCACCTGCACCACTTTATATCCCACAGTGTTTGTGAGCTGTGATCTGTGTGTACACATATAAAGTTCCCTGAAACATGAAAATTCCATATCAGTGCACAAGGTTCCTTAAGAGCAGCTTAACTCTTGCTATATTAAGATGACTTGAAATAGGCAAGACCACTCCAAAGCATTATGTGATTTTTTTTCTTCAAGACATGTTTATATGATATATTTTGTAATGCAATTATTTTTATAAATGAAGCCTCTTTTAAGTGTGTCCATGGGATCTGAATCAGCATCATTTATTGTGCAAGCATGGCCTGCTCTTGCATGTTTGTCTGAGGATTATTTGCTGCTGTTAATCACCAGGTCTTATGTTCAGGTTATATCTATGACTGGAATGTACTTTCCATTCAGAAATGTTATCTGAATACAAAGGGAATTACTTCAAGAATTTGAAATGAACAAAGAATTTTTTCTTTTCTTCTGCAGCTGGACCTCTCCTGCCATTGGCTCAACATTCCAAAGGGAAGCAAATTGTAAAGCTGAGCATAGACCTGAAGATGGGAAGGCTGTTTTACTTAACTCTGAGGTTTAGCCAGGGGCAAAAAAGAGAGCAGTAGCTTTGGAACTCTCCCTCTCCACTTAGACTTAAAAAATCAGTGCTGGGGTAGTCCCAGATGAGCAGCTTTGTTTGAATGCAGAATTCTCCTGGATGCCAGGCAGACTCCAGAAGGAAACTCCAAGTGCTCAGAGCAGCAGGTCAGGGCCCAGCCTGGAGAGCAGCATGGGTGAGGAGTTGTGAGAGACCTGCTGCACATCCAGCCATGATTAATGGGCTTGGAGAACCAGCACTTCAGCTACCAAACACACCTTCTTAACACCAAACCCCACTGGCCTGGGCGGAAAAAAGCACACATAAAAACCTGCATGGGTTTTTGATTAGTTTGTTCCCTGTTGCTGCACAATTCTGTGCCAGACACGAGCCCAGTGAGAGCAGAAAACCCTGCCATGTTTGCAAATACTTGCTATTCAAATAGGAGCACGACTTTGAGAGTCAGAATTTATTGCTTAAAAATACTGTTGTTTAACCAACAGAGTGGTTTCAGTTGCCCAGTTAGTATTTGGATTGTTGTAATTTCCACTAAGAATTTAGCAGGCAACATCAAAAGCTTTAGCTTGGGGAATTCCTAAACAGGGATATGTTTAACACAATTACAGATGTATTTGTAGAAGATGCAGAACTTGCTGTAGGAACTGATAATTTAATTAGATCCAGGTTTTGTGATTCATATGCCTAATATTCTGAGTACTATATTAAAAAATAAATACAACTTAATTTTTCATAGGGCATTGCTTTGTTCTGCTATACAAGCAAAGAGCTGATTACATGGAAGGCACAGCTCTGATTGGCTATAAAAATTAGGACCTCATTGTACTGTGAAATAGCTTTCAAATACAGCTAAAGAAAACAGGCTTCATATACATAAATACATAAAATCCCCAGGGAAATATTAACACCATATTTGGGAATGTTATGTTGAAACTCACAAATTATATGAAGCCTTGAATACTAGTAGCTGAAACAGAAAAAAAAAATGTTCTTCATAAACTATTTATAATACACATTTCTTAAAATGTTAACTCTCAGTTTTGCACCAAGATTTAATGCAACTGCCATGAGACTTTTAAGTAAAGTCTCCCTCGTATCTCTAGGCTACATACTGTGATCAGCAGAAGTGCTGGCTTTATCATTTTCATAGACCTGATGCAGCAGTAGTTCAGTGACAGCCAGTGAAACTGTGAAACTGAGAGAATCAGGCCCATGTTTATTAAGTAGAAATATTTCTTTATGGGCTCAGGAGATGCTTAATACATGTCTGGATGTATATGATAGGCAGGGAAAGCCAGTCTTCTCCTGGACTGACTAATTTAAAATGCATGTGTCCCTAGCAGCTCTAAAACCTCATGTAAAACAAGTTTGCTGTATTTGTGGATACCAGGAAGGTCAAAGGGATTTTATAGGCTTTTTAACCTTATTTAAGCAGTGCATCAGTAATCAAATTCTACTCATTGTTAAAACCCTATAGCTACCGGCAACTAAGCAAAACCCCTATAATTTACAGTAAATACACTGTGTCATAAATCTGGGTAGACAGAAATTTAAGACCTGAAGATCTAAGAAAAAAAGAATTCTTTGGCAGAGAAGGCAACATTCGTATAGATTTTCTATACAAAGCCAAAATCACTCCCCTTGCAATTGCCTCTCTAAAGCCCAAGTAGTGTCGCATGTGATACCTACTGCAAACAGGTTGTAATATTTGCCATAGCCTCTTAGAACCTCTTCCACCCAAACTGGTGCCCCTGCAGAACCCCAGCTGCTGGGTTTTGTGCCAGAGAAGAAAGAGAAGAGCAGCAGGTGAGCAGTGGAGCCACACAGAGTTTATCAATTCGGCACCGGGAGGAAGCGTCACGGGGATCCTGGAGCTGGGCTCCTCCTGCCATGGAATAATTCACGGTGCTGGAAACCTGCCACACATGAGGAAAGCAGAGAGAGGCCAGAGACACATCCCAAATGGGCCCTTTTCACAGGATTTCTCCTTTGAAAAGTGGCTGCCAGTGCTGCAGCTGGAGCCCACCCAAGTCAAGAGGGTTTCATGCTTCAGGAGAAGCGGACACTGAAGTGCAGATTCAGAAGACAACAAAAGTATGGTGGAACTGCTGCTCACTGTCTGAGTGGCAGTATCAACTGAAAATAATTCTTCCAGCAAGTGTCAGACATTTTTATTTTATTAGAAAGTTCAGCTTAGTATGTTTATGTGCATGATTAACCCGTCTTCGTTTTCAATTTTCAGATTGTCTAAGTTTGAGAACAATAAGTTTATAAAATTTAAAACACCAGAAATACTCTGGCACTCAGAAAACATCAATATCTCGAAAAACAGTTTGGCTTTTGTTTGCATATTTCCTCATGCTTTGCTCCTCATCAGGGTGGACAGAGAACACTACCAAATTGCAGAGGTGACATTTTGCTGATGCACAGGGCAGCCAACAATAAAAGAGGAAATGTAGGTATGGGGCATATGTGGATTTTTCCCAATGCTCTTTTGTTGGTTCAGCTTCACAGAGTGATGATTTTTTTATTTGCTTTTAAAAAGCCAGAATAATCTTGATGCTATTTACCCACTAAATTTCCTCAGTACATATATGCATATATGGATAACATTACAAGACAATGAAAAGAAGAGTGCAGCTTGATTCCTTATTTCTTTTGTTGAACTGTTTCAAGGTCTCTTCATAGAGGAAGATGTAATAGTTTCAGCTGGAATTTAGAAAGCTAATGATGTACAATTCTAATGTGCAAAACAGAATCTCTATTACAAGGACCTCTAGACAATAAACATATAATGAGTCCAGAAGTAATTTCTCACTGGTCCAGAGTCCTTGACCCGAGTGTGGGATTTGTTTTGTCAAGATGGCCAAAGCCACCACAAGTACATAAATTGAAAAAGGGCAAAATGATTATATCAGAACGTTGAGAAAACTATTCAGACTAATGAATGCAATCTACAGGAAGATCAGCCAAGGTTGGCACCAGATGTTTCTTGTCCCACATGCCACTGCTTGATTGTATTGAAATTAATTCAGCTGAAAAGTCTCTGTGAGAACCGTTTTCAGCACAATTTCAAGCTTGGTTTCAAATACCAGAAATCATTTCTGATTTCTTAAAACATCCTGGAAAAAATGTGAGAGTTAAAATCTGCAGTTAAAGAATGCCAAAAAGTACTTATAAAAATTGCATTCAAAGAGCATTAAAGGAGTATTCTCAAAGTAGTTGTGGTTACCACCAGACCTTTGTGGCTCGGAGCCCAAAGGTACAGCACAACAGCTCAGGGCTTTGTCCAATAAACATTTGCCCTAAATCATACTCCAAGTTCAGAGGTACAACAGAATTTTGAACCAAGCCATAGTAGTATTTATCCAGTTCACCACTGAAAAAAAAGAGAAAACATGAGAAAAAAAAAAAATCAATATTTCCCAAAGTATTTTACAGTTCATCCTCTATTTTATTATGGCATATCCTACCAATGACCTACTATATTCTTGTTGGGAAGAAAGATGCTTGTAGTTATTTAAAGTTTGGGGTTCAGTTAGAAATTACTTTAATGAAAGTCAGATACAGACATGAAGTTAAGAAATAAACAAAACAGAACATACTTTATCATAATATACCACTTTATTTTCTTGCAATTTTTACAAAAAGAACACATTGAAATTGTACTTCCAAACCACTCTAAACCTAATTCTGGACAATACAAGCCTGAGATAAAATTAGATATGTCAAAAATTATGGCTCTGGTTTTCCTGAAGTATGGACCACTCAAGTCTATATTTAACTTCAGGTAGAATTGTGTTCAGCATGCCTGAAATTTGGGCTCTAAATTAAAGGTAAGTGTTTTTACCTGGGTAACATCCCTGTAAGTTCCACCTACAAATTACAGAGTTTCTTCCCATAGGAAAATTGTCTTCTGGATTATTTTAGGATAAAAGCACAGACCAGTGTCAGCTCTCTTACAGGCTGCATACTAATGGAAGGAGGAGAAGGAAGGATTTATTTGGAATCTTCTAATTGACCTCAGTGGGATTGGGTCTGGACCCATTAAAACATTTATGAAAAGCAGTTTTAGAGCATGAACAGTACCCAATCTAAAACATTAATATCTAGGTAATATTAAAAGTAATTTGTTTCAAAATTGCAGGCAGGGGAGGAGCAAAATCTGGCTTGCATTCAGGACTAAATTCATTCAACTTTCTCTTGATCTTTTTTATCATTATTTTTTTAAACGTTGCAGAAAGCAAAGCTGTTTTTTTTCCTCAGGCTCCTGCTTCCTCAGCACTGACCCAAGTGTTAGTGACACTGCTTGCTTTCAACTAGGTCCTGCATTATCCTGATTTTTGCACTAATGTGCCAACATATCACAGCTCCATCCTTTCCCAGGAGTGACGTAGGCAGCTGAAGGCATTATAACAAATAGGCCTCCTAAATTAATGTGTTTTCCAGGAAGTAAGCAGGAGGTATCCAAAGCCAGGGGGAATGTTCAGAACAAGGGAATTCGATTCAGGGTGCCACAAAATGTTCTCCATCACTACAGCATGGCAGAAACCTGTTCTTAATGCTATGATAGATGCTCCAAATATGCCACTAACTCAGAGTTATTGGCTATGGGAACATGCAAATCTACCAGTAATGCTTTTGCTTTATGAAGGGCACAGCTACCAGAGGTAACTGGCTCCCTAAGGGTTTAACAGGAGCTTTTCAGATGGTTCCAAGTCCAAACACAAGCTGCTGCTGGTTTTCTGATCTGTAACAAGTGCCTGCATGAAATCACCTAGGGAAAGTAAAGCCAGTCAGCAGCAGGAAACTCTGTGTTATAAACACAAACAGATTGGAAGGAAACAATTGTGACCTTCCCTGCCCAGTACATCTTTTCTTCAACTCCCAAATCACTGGCTTTTCCTGTTGTCCTTTACTATTTGCTTCCAGAGCCTCCCCAAGTCATCACTGGCCAAACATACACTGCCCTTCAAACACATGGATGTTGTGTGGCATCTCTTCCAGGGAGGAGGAGCCGTGCAGTGATCCCAGAGCAATAAAAGGCATAATTTCAGTAAATAATGTAGTAGCCCAGCTCTTGACTAGAAAAGACCAGCAAGAGCACGTGATGCCAGTGCTTATATTATTTCTTCTTTTCTCTTCTGCTCTCAGAGGGATGTGAAGGAGTCACCTCACCCAGGGCTGTGAGTGTTCCCACCCAAAGGCTGTCCATGCTGGACATCAACATTTCACTGTTTCTCCCAACCTCTCTCCTCTGACTACCTTTGACTATCTGGAATTTTTAGAAATTAAGGTATTTGAGACTTGGTATTTTGGAGTTGAAAAGCAAAACATTTTGATTTGAGAATTTCGTTCCAATGTCTCTTGAGCAGTGTGGTCTCAACACTTTGTGTCCTTTTATTTAATTCCTGCTTCCTATCTGGGTTATGTCTTACACAGACAACTGCAGTTGTCTGTTTCTCAGACAACTCAAATTTTAACCAAACACAACCACTTTCTTTTCTTGCTGGTTTTTCAGGAGAAAAAAAATAGATTTGTTGCAAGGCTACAAATTTTTAGGGAAGAAGCGAAATCTCTGCAAAAATTACCTGGAGAACATTTTTCAAGTAGGCCTAGTTTTTTTTTTTTAAGGTCTATTCCTGTGAGGAATCTTTGATGTAGTCAGCAAGACTTTTCTTCTGCCTAGAAGACCTATTGATATATCTCCAAATAGAGAGCAGAGGAAAAAAACCCTACTCTTGTGTGTCACTGGATTCTTAATCTATTTTATGAGCCTTAAACACTACAACTCTTTGCACAGAAGAAATTTCAAAAGATCTAGAAACTCCATATTTTTCCTCCTTCTGTGTCTTTTCTAAACCTGAAGTTTATGTTTCGTGAGTATTTTTAAACAGCACAAACCTTTTTAGGCTTTTTCTTACCCTCCTTATCAAGGAAGAAAGAAGAAATCCTGTGAATCAGATCCCACGTGCATAATCACACAACTCTACGAACTAAGCGCATCCATAAAAAGCATTCAGCTCTAACATTGCTGCATAGGGAATGCTTAGACTTAAAAATTATGCTGTTTGGACTAGCAACTTTGAATACATGTTATGAGCAATGCATCTGCAGTAGTACTTTTCATTTTCTTTTTTTAACTTAAATCGGGGGACATGAGAAACCTGACAGTGTCTACAATAAACCTGCTAATTCCTTCACCTTTTGTAATTCTCATTCCTCTTTTTGTTTCACATTTCCATTATACTAAAAGGCACACAGCTAAAATGTTTTTAAAAAATTGATCAGATCTCAATTGCCAGCCAGCAGGTTTACAGTAGTAACCTCAGCCAAGTTTATAATGATTTCACATTTGTTATCCTTTACAGAGCCAGGGCCCACTATAAGTATTTTGAGTGGGGTGGGCTGAATACCCCACTTACTTGGGAGGACTCATTCACAGTGGATTTTCCATCTTTATTTTTAGGCACAAAGTCACACCCCAGACTGGGGGCTCACCACAGAGGTGAGGGGATGAGGAGCAGGGGTGAGGGGTGTGGATGTGATGGGGACACGGGGAGCAAAGGGCTCCTGGCCATCCCAGAGGAAACCCACACCTCCTCCCTGCTGCCTCCATGCTTAAGGGAGTGGGGGCTCCTGAGGGAGCAGCTTCACATTTGTTTCACCTCACCCCAATTTACAGTCCAGCCTCAGCAGTTTCCAGAGTCAGCAATGGATTTCTTCCATCCACCTCTCTTCCACCTGCCCAAAATCTCTTGTTTCTTTCCATCACACAAAAGCAATCTCTTTACACCTGAGCCATCTCCACTCAGGAATCTCATCTGGCAGCAGCAATCAGCTTAGGGCCTTGTCTCAACCATTCTCCAATGTCTCCACCCAGAGGTTTTTTCCCTCTCCCATTAGTCATTTAGGTGTCAAAGCAAAGCTTTGAAGATTTAGGTGAAGTGCCTTCTTTTTTATTCCAATTTTGTTTCCAGTTTGTTTCTTCCAGTCCCATTTCATTGTGACCACAACATGCTTCTCTTATTTTTTACCTTTTAATTTTTTTTTCTTTTTGAGGAAAAAGGCTTAATTATTGTTTATCTGCATCTCCCTGGATCCTCTCTCCAAGTTATTGCACTGTGAACAACCCTCTAAATAGAAACCACACAAGGAGAGACACTAGGAACACTCGAGCTGCAGGGAAATGTTCGATCAGAGCTCACACTATTAGGCACCAGAGAGCCCAGCTACACAGGCTCAGGAAATTCAGTTTCATTAGCTCTACTCATCATCCAACTACACATTTCACACTCTATCATCTCCTCTTATTTATCTATTGCCTCCTCAGACCTTGAGTGCTTCTCCCCTCTTTACTGAGTCCTGAGGCATTTCCATTATACTTCTTTCCCCCTTCTGTTATTTTAGCCCTGCTGTCTTTTTCCCCTCAGTGTTTTGCTCTGCATTTAGAGCCAGAAGATCAGCAGGCATGGACAGGATGCAATGATTCATCCCTCCAGCTCTCACCTCAACTGTACAGCTACAGCAGGGAAATTAGATGCCATATCTAAGCTGTACCTGGGGAAGTAAATGTGCAGTGGAAGCAATAGGGCTAAAGCTACTGGGGAAAAAAAAAGAAGCCTGGCTTGGGCGTAAATTTATTCACTTATCTGCAAAACAACATTTTTAGCAATATGGCACATTTGTTGTGTTTCCAGGTTTTGTGTCTTAGTTACTTGATTAATTGTTCTGATTTCTCTTTGTGTTTCATATTCGTCTCCTTCTGTCTGTGGGATTCTTTAGCCCCCAGAGCCTGAGAGGAATGCTTGGCACCGGGATGGGACGGCTGTCTGGGATGTTTATGCCATTTCCCACTCTATTCTGAAATGCCTGTTGAGCCCTTGCAGTGTTCCAAGTTGTGGACATAACTCCAGCATGTTTTTCCTCCGTCAGCTCTGTTTTGTGGCCTGCAGTTACAAAGTTTATCTGTCTGGGTTAGAAGTAGCAGGGACTTCATAACTTCATATTTTAAATGCATTGGCAGACTTTGTTTAGAAATTAAGGTTATCAAGTTGCTCTGATTTAAATGTGTTCAGCAATTTAGTCTCCTAGAAAATGAATAAGGACTTTACTTAAAATGCTTTTCTAAAACACCTTTTAGAATTTCTTTTTTTTTAACCACATGTATTAGTGGAGCTAAGGCCCTGATGAGCATGGATATACCTCCTCCAATACTCCAGGGTGGGAAGGAACCTCTGCTCACATTCAGTGGTTTGGAACACAAGCAGTACAAGAAGGGCTGTCGGGATGTAGAGATCCCTTCTGGTATATAAAATAAGGCACTTTCCAGCAGGTTCTTTTTGTCTTCTTTTCCAAGTACTGGGCTGAAAATATTCCCCAGGAGGTGAGGAACAGCCGAGCTGGAATGCCTGGTCTGGCATTTGGGACTGACTGCCCAGGGACAGCCGTGCAGCCTTGGTGTGCTCATTCTTGTGTCCTGCCAGGGGTTCACTTCCCAAATGCTTCCCCAGTGGGGACATCCCTCGAGACCCCCTGAGGTGACTACAACTGTGCTGAGCTGCCTTGGGATCGTTTTTAGATGGGATTTAGGGAAGGCAACTGCAGGAGCCCTGGGAGGGAGGAGCTGCTCTGCCGTGGGTGTGCAGAGTGCCCCTGAAGATGGTTCATTTCTCTGTGCCTCGTTCCTGTATCCCCATTTCACCTCAAAGGAGGCTTCTTTCCTCTGCTTGGTCTGCTTTAAAATGTCTGGTACAATGAATAAGGAGAACTACGGCAGGAACTTGATCTCAGATGGCACTATTTGATTTTATTGTAATAATGGTAATAAATGTACTAAGCACAAACAATGTGCTCCATATAGAAATAGATTTAATACATTTAACTGGATTTTGGAATTGGTTCTCCTGAATGGACACTCGTTCTTGTTCACATCACAAGAGGCATCTCAGATGTTACTCTGAAAGATGATAGAATACCTGTCATCTTGATACCAGGATAAAGTAGAGAAGGAACATTAGATTTCTACTGCAGGTCCGTGAAAAGAAATTTTTTTTCAGATACTTGGATTTTATTTCATTATGTTTCCTTTTCTTCATTTAATTGAATAATATGTTTCAAATCTATTTATCCAAATGCATCTGTTTTATACTTGGGGAAATACAATCTGAAAAGAAAATGTAACTTTTTTCCAGTAAAGTTAAAAGAATGAAAGGCAACTAATTTTAACATATTGCCACTTAATGTCATCTTGTTTGCTGATAAAATACATGGTAAAGCATTTTCAGAAATCAATTCTTGAAACAAAACAGAGCTTTCCTGGCTAATGAATGGAGATGCATTTATTTATTTATAGGGCCTTCATCATTCTAATTCTAATGTGTTTCACAAATATTAGTAAGTTGATCCATGCTGCACTGAAAAGAAGGGAAGTCTTGTTAGCTCCATGAGGCACAGAAATCACATGGTCTGCCCACACTTACCAGAAAGGTGCATGTAAACTATAATTAGAATGGAAAAAAAAGAGAAGTTGCTCTTATTCGAGTACTTAATCAGTAAAAAGCTCCCTCTGTCATTCAATACTTCTAACCTGAACATTAAACATGCTCAGGCAACCAGGGACATCTAACTAGATAAAAATGTTGGGTTGTTGGGGTTTTTTTCTAACAAATACATTCTTTCCTTTTACTTCCTGAGCCTTTACTTGGTACGTGAGTTACATTTCCAAGATTTTTCCTGCAGACATGAGGACTAGAGAAATTATTTTATAGTATCACTGGGATAAAAATGTCATTGAGATTATCATCTAATTATATACCTTGTGGAAGCTGAGTTGTAAGCAGCCTGCTAAAGAAAGGAGTCCTGTTTGTATTTCAGGGTGACCACACCTTGGCACTTTCTCTGTTTTCAGGAGTTATAATATTGTCATGTGTCACATTCAAATCAAGTAAAAAAATCAAGTTTGAATCAAGTTTTTGAATAGATACGGTCCCTTTATGGTGCCTAAGCCTTAAAAGGTCGTTAATTTTAACTGTGCAAAGTGATAGTATTGCCAGAATATCCATACCTAAGCTTGCAAAATTATTTTGGAAATAGAGAAATCCTGTGATAATAGTATTCAAATGTGACCACTGACAAACTTTAATGGGCAATCTCTGGACACATGTAAAAGTGAGTCCTTTGAAGTGTTTTGCATTAGTTTATTGTTGCTCTATCAAAGTCATTAGGGCTCTTTACAACCATTTGAAGGGGTAAGCGAGGCCAAAAATGAGAAAATTCTGCGCATCATTGCTGTTTTGAAAGAATCCGCAGAAAATTCAATGTATGTGAAATGTTTTGCTGAATTCCACATTTCTTCCGTATAAATACAAGCGCTCTCTCTCTCTGTAGCTCCTTGTTTGCATGTTTAATGTTATGCCACTGCGTGAGTCTCCTCACTCCTATGGAATTCAGATGCTGCATTTGTGCATTTGCAGGGCTGTGACCTCGAGCAACACTCGCTCAATGCAGTAACTACCAGTTGAGAAACAAAACAAAAATCAACTCTAATTGTGCCCATTTAAATTCAAACATTGAAAAATAGCTTAAATATGGTATTTCTGAATGTAAATTTTATAAAAAGTCTGACGACTTTAGGATTCTGTTAGCTCTTTATTCCCTCTGTAACGAGGCTATTACATGGCATTGCTCAGATTGATGTTGAAAATAATGCAGCTGCTCTGGCAGCTGCAGCAAGAATTCACAGAAGCCAGGATGCAAAGCAAGCTCTGATCAAAGTCCCTGCCTTTAGCTTTCTGCAGTGGGTTTGTTTTTTCTCTTACTTATTTATTAGCTTAATTCCAGCATCCTCTGAAATGGTTGGTTGGCCTTGCTGGGAATAACTGAGGGTTAAAGCTTTAATGGCTTTACTTTACCTCACAAATGAAAATCCTGGAATTTACTGTCTTCTGCAGACCAGAGTCACTCTGACAGCAGAAAGTGCTGCTTACTTTTGGGTTGTATTTTTGTTTTTTAAAAATGAACACTTCAGGGTTGGTCTATATTAAGACAGTAACAGTCAAGAAAACAAGAGCATCAAAAAGGAGGAAATATACTTCACAGGTGTGCAGGTGTACAAGAGCATCTCGTGCTGCTGGTATTTAAAAAGACATTTATGCCTTTGGGTAGGAGCTGATGAACTCACAGGCTGACACCTCAAAATGTTTGTCTTTGTGTGGCCAGCAGGCAAGTTTGGAGCAAGGTGCAAATTCAGCATCCCCCCTTCTGCTTTTTGATTCATGCAGACAGAAGGTGACAGGAATGAGTTGCAGCAGCAATACATTGGGCCCTGAATAAACAAAGATTTTGGTAATACCAAAGGCATTTGACACCATCCTCAACCCATTTCCTTACTCTCGGGTTTGTGGAGGATAACTGACACTTTGGTTCTTGTTGGCTCTTTCATGGACAGGTTGATATTAGCTAAAAACAATTTCAAATAATTTTGAAACCGAGCTTTGCACATAACTTAAACCCAAAAGGAATAAATCACATCACTCAGTCCTTCACAGCCACCTTGTAAGGCCTTCAGAAAAATAATTCCCAGAGAGACTTAAAACAGCAGATGATCCAGAGAAGCAAAGGACCATCCTTCACCAGATCTGAATGTGCTAATTCCTGATAATTCAGTAGATTCTGTTACTGGCCAAAAGTGACCGTACTCGGGACAGAACAGCAATTGTAAACCTCTGCTCCAATTAAATTCTAAATTTCAGAGCTAAGAGAACACCTTGGAAGATCTCTACTCATGGCAAAGTTCATAAGACAGTGTTTGCAGCCCAGGTGCAGTCACACCAAACACTGCAAGTTTCTCCTGGCAAAATCAGCTGGATAAGGGAACTGATGCAGCTCTTGTTCAGCTGATGGAAATTGTTTGGTGACAAGTTCAGGTTGCAGTACCTTGCATCCATTGGAGCTCTGCAGAATTTTCTCAGGAAGGTCATGAAATAAAACATCAGAGTAGTGTAGCTTAAAGGTTACAAAAGCATGGCCTACACAATCAGCATTAGTCTGTGACAGCACTGGCTCCAGTCTCAGGATAATTTTTCGGAAATAAAAGCAAGAACCAACCACACATTTAATAAAATGAACAAAATAAAGTTAAAATCAACTTTTGGAATTTTTTTTTGTTGTTGTTTTGTTGTTGGTTTTTTTTTGTCAGTGTCCCACAACCATTGCTGGATTCCCCTTGGCTGTCACTGCTCTTACAGATTTGTGTCATTGCATAAAGCCATGGCAAAGAGCAGCTCATACACCCTGAATGAGAAATCTGCACCCACAGAACTTGTGCTGTGTACCTTTCTGCTTATCAAGGGAAGAAAAACTTCCCTACTGTTCCTGCAGCACTTCAAGGTTAAAATCCATATTGACAAAAATAATGCAGCAGAGATAATAAACATTCACAGGGATTACACTGGGAAATGAAGACACCAAGCTAAAAGAAGAAATTAAAAGCAAAAGCCCTACTAAGGAACTAAAAGCTGTCAAAGAACTGCCTTGAATATTAATCTGAGCTATTTTAGCCAGGCCTTTTTCAGCACCTTTTCTTTCCTGCTAACTTTTATGTTACAGCTCTATTGCCTGTATAGAGTTGCTGAATTCAAGCTCTGCCTGTCAGGAGCTCTTTTCTGTGCTTTAGCTCCCAGTTGTTACTGGATTTGCCTCAGCTGCCATATTAAACCCTTGCATGTCAAATTACAAAGCAATTAGGGTGAAATGCAGAGTCGTAATACACAGGTTTAAAAAAAAACCCTCCAGAAACCCTAACTCTACATTTTCTAGGTTTGTAACGATGACTTTGGAAAGTATTAAAATATCTATTCAATTAATATAATCCCCAAGTTACTGACATGTGCTTCACCTGGTGTCACATAAGTCTCTCATCTTTCCACCTTTCTCTTTTTCCTACCTCATAGGCTTTTTCTGCCTATGAATGTTTAAAATTCATTATTTCACACTGTGAGAAATGGAATCAGCACAACTTGAATATCTACTAACACAGCTAGTGAGGTAAAGAAGTACATAGACAAACTTTCTAAATGTTTTGTCGTTCATTCTGACCCCCGAATTTTCCTCACTCTGTCCAACATTACTGAGGAAACCCTGACTCTGAGCTGAGAGCCCTGGGAGCTGTGCCATTAATAGGAGGCAGATGTGGTGGAATGAAGAGTCTAAAGGATGGGTCAGTGGTAGCTGCCACCACTGTGCTCTGAGTCAGGAGCCAAAGAGGGACGGATGCACAGCCATGGCTAACTCATTTAATATCTCTGCTTACCATCTCTGCACCCAGTGGGACTCATCAGATTTAATTACATATCTAATGCGAAATTCAGCCTCACCCTGTGAGTTATTGCACTTCCTCAATTCCTCTTACATTGTGGAAGCACAGCACTTCACAGGACTGGTCCTGCCATGAAAATTAATTAGTTTATGCCTGAACAGGGCTTTCAACATACAGATCATTCTGTATGACAAAGTAGTATTAGAGAACAAACCAAGTTATTCAATTGAATTACGGAGCCATAAGAAAATTATTGTCTCTCATTTTTAATCAAGCAGGCTCCAAGCCAGATTAGTCCCTGATGATGATGATTTGGCAATTTCAACAGATTTTATTGCCACCAGAAAAGTTTCTCCCTCGCTTGCACCCTACAGTTTTTATTGCTGTTTATGTAACACTCTCAGTAAACCCAGCTCTAGGTCTCAGGTGAGCCTCTGCCTTCAGGGAGCAGTAATTGTAAAGACAACTTGTTGAAGGTGACTGAAAAGCCTTCTTTGCTTGGAAACAAACAACTCCACCTCGTTTGGGGTTTTTAATAAACATCCTGCACAACCATCACTCACTGCAGAGACGCAGGAGATAAGAAACTGTTCTGAAGATCCAAGAGAATCAAGCACCAGTAGTTCTGCATTTCTTTCCATGGCATCAGAGAATTCCCAAGTTATAGATGTGATTTCTTATGCATGAATGCTTCAGTGCCCTCCCACCAGTTCTCAGAGTCTTTATTAGCCTCCATAACCCAAGCAGAAGAATTTCACTACTGCTTTTAAGGGTCATCTGAGTAGAAGCTTCAAGACAAATTGTGCTGCTGAGGTCATAGAAATTCAGCAGCTAACTTGCCAAAAGAGAGCTTAGTTTTGTTTGCTGAGGGATAAAGGCATGGTTTTTTGCATGGTCCTCTTGGCAAAGATAAATTTCTGAGCATAGCAACTCATTTGTAGACATAAAGTTCATCAGTTGCCATCTTTTTTGGACTTGTTAAAATTTTTGGGACAGATCAGTGTTAATTTTTGCCATGGGAGGATCCGGACTAGCTCTATGAGATTTCTGATTTCTCAGGCTGTGTTTTCCATGGATCCCTGCTGCATGAGCATCCTTACCAAGACAAGAGCAGTAGGGACCTGCCAGCACCCACTCTGCTCCCTTTTCCCCTCATCCTGCATTGTACTCTGCTGGTTTTTCACACTTTTTCTTCCATTTATTGCTCTTACATTAGATATTAGATAGAACAGTCATAAAGAACAACAGCACCAAAAAAATAAAGGCCACAACAATAAAAAACAAGAAATAGAAATGCCAGTTAATGGCATCTATCCAGGGAGATCCCTCCTTCGGGGCAGTGGAGCAATATGAAGGGTATTCAGAAGGAAGATAGACCCTCTGGCCACTAAAATTCACTTTACATCTTGATACAATGGACTTTTTTAAACCTTCCTTTTTATAGATGTTGCCCTACTTGCTGGCTTCTTCTTCTTCCCACTCTCATGCCTTCCTTTTCCCCCTGTTACTTCTTTTGATTGACTTTGATTAGGGGAGTTGTTTTGGGTTTTGTTACTACCAGATTAAAAAGAACTAAAAGAATTAGGCACACAAAGGAAGACACTAGATTTCTTACTTTCCCATAATGTTATTGAATGAAGCTCTAGCACTGATTTATCACAGAATCATGGAATGGCCTGGCTTGAAAGGGACCTTAAATTTCATCTGATTCCAACCCTCCTGCCATAGGATGGGCAGGGACACCTTCCAGTAGACCAGGTTGCTCCATCCAGCCTGGCCATGAAGACTTCCAGGGATGGGGCATCCACAACTTCTCTGAGAAACCTGTTCCAGGGTCTCACCACCCTCACAGTACAGAAATTTTTTCCTAATATCTAATCTAAACCTACTCTCTTTCAGCTGAAGTCATTCTCCCTTGTCCTATCACTGTATGCCCTGGTAAATGTTTTGATTTTATTTTTATTTGTATTTTTACTGATTTGCCAAGTTTCTGTACACCCCAGCATCACCCAAAGTGCAACCAGAAGGAAGTACCTCCACCGAAATTGCCTTTGCTCTGATGGGGTGGAGCTGGTTAGGCACTCAGGTGTTGCAGCTAACATTTTACCATACAAAACCTCACAAGGTTTGCATTTGGTGAGCAGAAACAGCTAAAATGGGAGCTCTCACCTCACACACCTCTTCTCAATTAATGGGGGTTAATGAGCAAAGCTGAGGGGACAGTCAGGGGACACCCACCCTGGGGTGCTGAGCAGCAGCTGGGCTGGGGTAGCTCGGGGTCAGCTGTTTGTCAGGTGGAGCTGGAGCAGGAGAAGGATCTGAATCCAGCCCTCCTCCCTGGCTCCCCAGCCAAGTGCACACCATGCAAGGTGTGAGGCATCTTCTTTGCCAGATCTGGCAGCTGAGGTGTTTTGTGCACTGCACAAAAGCCCCTACAGATGTGAGAACATCTCCTTTAGGTTTGGGCTTTCCTAGGGCTGGCTCCCACAGGGATGTGATTATTTTGTGAAGCAAAGAGAGCCCTCTCTGCACTGTGAGCTCTCATTGAATTCCTGCCTCATCCTGGAGGCAGGGCTGCCCAGAGCAGTTCTGAGATTCTGACTTCTTAATAGCATGTGGGCAGACCTAATCAAGCCCACAGCACGGTCTGCAGCAGCCCTCCTAAACCAAACTCTGCCCCTCTGCACTCGTTCTTTACAAGTACTCAGCTCCCACCATTTCAAAGCAATCTTTCAGAAAATCAATAGTTCTTCATCTCCTTCAGAATGAGAGCAAGTAGGACACTTGGACGTCTGCTTTGTAATCTCTTCAAAAATTGCTTTCTTGTCTTCCCAACAGAATTAGGAAATATTGCAGTACCAAAAAAAAAAATAATATAGAAGAAACCTCAAGCTTTTTCATCACACCGTCTCACTGGTAGGACCAATCTTTGTATTCCTTTTCATTTAGGGATTACCCTAAGCTCACAGCTCTGTTTATACCTTAGGCACACACACACATCCTCGTTCCTCACACAGAGCAATTATTTGTTCTCACAGCTCCACTTTTCAGGAGCCTACTCTAAAATCCTTTCCCATTTTAAAATTTCCATTTTCCGTGGCCCTTTAGCCATGAAACTGAACTGCTGTGCTCCCTCTGAATCCAGTCGAGGAGGGTTGGCCGGGCTTCACATCCCGTCAGAGGCAGCGCTGACCTTTTCTCCCTAATTGACAATGCGGGGTTTGTGCTAATGGCATGACATCACTACACTGGGCTGGGATGCTCTCCCTGCTGTCTCCTTTGTCTCTCGGCATTTTTCTCCCACACTTTTACAGGAAGTGAATCCCTAGGAGGGAGTGTAAGGAAGGCAGTTACACAGTGCCTGAAAAACATATGCAGAAAACATCTTCAGTTTTTCTCTCTTTATTTCTCCCTAGTCACACTTGTTACCAACCACGTATCCTGAGCCCCCACTACACACTGAATCTTCCTTTTCCTTCTCCCAGGTTGTGATCACTGATGTTATTTTTTGTATTTGCTTTGCCTTGCTGTAGATGTGCTGCTAGGGAGATTGGTTCCACTTGGGTTTGAATTATAATTGTAGTTGTTAGCCTACTGTCCTTTTACAGCTCTAATTTTATTCAAACAACTTGTTAGTAAGATCCTTGTGCATCTCTTCAGCAATAAATAGTTAATTGAGCTGCCTAATTTTGTGTTAAATTGTTGGCAGTTTATATTACTGAGCATCACAGAAGAAGTTAAGTTTTAAAATAACACTTTAAGAATACATGGAGGGGAAGAGGCCCCAAGGAAATTGAAAATATTAAGAGCTTTATTTAGCAATTTTGTGAGATTGGCTCACCCATTTCAGGGAGTACTAGAACTTTTAAAGATGCTGCCTGTCCTGGTTTCAACTTCCTTAAAGCCTAGCAGAATTGTCTTAATGCTGGTTACAGATTGGCAGCCATGTGCCCAAACATGCAGCCTTGTCTAAGCCAACAAACCAAAGAAATGCAGGTGATGGGTTTTGGCCAGAGGAGACAGAAGGAGCAGACGTTTCCTGGTTCTCCCTTTCTCCCCTCTCCCACGGCTGACATCCTGGGTCAGTATGTATTTCTAGCCTGCTACAGTGCCAAATAAAGTGGATTAAGTCAGATCCCAGGTACTTTAGTGAATCTGTTTACTCTGAGCTGTTTTAATTAGCACAGAAATGCACCAGGTGCTGCAGCAATGGAAGAGAAGGGAAACATTGACCAGCTGGAAGAAGCAGACCCTTAAATCACTTGGGCCAGCCCTGCAGGACCATGGCTGGCTGGATCCTTCCTTCAAGGAATGATAAGCCAGATAAAACATAGAGGGGGGGGAAAGGGGAAAGATTCAGGGAAAGGAAACAAATCCCATCTCTATTCAAGACAATCCAATGCTGGCAGGAAGAGGGATTTATCTACCTTCCTTTCCTGCCTAAACAATGCCCAACCAATCCCCCTTTTCTGAGGGGCACACCCTGTGTTCCTGGGCACATCACATCATCTTCATGCTGCCCTTTCCCTTCTACACTGGGGCACTGTGCAAGAAGCCAATGGCAGCCACATTATTGACACTTCTCTCCATTATTTTAATCGTATTGCCCACCTAATTTTCCTTGTTATCCTTAAAGACACCATAGGTATTTTACCCAGGATTTGCTTCTTACTTCTGGTTCTGTCACATACCCTCAATTTTAGTTGGCTACCACAAGCTATTGTGAGCAACAGAAGGATTTGGAGTTGTCTTAATTTGAATATTAAGCTTAACCCTGACCCTAAACTTACTGTCCTTGCATGGGTGCCTAGTGAACTGATAGCTGTGAACAGTAATAATTAATACAGTTTAATATTTCTCTTATGTTTATAAGCTAAAACATAGAGGGCTTTTTCTACTCTTTTTCTACTCAGCACCACATGAAAAATTGATACAGAAGTTTCAGCCTCAAATAGCAATTAGGGTAATATGGTTAAATCCCTGCAAACTACCATGAAAAGACCACGATTAACCTTGCCAAATTTCAGCCCAGAGCCAAATTTATTGGGGTTTTTTTATAAACCATTTAAATACAGTGAGTAAAAATAGTGTTTAGAGTGGAAGTGCTGACAAAACCTTTACTGCAGCAATGTGGACAATGCAGCTGTAATAATGGCAAGTGTGCCCTTATCACAGCAAGAAAAATGTAAGGAGTCCTGAATTTGCAGTGAATGAGCCATTACTTATGTCTATCACAAAGAAACAAGAGTACTGAACAAAAAAAAAGATACATTAAGGGTTGGATTTTTTTTTCCCCCCAAAAGAAAACTAAAAATAAAAAAGATCAGATGTGACTCAGGCTTTCAAACAATAAAAATAGCAAGATAAAAGAAGTAGGTTGCTTCATTGCCTAAAGAAATGGCTAGAATCTTAAAAAGTCTGAAACCTGATTGTGAGAGACTCACTTTATGGGCTGCTAAGGAGGTGCTGACCTTCATCATCAATAGATTGTCTGAGCCTTTGTGGTATTCAGCAGTAAAGGAAGTGCTTAAAAAGTCATCCTGCTGAAAGATGGACTGGAAAAATCTCCAGTTCAGATCTCAGCCTAGCTGTTGCCAGAGCACATGCTCATTCAGAAAGTCTGTCTGTAAATCTAATTCAGATAAATCTTCCTTCATTTTTAAGTGACAAAACAGGACCATCCTCACCTTTAGAGATGGATCAGGATATCTGGAATTCAATATAAGTGAAATTATTATAGAGGAGGGCACCTAACGACCTGTCTGTTGTGGGGCTTTGGATGTGTTTTGTTACAGCACTATATTTCTCTGTCCTAGAGGATGCTGAAGGAGTGGGATAACACGAGCACCAGTGGTGTCATTTCCCTGTTCTTGCTCCACAGTTTCAGACACAGTTCTGCCCGTTCCAACAGTTGGTCTGAAATGGACTGTGGCAGATGACTGCCCTGTGACTTCAAACAGCCCTCTGGGACAAAGGGACTGTTCTAGATGAAAGACTCCAGCTCCTTTAACTTTCTGGAAAAGTCCCATCCTTGCCTAAGCACTACCCCACTGTGGAAGCTGTCACACCTCTTCTAGCACGCTGGGGTAGCAGTGTCACAGCTGTGGGGTCTGACAGACACACTGGGGGGTCTTTGCACAAAATGCACCTGTGCTGCAGATACAGGCATGCTGGGGATGAAAAATGCTGTGGTGTTATCCCTGAGGAGCCGTGCAGCATTGAACATTCCCAGCAGAGAGCACAAAACACAGATGGGCCCCCAGTGACTGGAGCTTCTGGGGCAGCAGAGGGGGTCCAGCCAGGCCACCCTGAACAAGGCAGCTTCTGCTTGTGCTGCAGGGGAAGGGAGAACAAACCAAAACACTGGCAGCAGTGATCTCTACCAGTCCTGATCAGGGTGAAGGGAGGCAGAATTACTGCTCTCTCCAGATCTAGGGCCTGATTTGTATTTGAGCTCTAGCAGAACATTTTATGGGGTGCATTCCAACTTGGATCGTGGCTCTCCTTGGACTGCTGCCACATGGTTGGGGTAAGGAAGGGGTTTCAGGGTAAGAAATGCACTCAAAGTCCCCTTTTGGCTTCCCAGCTGCCGTTCAGTCCCCCCAGACCCCCAAATCATGCCAGGGTATGATCCAGCAGTATGATTCCAGAGGGAATCCCTCCTTCCATTTACTTCTTCCTCCACAGATTGCTGTGACAGACAAGTGTGACCCTCAGAAAGAGCAGCTTGTATTGTCTACTGACAGCTTTTACTGAGATTGGTAAAACAGAGCTTTTCCTGCAGCACAGCCCCACAGAATTCCCATCCCAAAGAGCTGGTAACAGCAATGAAATGGTCCAGTTCCAAAGCAGATTAATCCCCTCTGGGAAGTGCTGAAAGAAATTCCTCTCTCCTGTCACTCCACTCCAATCAATGCTGAAAGGTTCTGCCTTGCTGTATGTAGATTCAGGAAGAAAGCACTGCAGCCTTTGGTATTTAGAAAGGTTTTACTTCACATCTGCAAGGCCAGAAGCTTTTTTGGTTGAAATCAAAGTTTAAATTCTGAAGAAAAAAGGGCTCATCAAAGAACTGGCAAAGAATTTAACAACTAGGTGCCAGCTGAAATGCCAGTGTGATTTATCAGCAGGTTCTTCTCTAATCTGATGTGAGATAATAGGAGAAGGTGTTGAAAGCAGAATCAAACTAGATACAGAACAAAAAGCATAAGTAATAGGGTTCATAAAATTATGCACATAAGTAAGTTTACATTATCTAGTAGGCAGGCCACTCTCCCCAAGAAGGTTTTGTTAGATAGACTGGGAAATCAACAAATTAAACTAGAAGATTTAAAAGACAAATTATATTATTTTCATTTTACATATTTTTTTTTCTATGTAAGCCTCTCCATTTTAAGAGATGTGATTTCCTTAGGGATAGACCCAACAAAACACTTGGCTGTAGCAGCTGGTGGAGCCAGGTTCATACATCTCTTAGCAAAGACTGACCCTCAGGTCCACAGAAAGCTGAATCTGCTTGTCACAAATCAGGAAAATCATTCCTGAGAGCTCACAAATTTGGAATAGTTTCCTTCTGACTATAGCACTAAATTTTATATATATATATTCCCTTGCCTAGTGATTCATTAGAAGCATTTTACAGTAAACATTTCCAAAATAAAAACCAGACTTTTTTTAAAGTCTTGGGAAAATAGTTAACTGACAATGATAATGATTTTCTAAAAGCTTTTCCTTGGACATGGGTTAGGGTTTTTTCATTCAGGTTAAAGTGAGGCTGCCTGATATAATTTGCCTCCATTGCACAGCCCAAAGTCATGCTAATCAGCTTGAATAACTAAAAATATAAGAGGAACAGTGTAAATCCACTTGATACAACAAAGTTCACTTCCCTCGTCCATCAGAGAAATGTCTGCAAGTGACCCAAGAATCCTTGGTCTGCATTTCACAGTTTGGTCTCTTCTTTTTTATTCTACAGTAAATAATTTTAAATTCAATTTGGTCCAGCCAAGTTCCCATCCACACTGGTATCAGCCCCCATCTGATGCAGAGCTTTGCCTTTGGCAGCATTCTGGCAAGGACAAAACCCCACTAATTCTCCTCAAAGGCTCCTCAGTAGTAGGTGGCTGCTCAGAGTGATGCCTTC
>VYXF01005519.1:409406-420734 GCA_013397295.1 Polioptila caerulea | reverse complement strand
TTTTGTTTGTCTGTTTTTTTTTGGTTTGGGGGGGGTCGTTTTTGGTTTGGGGGTATTTTTGGTGATAAATATTTTGCTGTTTGCTTTTTTTTTCTAATAATTCAAGCCATAGAACAGGTTTGATTTTAAGTATTTATAGAGAAGAAAATAGTATATCTATGGTTGTGTCTATATCTAATACATTTTCAGTTTTATAAATGTCATTCTTGGTGCATAGATAGAATTTATGGGACACATTGGTTACACAGGTGACAACATATTACAAAAAAAAAAAAAAAAAACCAAAAACAAACCCAAGACTTGAACTGTGCTTACAAGATCACTATGGATTAATGGAAGAAGAACTGGAGCATAAAAATTTAAGAAAAATTTTTTTTAAACTTCCTGTCATGTAGATGTTTAAAATCAGACTGCATAATAGCTGTACAGAATTTTTTCATCTTATTGCTGAATAAAATACAAAGCATGTATAATGATACTGAGTGCAACTATATTAAATTAAAACTGATTAAATTATAAGAAAACCTGACTACTTATTGCTCCTGAATGCAGGAAACTGCAGAAAAAGCTTAGGATATTTTTTTCTTTTTCCAAAAAATCCAGAAGATATCCAGAATGAAAATAATATCTTTGAATTGCTTTGTTATGCTAACAGTGCATGACTAAGTCCTTTTTCATGTTTATATTTTTTGCCATATCTGTAATTCAAAAAATCAAAATATTTTAATTCAAGTTCTATACCAAAGTTTCATAAAAATTTTATAGCCTACCTTAATGCCCATTGATTTCAGTTTCAAAACCATGGGCATATAGAAAAAGAATGAACCCTCCTTATTTAAATTAACTCTTAAATAATTATGATTTCCTTGCTGGCAAAATTATTTTCTACATGTGTCTCATTATTCTAATGTTTTAAACTTAATAAAATTTCTTCCATAAAAATTTGGCAGCTTTAATTAACATATTTAAATATAAAGCATTTGCCAACATATTGCATCTTAGACATAATGAGCATTTTTTTTTCAATTGTAACCTTAATGGCTTTGTAAGAAAGCTGCAAAACATGAATGGCACACACCTTTTATGACAGTTTTACAGAGACTCAATGAATGCAGGATAAAATTTATGAGAAAGTACCAAGTAAGTTGGTGCCATAAACCTTTAGTTATTACATTGTGTGTCTACAGCAATGCTGATTTACATTCAGACCACAAACAGACACCTCCAGCTAATTATTCCATTTTACTATGTAGCATTTTTCTTTGGAAAAATAAAGTATTCCATTTTTTGTTTTATTTTTGGGTTTTTTTTCCTGTTTCTTGGAAGTTCTTCAGGTTCTAATATTTCTTCTTAAATATGGAGCTACTAATTCACTTTCTTCCTGAAAGAAGTAGAGGCACAGTTTTCTTTCAGTAAAGTTCTTCATTTTACTTTATAAGCTAAAGTAAACTTATAAGGTCCTTTTTAATTCTATTTCTATGGCTATTTCTTGATATCTAGTAGGCATTCCTCTTTCCATTTATTTGGAAATGAAATTCTGCAATATTTCTAAATATATGCAGTCCATGCTAATAATGGAACACAGGACAAAGTGAATTGATTTTTGTGAATTCATTATTACAGTTTTGAGTCTGGGCAATAACGATGATCAAGTATACTTTACCAGCTACTTTAATTTTCAAATCTAACATTCATAGTGTTATTTCTTGGTCTTTTTATCATGTTCTCAGGATCTAGCCACAAAAGTTGTCCCTCTCTCTCTTTTTTTTTTTTTTTTTTTTTTTTTTTTTTTCTTGGGTTCAATAACTTTTTTTTTTTTTTCCTGAGTGTCAGATACACTTACTTCTTTCATTTACAGTAGTGGTCTAAGAATATAGTTTGTCAGTTTTCATTCACTTCACATATCTGTGCCATCGTAGACTGAAGTAATCAGACAGGTTTCTGGCATTTTAGAGCACATTTTAGGTACTGTATATCCATCAACAAAACATGAAAGACTCTCAAAGTATGTGGAAATATTGATTGTTTTAAGCAAATAAAACTGACAGTAGTGGAAAAGTGATGCAACCATACCTAGTCAATTGCGCAAGGAAAATTCTAAGAGATCAAGGACAAAAGTTGTTTGATTCAGAATATTTAGAGCAGTAGTTTTTGAAGTGTCACAGTGATTTTTGGCATGCCTTGACATGTCATAGAGTCTGCTGCAACAGTTTGTGCATCATCCAAAGGGAGATTCATGTACTGAAAGTTTGACTTGTGACAGATGCAAGTTTTCACTTCTTTAGTTTGACATTTGAATTCAGTATCATTAACTTCTCCAGAAGCTTCTCCTGCATACATTACAAATGATTCGGCACTTTGAACAAACAAAATCGGGCACACTTAAATGGTAACTGATCTGCTTTGCAACTTTAGAGGTTATTTATGAAAAGGTGGAAGTGTATTACAAAATCCAGAGAGATTTAGCAATTATTTAAACTAGCCATATAGGATATATGTATTATAGGACAGTATACTGCTGTTAAAGGGTTAGCACTTTCCTTTCAGTAGTGGTGTCTCTTTGTTACTATTTTTGTATTAAATATGCACTTGCTTACTTAGTTTGACACAGAAGGGAGCACTCAAGATTTGTAGATGTGCCTGGTTGAAAAAGAATGACAAAAGCCAAAAGGGTCACAAAGAAAACCTCAGAAAATATCTTAGCAGACTGCACACTAGGCATGGAAATTGGTATGTGTTTTGCTCCTATAATAATGAAAATAAAAGAATAAAAATAAAGAGGGAAGAAAAAGAAGATGAAAGGGAGAGGAAAGGGGATCAGCAGTTCTGGGTCCAGCCTGGGCCCAGCCAATAGGTGTCCAAGGTGCTGGTGATGCCACTCAGGCTTTGTGGGGGTACCTACCTATAGGTCATTTTTCCCTTCTCTGGGAGTAGCATTCTCACTTTTCATGTAAATAAGTGAACATGTGCAGTCCAGTCTTCTGGACCGTATTGAAATATGAATGATATGAATGATAGCTGAATTCTGGACAGCCTAGATTTCAGTCCCTTCTCACTAGACAGGCTCTCAATTTTACTTTTTTTCTTCTGTTTGCCTGTCTGACTCCTGATCTTTCTTATCCTGTCTTCCAGACTCTTTCTGATGCACAGATTCTTATTCTACTCCGTTCTGTGAGCTGAATATTATGGAATTTATTATTCTCTGAAATTTTACTGATATCTGGTTATATTCTTGCCTCAAAACTTGAGCTGTCATTCCTTTTGTTTTTCCTGATTCCTCATTTCAGGACTAAATGGAGATGGTATCTGATATAACCACCATGAATTTTCACCACAAATCAATATATTCTCTAGGTCTCACTGCTTCTTTCCTGGTCTCTGTGGCAGGCATAGAACCAGTGGTGCATGCTGCTGAATATATTTGGGTAGTTTTGCTGATTGCCTACAACTCAGCATTTCCCTCTTGCAGGTTGTTGGCAGTCACAAGATTAGACTTCAGCTCAGCACCACAAAGTGACAAACTAGCAGTGGTAACAGAAGAGGCTGTGTCTAAGTGTATCATGTCATCACAGTCTAAAACTGTGAGTGGAGAGAAGAGGTGGATTGAAAACTGGCTGGGCTGCCTGATTCAGAGGGTGCTGGTCAGCAGAAATACGACATCCATCTGCAGGCTGGTCACTAGTGGTGAACCCCAGGAGTCCATCTAGAGTCCACTTCTTTTAGTAAGTCTACACTAATGACATTAACAATGGGGTATAAGGAATGCAACCTCAGCAAGTTTGCAGACAAGACAAAACTGGAAGTAGTTGATACACCAGATGGGTTAGCTGCCAGCCAGACCAAAGTGACTTCAAAAGGCTGGAGAAATGGGTAAACAGAAATCTCAGAAATCTGAGCAAAGCCAGGAAATTTAGAGAATCAGCAATGTCAGCTTGTTTTGCACCCCTGCTGTCTTATATTTTTCTTATGGCTGTCAAAGTAAGTTAGCCAATTTGATACTTTTCTGTGTTACCCCAGCATGATTCAGAGTGCTATAGATAGAATGTATCAAATTCGTTCATGTTATAAAGAAATAGTTCAAATATGTTGTAACCTTTGATATGAGTAAAATGTATCCAATTTGTTCAAGTAATCGTTCAATATGTTGTAACCTTGTCTAAAGATAGCTTGCCTTGCAGCCGAGGCATCCCAGCCCTTAAGTACNAAAGAAAAAGACAAAGGAACTCTAGCCCCAGGCTGAAAAAACTGTATAAAAACTGCACCGTGAGTCCAGACCAGTGTGAACCCCACCGGACCTCTGTGACAGGGACAGAGAATTCCTCGAATCACCCGATGTTTAAATGTGGCATCTTTCTCCTTTTTGATTGTGGCTGACAATAAATTGTGATTCGAGTTGCAAAATAAACCCTGTTCAATTTTCTTATTAAATTTGGCTGTCACAAATTTTATTAATTTGACCTGATTCGATCTCCGTCTATAACAAGAGGGTTCTGGTTTTGAGTTCAAAGAAGCATAAATTAGAGTACATATTTTTATGAAATTTATTCTGACTTAGGAGACAACAAAATTGTAATTGTAATTTTTTTCTGTGTTTTCTTCCCATTTTTATTTGCTTCAGTGTTCCTCTCCAATGCACTTTTATTGTGTTTTCTGAATAGAAACTAAAATGGTGACTTCTGAAATACCCATCTGATTACCTTTTAAAGGTTTTACTTATAATGGTGGGTCTTTAATTTTTTTTGTAATGCAAAGGGGAAAGGATGACAAAGCCTCAAAAAGATGTCTTGTGGAAAAAGTATAATTAATAAATCTCAGTAGGTTGCCTTCATTTTGATAAATTCTTTGATTTCATGCTACATTTTGCAGTGAACCATAGAATGTCCAAACATAAAAGGAATGATTTCCCTAAAGAATAATGTAGAAAATGTCTTAAAGAAGCATCAACATCTTACAACTGGGACAGAATCACCATCCACCAGCTTCTTCTTTAAGGTAATAAAGTAAGGATGTGACAGGTAACATGATGTATCAATGTATGACCTTGTAGTCTTGTCAGCTAGAAAGCAAAAGGAAGGCAGAAGAGTTACTTGTTCTCTATAAATGTATTCTGGAAGAAACATTTTAAAATCACAAATGCTACTGAATAACCAAAAAAGGCAAATTAGATCAAATCACATTTTCTCTAATAATACTCTTACAAAGATAAGAGTAAAATTTTTTCCATGTAATTGTTTTCTTTTCCAAATAGCATCTTAGAAATTTTATTTGTGTGTAACTGCACAGTATCCTAGTTGAAGACACAGCTTACCAAAAATATATGATGATTTAAGAAGTTAACTGTAAAACATTACTACTGTATTTTTAGAACTCAGCAATAATAGATTTTAGCCATGATTTGGAAAAACATCATAGAAAGATGATCAAAAAGCTAAAAAAAAAAGTCTGTGGTATTTGTCCAAGGTCTTGTCTAGTAAGCTGGAGTAGGTGAATGAAAACACTCATCACACAGGAAAGGAATTTAAGTTCTCACCTGTCTCTGAGCTCAGGTTTCCTGGATGAGAACAAAGGCTCTGATACTTCCAGTCACCTGAGACACACAGCATAGAAAATTCTGAAATTCCCTCCAGAGAAGAACTTAATATTTTAAGTCATGTTGGAAAGACCACTCTTTTCCTTGTAGTTAGCAATTAAGTCAGTGGAACACTTTCCTGGAGTACAAGAGAATTGTATTTGAATTGCTAGAACTTGAAGATGGACTTGAATCATATTTGTCTCTGTTTCTTGATTAAATATCATGCTTTATGCATATCTTCTTCTGCTTATTAATATATCAGATTGTGTTGACCAGAACAGCTCAGTCTTCACTATTCTTTACAACTCAAAAGCCAAGTCTGTGGAATGGAGCTTTGAATTTTACCCCAGAGCTGTATTCATCATCTCTCCTCAGCTGTATCAAGGAGTTCTTGGATTCAGCTAGGGATCTAGATGAAAAATTTTATTTTGATATATTATATATCATTATATTTTATTATAATATGTTTATCACTGGTGATATAACTGTTTAAATAATTGAGAGAATCAATGGCTTTAATACTTTTTATCACAGTGCTTTTCTTAATTATCCTTTAGTGATGAAACTGTAGTGAGATAAGCAATTGCTGCTTCAGAGAATTCAATAAGTGACCATTAGGTCACTGATCTCTCTTATTTAGAATTTTTCTGAAGCCTGAAGCTCCAAAAAAGTGAGTTAGTTATGATAATTGCAAGGAATATTATAATAACTATGAAGAGTTTTTATATGTTTTTATACTGTTCTCTAAATAATTGTTATTAGTGAGTAAAAAGGCATGACTATCATCTTGCATGTTGTTCTTTTATATGTTCCTCAGAAAGAGGCCTTTGTGCTAAGTTTTATTCTAATAGGGATTTAATTTTTTATGTATACTGTTATACATATAGTTTAAGGTTTTTACATATAGTGTATATACATATATGGTACTGTATATATTAATGAAAGCTCAGAGCTATGTGTGTTACACTTGGAGCTGAAATCCCTATTGTGTACTAAAGAACTTATTTATCTCATTCCTCTTTCAATCTCCAAGGAAGCACCTTTTCTGGCAAAAGCAGAGGTAGGTTTTTAACTTTACTGTTACATGAGTTGCTCATTCTAGCTGTTTTTCAGAGTTTCAAATTATTTAGCTATTCTGCATTCTAGTTTTAAATGGAAGAACGTGTCTTGAACTTGACAAAAATCTGGTTGTTTGAGAAGTGTAATAAAGCAAGGAGAGAGAATTAAAAAATCTAGGGCACTTACTCAATGTGAAACAAATAACTATGAAAAAGGTATGTAGCTGACTGACAGCAAAATGGTCTGAGGTCCCAGTGCTATGGAGGAGTAAGAGGCTGCACACTGAATATTAAAGACCAATTATTGCTCTATATTGCTCTACATTGCTCTACATGGTACAATTTTGAATGTAGCAAATAGAACTGGGAGAAAAAGCCTGTGGGACAAGAAAACTTGCCTATAGAAGGGCAACTTCTGTGATCCAGTTATGGAGGAAAAGGAGTACAAGAAAAGGACTAAGGGCTGACTGATATTAACACTGATGAAATTATCACTGAAAGATCAGTAGCATATAATACATAATGTGCTCATTTACACACATCAGGCAACAGGAGGATTATTACTCTGTAATAGGATTAAATAAGAGAATAATAATTTGAAAATAAGTCAGATTGAAATAAGTCCTCTATCATACAGCGATGCCTATCAAAAGGAGTCTCTGAAAACTATAAAAAAAAAATCTCTCTAGAGTTTTTTCTCGTCACCTGAACATATGCTTCTATGAAACTTGTAAGAATTTAATATTTTTCTACCTTTCACTCACTGTATGATTTTTCAAAGGGAAGACAGATAAGCACATGAAGAGTATGAAATGTTGTTATGTAGCTTTTACAGTACTGGGTCATGGTCCTTATGCCATAGGCCATTTTTCTGCAAGTATCCCAAATTACTTGTAAGGTATTTTTCCTTACTGTCAAGGGAATGTTTTCACTTTGGTATTTGTGTCATGGCCAAATGACATATCTAGCCAAATATTCAAATGTTCTTAGGACCTTAGTTCAATGACTATTCAAATTGTGCTGTCAGATGATTCAGTGGTGTTTGCCTTTCATGACAGTTTCTGACTTTATTGAAAAATTTGTTGCCAAGTATCAACTAGAAACTCCTCACTTAAAGAAAAACAGTTTGTCACATAACGTCATATATCCCTGGGTCTTTGTATTGACTTTTGCAGAATCTCTCTGATTTAAACAGCTGAAGCAGGGCTTCTGCCCCTGCCACAGGAAAGCTTATCTATTGTTTGTTAGCTGGTGCAATAAGTCAGGGTATCTTGTTTTATCATAAGCCCCACATAAGCCTTGGTGAAGGACAGTTTGCCTTTTAGTATTTCAGCACCATGGGATTGATGCTTTCAACTGACAGTAAGCAGTAAGCATCTTTCTGTGGAAGCACATATGGGAAGATAAGTTGGAATTTCTGACAGACGGACAATTCACTTTACAAACAATAAGAGCTACACTATACTTTCACAAAGAAGAAATCTTCTTCACATTTCCTGGAATGTGTGGAGTCTTTCATGGTAACTTTCATGGTTAGTCTTCCAGAGGTTGAGTGAAAAGATTCCGTGTACACCATCATCAATTCAGCGGCAAGTTACATTGACTCCTAATCTCTACTATTTCTGTGCTAGCCATAAATAGGTACCTTTATGTTGTGCACTGTTTTATGTAATCTACTAGCAGTCCTTTTGTTTCAAACTGTGTGGTAAGTAACTCTGTTTACGGCCTTTTGTCTGTTAAACTCCTGTCTATTCAATAAATAAATCATTTTATAACAGACCTGATCAGACATTCTTGAGAACTTGTGAGCCAGAGTGATTTAGGTGCACATCACCTACACAGAGCTGCTGCCAAAATCTGGGCCTAAGGCAGGGCTTCTCTGAAGCTCTCACTTGATCCATGACAGCATAAGGTATTTGACTGCTATACTGGACCATCATGCAAATATTTCTTGACTGCTTCAATTATGTCTGCAAAGTCACTTAATTTTTTTCAAATTTCATTACACAGAAGCAAATCCACTGACACCAGCAGAGATATACAGATACAATCCAGGACAGAATTTATTCTCAAATGTTAAAACTGTTAAACAGAAGAAAAAGTCAAAATTATTTCTGTCAAACATTTGGGTTCTTCCTCTTATGGCCATTCTCCAACCTTATCATAGCAAAAGCACTCCTCACCCTGTTTAGAGAGGTAGTTATTATTTCTTGTCAATTATATTCTCAATCACTGAACTATAAACAGCTGGTGGTGCATAACCATCATGCAGTTTAAAATTATAGTACACTTTCTTGTATTTTTTTTTTTTAATTTCCACATGTTCACTAAATTTCTTGGCATAAAAGTATCTTATCCTGCCTTTAAAACTGCTAAATAAAACTAGGAGAAATGATACAACAGTCTGGAATTGTAATGATGGTTATGCATCACCAGCTGCTTGTAGCTCAGTGATTTCCTTTTTAATCCACAAGGGATAATTGCCTCTCCCTGTATAAGATGAATTGTCTTCTCACTCTCTCAACACCACTCCTGTCTTTAAATACAAATTAAAAAAAAAAAAAAAAGGAAATAATTTGATTTTAATAGTTTTAAGTACCTAATTGTCCCAAATGTATAAAAATAAACAAGTTATTGGTTTGTTTTCAAAGCATAAGTTATTGATATTAACTGCTAATGACAGTATTAACAAATTTTAAAATGTGGGCTAACTATTAAAAATTAAGATATGCACTTTTGTCTTCATATTTTATTCTGACTTTGCAACATAAAATTCTGCGTTGATTATTTAGACTTTTTGTATTATTTAGACTATTTTGTAGAAAGCGTGGTTTTCTGAACAAGACTGACAAACGAGTCATCTATAACACCTGTTAGTGCAAAATAAAGGAAATTATTTAAAAGGGAGTTTCATTAGACTGAAAACTGCCTGAAAAACAACACAAGTTGCTTCATTACTGTCACATCACTCTTCCATATCACTCACCCAAGGAGAGACAGGGGGGAGGTTGGACCCAGTGGGGTGCCCAAACTGTGAGATCTAAAATTTCACAAAATGACAAATGAAAATTTAAGCATAGAATAAAAGCAAATAATATCACAAATTGTGAGTGTACATCTAGAGACAAAGACACTGATGTTCATATTGTTTATACCAAGTTCAGTGAAGCAATGTTACAAGTCTCTCAGAAGCTAATTGGGCTCCAAGTCAGATCCAGGTTTTCATTATTTAAATAATGTTTTCACAGAACTGATAACTATAAGACAGGGATAAATGTAACTTATTAATGTGATAAGAAGTTGTTTCTCCAGAAAGTTCACTTCATGTATTGCACAAATACAGTATTCTGCACTCATGTTCAAGCATTAGTAAGAGAATAAACAACTAGATCAGCTTCCCTGAAATTCTTATGCTCCTTCAGATCTTTGCTAGTTCTAAACAGGTTCATAACAACTAAGTTGCCTAATGAATTTGAAATACAGGCTTTGCAGAAACAGTTTTCTCTTAAAATATTTAGCAATAAAATATTGTGTAGGGATTTCCTTATTTGGTTTTGTTTGCTTGTTTACTTTTTTATTTGCTTGCTTTGTTTTCTGTTATCTCCCACAAGGTTTTCCCATTTCAATACTAGTATGATTTTCCAGCAGCATTTTTCTCTTACAAAATGTGTAAGGTCCACTGAGTATTTACCTTAGTTCCTTCTTGTAGATACCTTTTTGTATCAAGAAAGTATCCGCAATCATGCAAGACATGTTGCACTCAAGTGATTTAAGTGCAGCATGTTGAGATAGGGTTGGTGAGAGGAAAAGCCAATCTGCAGGTCAGGAAACAAAGACGAGACCACAAAGGATAAGATATAAAAGGGTTTTATAAAATGGAGATCAGTATGCTAGTCTGACTGAGCCCTGTGCTTGATCACAATCTGTTCTGTCTTCTTATAAAATTCTTCCTTGTTATCTTTGTATCATCGCACACTCTGTCCCATGCGTATGCTGTTGCAAGAACAGAGTGTCAATTTCTGGGAGAATTCACGAGGGTGCCAGTTATTGGAATCAGCTACAGGAGTAGGTGGGATAGCAGGACCAGTCACTGGAATGGATGGGGGTCTCTAACTTTCATCCACAGTGGAGGAATGGCATATGTCCCAAAAAACAGCTTCTGGGAGTGAGGGACATGAGTGGCATGTGAGGAGCTCTGCACCAGTGGAGTGGGACAATGCACTGGGTTTGCATGCTTGGGTTTTGGTAGTGGAGGAGGGGAAGGTAGAGGTATGGTTTCAGTAAGAAGCTGCCAAAACCTTCCTCCATGTCCAGCAGAGCCAGTGCCAGCTGGCTCCAAGAAAGATGAGTTGATTGCCAAGGCTGGGCCAATTAGAAGTTGTGGTAATGCCTCTGTGATAGCATAGTTAAGAGAAAAGAGGAAAAGAAAAAAAGTTATTGCATTGATGTAATTGCAGCCAGGGAGGAGCTGGAAAGAGAATATGTGAGAGGAACAGCTCTGCAGACACCAAGATCAGTGCAGAAGGAGGCGCAGAAGGTGCTCCAGACTCTGGAGCTCAGATTCCCCTGCAGCCCATGGTGCAGCCCATGGTGAGGCAGCTGTGCCTGATGCCTTAGGTTTTAGCTTTTATATTTTTTAAATTCTGTGCTGTTTTAGTGGGTAGTTTTATGTTTCATATTAAATGCTATTGAGTTCTC
>VYXF01005519.1:347988-402017 GCA_013397295.1 Polioptila caerulea | reverse complement strand
AAGCTTACCTAAAATAAAACCAGTAAAATAAGGAAAATGCTGCAATTTAAGTGTATTTTAAGAAGACACCTCTCTGCTCTGTGTCATGTACTATCTTTTTCCTATGTTTTTCTGATATATTCATATATATGAATGAATGAGTTGGTTTAAAATCTATTTATTTCAGTTTTAATGCAAGTAAATAGCAGTATTTCTTAAGCCATTCATGTGACTCCAGATTAATGTTAAACTTTTATGTAGCAGAATAAATAATTAGCAAGCATCTTAATCTTTCAGTGAAAATACTCTTTCCACTACTACATCAGAAGTAATAATTGCCACTATTATGAAGAATGGGGTTCTGAAGGTAGAACTTTTCCTTCTAGAAGACTATGGAAACATGAATACATTGTCAAGTTCACAGCATTCCTTATACAAGCAATTTATTATGCATCTTTTTCCAGTTTCAAGAATTCACTTAATAATTATTTATTTTAGGATTATTAATATTAGAATATTTAAACCAATGATGTTTTCTTCAAAGTGGCTGAATTATGTTGTTATTTTTTTATTTACTGAAATAAAAATGAGATATAATACTTCTAAAAAACTAAATCATTATTTCTTTGAGATTACTTTTTAATTTTTTTCCTCTTTCTTAGGTTATATTGAAAAGAAGAAGTAAGTTTCTTACTAGAAAATTTGAATAACAATTCATTATTCCAATATGCCCTCCAGGGAAATTATTTTATAAAGTCCAGTACATATTAATCTCTCTGACTATTCTGTATTCAACTTTTAATTAAAGACATGAAGAAAAAGAGAAAAAGAAGCCCACTTTGAGTCTACTGAAACGAACTTAAAAATATTTGTAATATTTGCAACATTCAATCTTGTAGTTGTTGCCACCATTTGATATTGTCAAAGAAATACAAAAAATTAGTTTTATATTCCTCATCTGATATTCAGAAACAATACCTTACTGCCAAAACCCACATTTTCAGATGTTTTAACAGGAACATCCTTCAGTAATGCTTTCTATTAAAAGATGGAAAAATGAAATAATGCATAAATATAAACCCTTTTAGAAGATAGGATTGATGATTTCTAAAATTTTTTACCCAGTCTCCAAGATAAGGTCTTGAACCATCAGCAGTGCAATTTACTCTATAATACAGACTATAAAAAGTTGCTAAATTAGCTAGAGGAAAATCACTACTAAGCACAGCATTATTTTCTGAAAAAATAAAATATAAAATAAATTTCATATAATTTGGTTTTGAATTTTTTTTTTAAATTTCTCATTTATCTCTACAACAATTTTTTTTTAAAAACAAACAGGCAGATAATGGATTGTTCTTCTATGACTATGCAGTAATAAGTCACTTCAAAACATTTTGGAAATTCTGTGTTTTCAGGTATTAGTGGCATAAAGAAAAACATGTCCTTTTTCAGATGAGACTTGTCTCTCCAGTTAAAAGAAAAGGTGATAAACTGTTAGTGACACATGAAGATTTAGTGTTACCAAGAGTTTTCACTTCAGCTGAGATTGAATTCTGTTTCCTGAGTTTGTTACTTGAACTGCTGTTATAGTCAAATGATCTGTGTTAATAACTATGGATAATGCAATCATAGTCACTTGATGCTTCTACTCCAGTCTAGTTTTTTTCATGTTTCCAAATTTCTTATCTACATAATATTTCCAAGCCCTATAAAGTATTTTCAAGCCCTATAAACCCTTCTGGTTAGTTCCCAGGCCTGTCTTTTTGCCTTTATTTCTCTTATCTAGAAAGCTAACTTACATTAGGTTGTTTTCAATTCATTCTGGATACCTTAAGTACTCATTAAACTTCTACACCATTTTCTCCATTTTGATAAAATTATTCATTGTTGCAGCGAATTCTGTGTTTATTATGTAATTTAGCCTTTCCTACCCCTACCCCCCTACATACATATTTACTGTATTTATTTGTTATAGTTTTATACCTTTGTATTATGTATGGTTTGTTCCAGTGTCCCCTGTTTCCCTGAGTTGGTTCTATCCTGGTGTCTCCTAAGCCCTACCCCCCTTGTCTCCCCTATATGGCCATTCCCTTCCCCTATTCCAGACCCTTCCCTGTCAATCCTTCCCCATTCCCTCCCTTTGCCCCGCCCAGGTCCAATCCTGTGATAGGTTGGTGTCCTGTGTCTCCCTGGTCTCCCCTGAGCCAGTATAAAAACCCCCTCCCAAGAGTGGATGATTGAGAAGTATTGAAGAGCCCCCTTCATTAAAGCTTTGTTCTGCTAAGCTCGTGGCTTTGTGGAATTATCTCACGGATGCCTCTCCTTCCCTCCATCCTTGCCACATGTCCTCGACACTTGTCTGAACCCCGTGAAAGGCACGGCGTGACCCTGACGCCCCAGCCTTGGCTGCATTTGGGACTGAGCTGGCACAGCCTCTCCTGCAGCGGCCCACTCGCGACGCGCTGCGCGGCTGGGTGGAGAGAATAACCACCGCAAGAGCTGGCCGGGCAAACCGCAGCGCGTCATCTCATCCCATAGTGAATCAAAGTAATGAAGCGGTTTGAATTGACCACCACCATTGTTTTCTCACATAGAATGGGAAAATATCAAATTTGCTCCTCAGAAAGCTGTCAGAGCCAAAGGTTGTTTTTCTTCAGCAAGATTTCATTGCCTAAAATAATCTTTGTGTTCATGTTGTCAGTTTCAGCCTTTCCCTTACTCTTGTAAAACACAGATGAAATATGAGATGTTCCTTAAAATAAGGGGAGTGAGAAGGAAAATTCTGGTTATGCTCAAAAGGGAAATACCCCTAGTATTCATCTGAGCATGAATTCTAGTACTATTTGGCTTTAATTTCTACATAGAAAATGCTTCATTTCATATTTAAAATCACATGATTTGTGCACATTGGATCAAAATTAGTTTTATGACAGAAAGATTATTAATTTTTAAACTTTAACCTAAAAATTATAAATTAAATAAATACTTTTTTTTATGCCTAAATAAGATAAACTATATTTTCTTAGTCTTTTTATGCATCTTTTTATACAACAGAATTAGGTAGACATTCCTAATGCACCAAAAAAAAAAAAAAAAACGGTTTTATTTTTCATGTTTTTGTCTTAATTAATAGAAATTAATTTCCTTCTCCAAACATTTCGAAGTCTTCATCAGCCTCATTCATTTAGGCAAAGAGCTTTATGAGCTTTATTGAATGAACAGTGCTGAGAATTTCACTTGCACTGAGACGAGGATTTTAGACATACGGTGCTAGTCTACGAACTCTTTTACTAAATAGCAAAACATGTGGTTGAATAAGGAAAGAACCCAAATAGATTCATGGTCAGGTAATGGAGAGAATCAAAGGCATGGAATTTTTCCTTCAAACATTATTACCACAAAGGGTACTAGTCTTTCTTGGAAACTAGCAAAAAGGATATATTTTGTAGAAATGTGATAGAAAGTATATTTATTATATGCTAGTGAAAATATGAAAGATATGGCAGAAGTGTATCAAATAATGAGTTGAATGAAGACAGTTTAGGACTGTTTGCTCATTCTTTTCATACGAGACCTATCAGGCCTCAGACAAAGATAGTGTGTGACTGATAGATGCAAGTTACCAAGACAACCACAACCCATAGCAAAAGAAGAATAAAACTATTTCATCACCTCCCTGACTGGAGGATTTCAAAAAGAAGTGGGGACGCATTGCTAAGCTTATTCCATCTTAGCAGAGGCAAAAACTGTGTGGGCCATTCCCAGTCTGATCTCACATCTCAATGCCCCTGGCACGTGTGCAACACTGCACAATGCTGTGCTTTCTCGGAGTAACCTCTGAGTTTGTTCCCTCTCTTTCTCCCAATGTGAAGAATGCTTTTTCTATCTTTGACAACATTCTATTGTCTTCTACAGAAATTCCACTTCTCGAGAAAATATGTGAAGTTGCTCACATGGATATTCTTAGCCCTCTCAGCTGCAAGGTCACTTTTGAGTGAATCTAACAATAGCTAACACCCTCTCCAAATAGTTTATCTTTAACTCTTTCCTCCCAACAGTTAGTGTGAATCAAGATCCAAAAGAGTCAAAAGAGACATCTTGACTCTATCAAGTGACTGTGAAGTTTCTTAACTGAAGGTTTAGTGGATGGTAAAAAAAACACATGAGATGCAGTGAAACAAGATGAGTGAAACGAAAATCTTCTGCATATTGCTTGTGAAATATGTTAAATACTTGACATCAGTAAGTGCCTTCTATTGGACACTTTTGATGGCAAGATACATTCAAAATATGGTTTTGACTGTTTTGGTTTTTTTCTGATATAGATTGGTCATATAGACATTCTTATAACTTCGAGAGTTAAGATGTTCCATTATAAAAAGTTCTGCAGACACAAACTCCTACCTGTTAACGTTCAGAATTCTCTTTAAATCATGTCACATAACATTTTTTTCATATGCATCATAGGAAGTTCTCCTTATTGAAATTGGGGTTATTGTTTAAAATATGTCTGCTCATATTTGCAATGAAATGTTAAGTTTTGAAATCATTGCTGTTATGTACTGGCCCATCATCTCATATTTGCCCCTGGAAACCTCCTTCCATACTATGTGTACAGCCACTGCCACAGTCTTCTTTGTTTTTGTTGGCAGTTGGGTTTCTTTCTTATAGAATTTTTTCTCAGAATTACTGGATAGTTATGGGCACTTATGGCTACTTAAGAAAGATGAAAGAAGTAGCTGAAGTTGGGGAAGAGTGTGGCACCTGGTTACACTTTTTGTCTTGAGGAGTTTCTCTTAGAGGGACAGCGACACTTCCAGAATAGAAGCAGGTAAAGGACGGGGGCTGGCCCAGCTGGGCTCTCGCTTTCTGGCATCGGAGGGAATGGCCAGACTTTTGTTTTTACTGCGATGAGAATTCGCCAGTACCGCTGGAGCTCGGCCCTGAGGGACCTACCAGGGTCTGCTCGTGTGCCCCGGGAATTCTGAACCTCACCTCCCCCTGCCCTGCCGGGAGCTGAGAGCTGCCCCCCGTGCCCGCTGTTCCTTCAGTTCCGCTCTGGGTTTCTCCATGCTGTGTCCTGCTTCCTCTCACCTTGTCGGGACATTCCCACAGCTCCAGCTGCCACCACCAAGCTTCATATCCATCTCATGCAGCACCCCAGGACTTTTGCTCACTCCTGCCGCCTGTGACAGCAACTGCACCAAAAAGGAAAGTGCCTGTGGCCGAGAAAGCTCTGTGACTGGGTCCCTGGTTCTGCTTGTTGTTAATGCCATAGTCACTGTTGTTTTGTTTGCCTTGTTACACACACTAGTAAAGAACTGTTATTCCTATCCTCATGTCTTTGCCTGAGAGCCCCTTAATTTCAAAATTATAACAATTCGGAAGGAGGAGATTTGCATTCTCCATTCCAAGGGAGGCTCCTGCCTTCCCTAGTGGACACTTGTTCAAACTAAGACAATTTTCAATTTGGTCAACAAGTTAAAGAGCTTTAGTCTCATTTTTTACATTCTCTTGAGCTGTTTAGAGTGGATAGCAGTGCTCAACTGTCAGCAAAATATAAATTATTTGGACAATTTTGAGGTGTACTCATTATTGACTTATACCATGACTCTCACCTGAACATGTGTCATCTCACTAACTTTCCTTGGATATGGACAAACACTGTATGCCTTTCTAACCTTTGAACAAAAATTACTTGTCAAAGTTATGCTTTTACCTTTCATGCCTGCAAAGTAATCTTTCACTTTAAACATTTACTTCATCTTTCAAGAAATCTTAAAGAACAGAAACTGTAGTTTTGGTATTGTTACTGTTGTTTTTTAATACCTGATAATGACTACCTCAGGGACACACTACTGTGAAAGCTTTTCCTTTAGCACACTACTATCATATAAAAAGTCTGCATCCTGCCTGTATATTATTATAATATGGTGCTTATTGAAACTGCTTTAGTGTTTCAGATCCAAGACAGGTTTTGTGACCTGGAGTTATCAGATTTTCTCTCATTTATAAAAATGATGCAGTGCAATTTTAGGTGGAAACAGCAAATAGTCTATTATTGATATTTACAGCGAGCAGTAACAATGTGAAAGAAGATACTGCATCACCTAAGGCATGATTACAATCCATGCTCTTCATCATTTGTACAATACTTGTACACAAAAGTGTACTGTTACAAATCGTGCTGTGCTTTCAATCTTGTAGTCTGGAGGTCACACTGGAAAAGGCTTGCGAGATCTACACAGTCAGTATTTTAGTATTCATCACCTGAATAGCTTAGACTACCAGAATACTAATACATTCTCTTCCTGGACAGATTTGGTGGGCACTCAGAGACAATGTGACAAACATGAAAAGAAAAATCAGAACTGACAGTAATGAACACCATAGCAAACAGCTGCAGCTGCTAAGCAGTGAACAGCCAAATATAACAAATTTATGTTCCATATGCCACAAAACTCTTTCAAGAAAATTTGGGAGCTTAGTATTGTCCCACTGAATCCAATTCCAAAGTAGTCAAACCTTGATGGTGAATTGCTTAATTGCCCTCCCTGGGAATACATAAAACTAGTCAGATTTTCTACAGATGACACCTTTTAGAAATGAAGCAAAAAAATCAGAGGATTTCCACTGCACTGAGTGATTGCTTGTCTGGGTATTAACAGTCATAGCAAGGGCCTGAAAGAGAAAATAAACAAGTGAAATCTTGCCCTAGACATTTAAAATGCCTGAAGAACTGATTTGTTAAGTTGGGCTGGAATCACAGAATATTGTACTGAAATAATAGAACCATTAAGGTTGGAAGAGACCTTTAAGATCGTGGTCCAACTGTGGGAATTATTAAAAGTAAAAGATTTTAGGGAAGCTGTAAAAGGCCTCAGAAACAGTAGAGAAAAGACAATTTAGAATTGAGCTAAAGCTTGTTAGTAGAAAAGGTTATTTTAGATGTAGAGAGCAAGGACAGGAAAACAATAGCTAGTGTTTGGAGCTTGACTAGCTCAAACTTTAGAACTGCAGAAAATATATCTATCAAGATACTAGAATTATATAAGCTTAATAATGAAGTACTGTATATTGTACCCAGAGGCTTATAAGCAGGTATTGTTCTAAGCAGGCATTTGTGTATTTTTAGTGGTTGGTTATAGCAACTGTCTGTAAAGCTTCTCCTTTCTGCTATTGGCTTAGAAGTTTTTAAAGTTTATTGTAACAAGGAACTCTTTGGTCATTGTGGGAGATGTGAGCTTTTGTCATCTTCCTACTCTCTCAATCATGTAATGAGAATCTGGACTGAATAAAATAGCTCGAGACTCATCTTCCCTTCAGCTCCGGCCTGATTGTGAGCTGTACGTAGAAAAGTTATTAGCGGATGCATCCAGCCATCAGGACCACCACTCTAACCCCAAACCACTGACTCAACCCCCAGGGCCAGATCTAGATGCCTCCTAAATACCTCCAGGGATGGTGAATGCACCACTACCCTGGGTGACCTATTCCAATGCCTGAATACAATGAAAGAGAAAATTTTTAATCTAATATCTAATCTGAATCTCCCCCAGCTCAGTTTAAGGCTGTTTTCTCTGGTCTTTTCCCTGCAAGCACCTTAGAAGAGACCAGCCCCTACCTCACTACAGCATTCTTTCAGGTGATTGTAGATAGCAATGAAGTTCCTGCTTAACATCCTTTTCTCCAGGCCAAATAATCCAAGCTTCCTCAGCCATTCCTTGCAAGAAATGTTTTCTAGACCCTTCATGAACTTCATTGCCCTTCTCTGGACATACTCCAGCACCTCAATATTCTTTTTTAAGCAAAGGGCCCAAAACTGAACACTCAGAGTTTGCCCCACCAATGCTGAGTACAGGAAGTAAACTAATTTTTAAAAAATGTTGGAAAACTGATTTGTTACTGCAGAGAGAGGCATAGTTCTCCTTGGTCAGGGAGAAAGACTGGAATTTGCCTGAACATCATGACAGTTATATGTTTTATTTACAAAAGAGACAACAACACATCACTATAAATTAATACTATATTTCCTAGTGGGCACTGAAGATAATTGAAAATTGCATTGCTTTTGCTAACTACCAGAAATGAATACAACATTCCTCTTAAAGAAACTGGCTCACCAGTTCATTAAGCCATGTTTGTCTGAATTTTGCATTCATTTTAGATAAATTATGATGTCTAAATGTGTTTGATTCTGCCAGATCAAATCCCTACTGAAAACTAATACTAAACTATATTCTATTTTCATTGCTATGGCTGTACTACTCAATGAAACAGAATAGGACATACATCCAAGTGGTGACCTATGGCCATTTATACTGTGAATTTGTTAGCACTTGGGGCCTTTTTGGATTGGGCCAGCTAATTTTCCAAGCACAGCATAGGACAAAACATGTGCCGGGGACCAACTGCAATCATGGATGTGGATGTGGAACAGACTCCCTGTTCTACACAATGAGGGTGTTCAGCTGTGTGCACACAAGCCATGTCATGCCTGGTCATCTCAAGGCAAGAGAGGGGCCCTTGAATATTTTTTTTTAACAAAGACTTAGCGTGCATGAGCTGTTTCTACCACAATCAGGAGGAAAGCACAGGTTGGGTAGCTTATTAATGTTGAATATACTGTCAAGATAATTTTTAAGGTAATTTTTCTTCTTTTCAGTCCTGAACTAACCAACGTCTCTGAATTAAAAGTATTGGCTTTTCCATGTACCTGCATCTCTTGTGACTCTCCTTTTGTGCTTTGATATTTCTCCCTAGTGTCTCAATCAGTGCTGCCTCCCTAATCCTCTACTCCCTCATCTGTACATTGTTGGAGCATTAAGTCTGACAGCAAGTCAGCAGAATTTTTAAGGGACTTGTCGCTTCGTACCATGCCTGGCTATTCAATACAATCATGACAAGAATGAACACACCAAAAAAAGCCCTTTTTTGACTCTATGTCTGTGTAGGCTTGCCACTATTTTATGTACTGAGTAAAAATGTTTTGTTTTGTTAGATATAGGCCTGATATACCTGTGCCATTGTATTTGATACCATTGTAACAGTTGATACACAGAAGGAAAATTAAAATAATACATTTCTCCTACAGTTCTGGGATATAAATGATGCCATGGACCATGGTGGCCCATGGCAGTTTTTATGTCTATTCCCTGAGGCAGGGGCTAATCTCAAATACATGGGCTGGTCTTCCTTGACAGACCTATGAAAAAAACCCAGTACTTTTACAAGCCTGTCCTTCCCCAGTACACAGACTTAGCAATCAAAGATACAGGACTCATGGAATCTGGAATACAAAACCATGTTTACGGTATCATCGTCAGAAATCAGTTCTAGTGGGGTCCTCTTCTTTACTGGTGCTCTTTTCAGATATGATTGCCCATCCATATGTGAACAGGTTCAATGTGGTATTAACAAGCAATCCAGAAATTTGAAAATTCAAAATTAAATTATCGAAATTGAAAAATTATCTTTCAATTATCTTAGAAGTTTAAAGGCAGTTGGACATTAATATGTCCAGCTGTTGTGAAAATTAAAAATTCACAGTAAATACTGTTTTCTTTTGAAAATCTAGCCCCTCATGAATAATAAAGATGCCAAAATTCAGTTTATTTTGTCTCTATCTGTATTTTCATATATTTACAGTAAAATAGATATTTTTTTACCATGCTGTCTGCAAAGTTCTCTGTGTTCTTATAAGATCAGGCAAACTTATTCCCTACAGTTACAGAAAAGTGACATTTTGTAAGTTACACTGAATCTAGGGTGATGATATTCTAGCTCCATTATCCTGCCATGTTTCATTCAGTAAGAAAATATTCATGTCATATTTCATTTGAGCTATTTTTGTACACATTTCTTCTTCACTATCCTTTTACATTCTTAAGAGAGAAAGATTAAAAAAAACCCCAGCTATATTTAATCTTATATTCCTTCCTTGCCGTTTGAACGTGATCTCTGAGATCTCAAATATTTTAGTATTTAAGTGCCAATGCTTATTCTATGCTCACTTGTTGCATTATTTTCAGCACCACAATTGTGCTCTTTGTTAAATTTAAAAACCTATTTAAATTAGCTTGTCATCCCTACCATTTTTGCAGTTCTACATGAATGACCAGTTTTCATACTGAGCATGACAATATCTAAATCTAAATGCCTATATGTTATGTGCTCATTCTGCTAGTGAAATTAAATTCAGGAAATTTATCTTCTCAGTGTGAAGCAAGACCCATCTCTGTAGTACTTAAATATTGCTTGCAATAAAAACTTTTTTCAATTTGCTTTTCTGATAATACAGGAACAACTTTAAATGCATGTACTCAAGCTCATTTATATATGTATAAAGATATATACGTATACACAAATACTTTGCGCATTTAAAAGTTTTTATGTCCATGTGAGAGAAGAAGAAAATGAAAGAGAATGAGCATAAATACTAAACTAGCTTACATGATTATTTACATATTACAAAAACAAAACAACAAACAAACTAACAACAAAAAAAAAACCCACTCAGAAAACAAATTATGAACCATTGACTGGAGGGCTCCACTGGAATTTAGAAACTCAGACATCACTCCTAGTTCTGTCAGTGTTCATGTGATCTTCAATGGCCCGGTGAATAGCAATCCTGTAAGCTTGAAAAGTTTGCCCTAACCTTTATGCATTGCTGCATTCCTATCTTCAAAATAAAAATAATTATACAAAAAATAATGTTGACAACACCTTGTATTAACATGTGAAACATATCAATCTCTTCATAGTTAGTTGTTATTCCTTTGTTATTTTCCTTAACTATATGAAAAGTAGAATGTTCTTTTTGGCTGCATGCATTAGAACCAGATCCATCAACTTGAAGTAGAGTTGCCTGGTTTGTGGAATCTCTGTCCATTCTAAAGTAGTTTCATCTTTATATGATATTTTTTTCTCCTGAACTGTTCTAGAAGTAATATTTCATTCTCTCTTCCTCCACGGAATATCTTAAGCTTCCAGAGCCATACCTCCATTGGTGGCCTAACAAGTCCTGGTGTCTTTGGTTACATGGGCACAGCCACAGCCAGGAGGGTCTACCTGTGACTCTGCTAGTCCTATTGAGGGCACTAATAAACTGAGGTGCCCCTTACCAACCCCTCTGGGGCCTCCCTCTTTCCCTTGCATTGGGCTCTGGAGCCCCATTTCGGATTGGCCTTCATCCCTTGGTCGTGTGTGTGTGTGTGTGTGTGTGTGCTGGTACCATCCCCTGCTGTTCCTGGCTGTTCCTGACTCCTCCTTTACACTATTTTGCTACTTAAAATTTTCGTATATTTCTTTTCCAAATTTATTGAGATTTTGTGGGTTGGTGCTGTGTTTTTTCTTGCTATGATGCATGGATACTTTATAACCAAGACAGTGGGTTGTCGCTGTGGGACACGCAAGGACACACACGGACACACTTTCTCGTGAGAAGGCTAAAACTATTTATTAAAACATCTGACTCCAAACTTATAATATTTCCACACAGACCAGGGATTGGAGGAGAAGTTGGATGCCTCTCCCATCCCATTGGTCAAGACAACAGCCCATCAGTTGTTTTTTCACACCAAGAGAAAATATGTAAACTACCTCGTCTTAACATAAACATGCTTCTAATTATAACACCCGTATGTGAGAAAGAGCCAAGAACTACGAAAACATTGAGTTAGAAAGTGCATCAGAAAGGCTTGAAAAATCAGGGTGACAGTGGGTCAGAACATACAGAAGCAAAAAAGCTAGCATATTTAGCTAAATTAATAAATTGAAGGCAATGGGAATATATCTTGCTGTTATTTTTTCAATAATTTGGCTTATGTTGTCATGAACCAGGCATATGAGTGAAAATGTTGTGTGAGATGCTGACAGATCAGTTTTACAAGAAGTATAAATCCTTTTATTCTTTTTAAACTCATGTATTTTCCCTCCTTCTTGCAACTTATAATAGAAAAGGTGATAGGAAGTTTAATAGTCAATGGATGGTGAATCATTGAAGGTGCATTACAAGATGCAATGAAACATATGCTGGTTTTATCATGGTAAGAGAGAATTATAAACATTAAATATACTGTATGAGGTCTACAGTGTATATAAATCAGTTTCTGATGTGAATTTTTGTCATATTACCATCTTAAAAACTAGCTTGTTTGGTAAAATGAAAATGGTCATTTAAAAGATAAAGGAAGTACAAAATAGGGCAAAATGACCTGAGGCGTTATATCTTCAACTTCCAAGTTTAAAACAGTAGGAAAACACAGCTGCAGATTTTGTCCCAAAAATGATAAATTACAAAGTAAGACTGTTTCTTACATCAGAGTTATAAGAAGGCTGTATGGATAATAGATACAGTACCTATGAAGGTTAATTTGAATGTAAGTTTAATTTCATACACAACTGAGAAATGAAATTTTCCAAAAATATATCCCTCATCTGTCAAAGAAGATAGTCTTTAAGAGGTCACCTTTATTTATAGATTTAAAATGCCATATTAAGTTCAGTGGGTAGATTTCCTCTTTTAACATTCTCACTCTATTATCCACAAAACCAATAGTGCCTTTCTGGAGTTATCTTTAAAAAAAATTATTCGTTATTATCAATATCATAAGCTATAAAAATTTATCTTCCTCTTTGTTTTTATGAATGGGTGTTTTGCAAAACAAAAAGCTTTGGAAAAGCTTTTGCCTTCTCAACTGGAAATATTTTCCATAATAAAAAAGAGAAGACAGAGAGAGAATTGCTGGTTGAGTATCAGAATAAAACAATTATCAGTTAATGTTTTGATCCTAAATAATTAAAACAGTGCCCCCATCAGAAATCCATAAGTCCAAGGTAAAAAGAATATGTCATTGAAAAGCGACAAGAATATCAACAGAAAAAAAAAAGAATTCAAGTGCCAAAGAATGCTGAAGATCTACATCAAGTTATAAACAGAACAATTCTGAAATAGCATCTTGTACCTGGCATCCTAAGGGTTAGATCTCTTTATGAAGTTGTTGTGGTTACAGAAGTTTAGCACCATGTGACTGCTATTCTACTGTCCTCTCTGTAATGATCAACTGCTAATTCCCAGTAGCTGCCCAGTGCACGCACAACCCCTCAGGCTACAAGCTGGATGTTGAATGAGAAGAGCTAAACCCCACAAGGTGTGGTAGTGTCTCTCTCCCTTCACCTTTAGGAGTCATCTCTGCTAATGCACCATCATGAACTGAATGAACAGGCAGCTCCAGTGTTCATCAAGGACTCCAAAAATATCCCGTGGCTCACAGGACATAATTCCATTGTGAAACTCCCTGCCCTGGGGGAGGTAGCACCTGAGCCTGACCATGCCTAATCTTGAGGTTTGTGGGCTTGGGACACTGCCACTGCTGGACAGACCCAGGGGAAGACCAGACCTTCCACAGGACCACTGTTTTAGACGCAGCTGCAACCAGCACTTCAACAAGACTGCGACAACCACTTAATTGGACTGTGACCACCACTGTGAACAAAGGTGGCCAGATTGTACTCCGACTTTGTGGATATAAGCCAGTTTTTCTGTATCATTACATTTATTGTAATCTTTCTATTGAATTGTAACTCTGACCTGGAATCTCTCTAGAAGTGTTTGTGTGGGTTTAATTTCTCCCAACTTTTTATACATGATGGGGTGTTTCTGACATTTATGGCTTAGGAAAGCAGAAGCCACAAAACTTTCATTTAGTGCTAGAAAAATTAGTTTCCCTTTTTTTTTTTCTTTTCAACAAAAATTTGTTCTACACAGGATAAGGTAGGGAATTTTTTTTCTTTCTGAAGAAGCAAGAAAAACAAAAATAATGTGGCCAGCAGGACTAGGGAAGTGATTATCCCTCTGTACTCAGCACTGGTGAGGTCACACCTAAAGTGTTTGTATTCAGTTCTGGGTCCTTCACTATAAAAAAGACATTAAGATACTGAAGTGACTCCAGAGAAGGGCAATGGAGATGATGAATGGGCTGGAGTATAAGTCTTATGAGCAACAGCTGAGGCAGCTGAGGTTGTTTAGTCTGGAGAAAAGGAAGCTGAGGGGAGACCTTATTGCTCCTGCATCTCCATGAAAGGAGGAAGACAATCAGCAACAGGACAAGAGGATATAGTTTCAAGCTGTGCCAAAGCAGATTCAGGTCAAATATTAGGAAGAATTTCTTCAGTGAAAAGGTGGTTAAGCTTTGGAGCAGGCTGTCCAGAGTAGTGGAGTACTAAAGTACATCCCTAAAGTATTCAAGAAATGACTGGACATGATACTTACTGCTATGCTTTAATTTACATCATGGTATTTCATCAAAGGTTGGACTTGATGATCTCAGAAGCCTTTTCCAACCTTACTGATTTGATCTTATGATTCTATAAAAAACATATTTAAAAAGCTCAGAACTTCAGAATCACACTAGATAAAGGAACAAAATGTCAAGTTGTTTTTGTTTTACTTTGGTTTGTTTCCAAAGTACACCTTTTCACATACTGCAACAGAGTGTTCAGATACACGAAGCAGTGAAAGGAATAAAAGAGTCCTACATGACACACATAGGTAATAAATCATTCTGCTCTTTCACTCAACTGAGCCTGTGTCACTTCTTCAAATTGCTTTGTGCATTCACTGCAACATGCCATCACTATTTTTCTATCTGGATGGTGTTTCAGGCAGATAGCCCCCTTTAAACCTCAGCCTTAGCTAATCACTGAAGACGTCATGCAGCTGCATACTCAGTGTCAACTGAAACAGAGCCATAGAGTCAAGTGCCATTAGTGAACATCTGGCACTAAAAGACAAACAATTTCAGTATCTCTGCTAGTGAACATATAGACATATCAAGTTTCTCTCCCTTCATATTACACTGTGACGGCAACTCTTCTCCAACACCTCTACGTTGCACACTAAATATTTTGTTTCTCACAGCTACCTATTGCCAAATACGGTACTGTTAGCAATTTACTTTTCTTTATTGAGAATACAATATTATTCCTCCCTATTAGACTGCTTTTCATTAATTCCTTTAGTCATTCTGATTTTTGGAGAGGTAGCTGGGGGTGGAGAGAAAGGAGGAAAAGAAGATTATTTTTTCCTGATTGGTTTTTTCTAATTTAGATGGTTTTCTTGATCACTACACATCAGGTTTGTCACTGTGAATATCAGTCTTCAGCATCATACTGTTAGGCAATACATTTATTTGAGTTCCAATCTTTCCAGGTTTCCATAGTAACTGGTGCTTAGTACAGAACCCTTGATTAAACAAAGCCACTGTGGCTCTGAAAAACTGACAGATCTGGATTCTGTTTTATCATTAAAAGTGTATAAAAATAACTATATATAAAAAATATAAAAATAAACTGTATATAAATAAACATATAACAAAAATATATAAAAATTAATTATATAAAATATGTAAACATCTGTATATATACATATAACATTACATTAATATACACATACCATATATAAGCATATACATAAATATATATATATAATATTATATAAATATTGATTGTATGTGGAACACTGTGTGATGCATATACATCATATATTAAGACTAAAAATAAAGAATAAAAGTACAAAGTTTACAAAAATATTAATTATAAAGACCTTTCCTCCACAAAAATGAAGACATAAGTTCAAGAGAAGTTGAATTATTTTCTCCTAGAAGTTCAATAGCTGCACTGTAACTTGTCACTGAGTCTGCTGTTATTCATATTTACTGGCAAAAGAGTTCCAGCTATCCAATGTACCCACATACAACTGTAAGAAAGCAACTGTGGACTTAATCTAACTGATTTATAGCATACATGAAAGGCAAATGTCAGTTCAATTATTTGTGCTGACACCAAGAAACCTGTTGATTTTCTTAAAACACAGCTACTGTAAGAGGAGCATTGAGATCAAAATACTTTCTTGATCTGGTCCACAGAAAGCATCATCAAAATCGTGCATCTTAATGCACTCACTTATGCAATATTTTGTGTAGTTCAGTTTTCAACCTGCAAAAGGAAAAGACAAATAAAATATAGGACCTAAGAATTTCAGAAATGTCAGAAATGGTGCAAATATAGAGCTATTCATTGCAGACTGGTAAAGATGTGAGGGGAAATATGACAGTTGCCCATAAAAAAATCTGTGTGTTGTCCAGTTAAATGAGTGGGAAGCAAATTTAAAAGCAAGTAATATGTTCTCTGCCATACAGTTTCTGATACAGGCCAGGGTGCCTTTGGCCTTCTTGGCCACCTGGGCACACACTGGCTCATGTTCAGCTACTGTTGACCAGGACCACCAGGTCCTTTTCTGCTGGGAGGATTTCCAGCCGCTCTTCCCCTAGTCTGCAGCTCTGCATGTGGTTGTTGTGATCCAAGTACAGGATCTAGCACTTGGCCTTGTTCAACCTCTTTCTGTTGTCCTCAGCCCATCAATCCAGCCTGTCCAGGTCCCTCTGTAGAGCTTTCCTACCCTCCAGCAGATCAACACTCCTGCCTGATTTGGGGTCACCTGCAAATTGACCTGTGATGACCTCTTCCAGATCATTGAAAAATATATTAAACAGGACTGACCGCAGTATTCCTGGGGAACACTGACTGGCCACCAGCTGGATTTTACTCCATTCACCAACACTCTGTGGTATGACAAACCAGCTAGATTTTACCCAGAAAGGAAGAAGTCCATCCGAGCCCTAAGCAGCCTGTTTCTCCAGAAGGACACTGTGGGAAAAGGTGTCAAAGTTCTTACAAATCTCTGGATAGAATATATTTCATTTATAGCATGGTCTAGGTACTATCTCTGGTTCTACCAAACCAGAGAAAGGTGTGCTCTGTTTGTATTCTATTCATATGTTCTTTCCTACATTTTAGTTATTTACTGATGTATATGTTGACACATATTTATTAAATGATGTAACTATTAAGCTGAATAGAGGTTAAATTTGAACCAGTAAGGTAATTTTTATGTTTTTGTGTAATTAAGTTCATGCTCATTCATACTAAACTTGTCATTGACCAGTATCCCCACGTCACTTTCTGTGGCACTGCTTTCCAGCATCTCATTCCCCAGCCTGTCCATGCATCCAGGGCTGCCCCATGCCAGGTGCAGGATCCAGCACTATCCCTTGTTGAACTTCATACAGCTGATAATTGCCCAATCCTCTAATTTTTTGCCGTCTCTCTGCAGGGCCTCTGTGCTTTAAGGGAATCAACAGCTCCTCACAGTTTTGTATCACCTTGGAACTTGCTCAGTGTCCATTCCAGTCCTGTGTCCAAGTCATTTATGATGATATGGGAGAGAACTGGGCTGAGGATGGAGCCCTGTGGACCCCACTAGTGACAGGCTCCCAGTCTGGTGTCACCTCAGTCACCATCACCCTTTGTGCCTGACCCGTGAACCAGTTGCTCACCCATCACATGATGTGTTTATCCAGCTGAGTGCAACACGTTTTGTCGGGAAGGATACTAAGGGAGACAATACTGAAAATTTATCTGAAATCCAAAAAGATCACACCAAGTGGCTTCCCTTGATCCTCTAGTTGTGTTACCTTGTCATAAAAGGACACCAGGTTTGATAAGCAGGGCTTTCCGCTCATGGAGCTGTGCTGGCTGTGACCAGTGACTGCATTGTCTTTCAGGGGTTTTTCATTAATGCCCAGAATAACCTTCTCCATAACTTTGCCAGGCACTGAAGTGAGAGTGACAGGCCTGTAGTTTCCAGGGTCCATCTGCTTACCCACTTGAAAAGCAAAAGAAGGTTCACCAGCTTCAAGTCAGCGGGCACTCCTCCAGACTCCCAAGACTGCTCAAAAATCAATGAGAGAGATTTTGCAATAACATCAGCCAGCTCTTTGAGGATTCCTGGATGAAGCCCATCACACCCCAGAGATCTGTAGGGATCCAGTGAAGCAGCAGATCCTGCATAATTTCAGGGTTGACTAGGAGTTGATCATATTTAATTACATATCTTCTGCTTAATACTTTTTTCGTTGGGCAAATTCAACAAAAATAAAATAGGAAAAGCATCAAAAATAATCAGTGTCAACACATTAACCATCAGCAAAGTGAACAGAAAATAGACGTTCTGAAGCATTCTGCCATGGTATTCAATGTATTAGTAATGGAAATTGCTCTAACATATTGTCATATTTTTAATATTTACTAATATCAGCCAGTTATGAAATAGAAAATCATACTTTTGTCAGTCACATTGATCTTTTTCAGATTGGTTTAATACATGCTAGGAATTTAACCAGGATTTGTTGAGATGGATAAAAAAAGCTGATAGTGAACATGTAATGTCATAAATGTGACGGATCTTAACAGATCACATTTCCCTTTTTCGTTTTCTATGGGAAACCATTGAATCAGAATTCAAGTAATTTCACACTTGAAAGAAAATGTTTCTATTTAAAACACTAAACTGAACAAAGTAATAGATACACCATTTCAGAGCAGTTCATAGTATAATCAGAACCTATCAGATCATAATACAAGTAGTATAATCAGAACCATAAAATACTGAACCTACTTAAGATTATTTTTGCATGCTTCTTCTTGCATTTTGAATGAAGAGCAATGTGCTTCCTACTTCTTTTATTTGTTAAATTTGTTAAATATCTAAATATCTAAATATTTTGAAAATTATGACCTGGTACAATCAATCATAACTCTTTTATCTAACTTATAACTTCAATGGCAATGAATTCCATTAGAAAATGAAAAGATTAATGTCTCTGAGTATATTTTATGGAAGAAAATGTTGGAAAATTTTCTGAAAAAAATGACAGAATAAATGAGGAAAAGAAGAGAAAAAAAGTGGGAACCTTGTATTAAAAAAAATAAAATTTTTGGAACCTGTAGAAATTAACAAACTCCAAGACCTGTTAATGAGATTTGTTGTTAGGGAATCTAACAAAGCTTTCTAAATATAATCCTGTCATAGTTTAAGCCGAGCTGCAAATTAGGCACCATGACGCCACTTAGCTCAACCTCTCCTTTCTTTCCCCCTACCCCAGGGAAATGGGAGGGTGAATCAAAGGAAAACTCGTATAAGGGATAAGAACAGTTTAATAATTGAAAATAAAGTAAAATATAGTAATAATGGTAACTGGTAAATATAATTATAATAAAAAGGGAAAAATAAGTGATGCATGATGAAATTGCTCACCAGCCATAGACCCATGTCAGATACCCGCTTTCCAAACCCAGATCACCTGTGCTTCCCGGTAACTCCCCCCAGTTTATATATTAGGCATGTCATTTTGTGGTGTGGAATATCTTTTGGCCACTTCAGGTCACCTGTCCCAGATATAGCCCCTCCCAGTTTCTTTTGTGTACCTTCCCCCTGGCAGAGCATGAAACAAAACAAAAAGAAAAAAGATAAACATGACTTTGCAAAAACCTGATACATCAGTGTGTTATCAACACCATTCCCATTCCAAATCCAAAGCTGTAACAGCCTCTGAGAAGAAATTAACTCTATCCCAGTTGAAACCAGGATAAATTTTGCCAGTTCTCCAACTTTGGAAGTAATACTTCACATTGAAGTAATCCCTGAAACAAGCTAAGCTTGATATATCAAATATGTGGGTTGTTCAGGGTCTTTTTGAGTTAAATTGAATTTCCTATGAGCTGTATTAAAACATGGATTCTAAAATCAAGATGCAGGTCTTCAAAATTGCCCTTTTTGAAACATGAAATGACCTAATTTCTGTGCTCCTCTTATGATTAAAATTCCCTAGGAATCTGAAATTTTACATGTGTTACCTGCAGCACTTAAAGCCATTATATAATGATAGATGGAGCTGCAACAGCAAATCAACCTCACCGAGTCTCATTCGCCTACCTCCTAAAAGGATTAGTCACTTGTTTTGGCAGATTCTATTGCATATATATGTATAAAATATGACCAGTTCCTTGAGCTGATTTCCAATGTGGCTTTAGCATCTTGCTGACGCAGCCGAGAAAATGATATGTTGCCTTACAGCTGTGAATGCCTATGATCAGGCAGTTTTGCTGGTGAATTCTCAAGAATATTTCTGGATTTTTCTGGCCTGTAAAATCTGTGGGTCCATACATTTTATAGGCTCAACAATTCAGTAGAAGTTCACAACTAAATCCAGATGGATTGACTCTGTCACTCTGTATCCAAGTGGCTAGAGGGAAGAATGGATTGCATAATGGATTCTCTCCCCATGCCGAAAACTGGATGTGTATTTTTCACAAAACCTTATTCACACAACATTTGTAATCAAGCTGTGGAACAAATATTGGACAGTCTTGCCCCCATCATTAGAGGATTACTGTAACTACTAGGCACTATACTCAGCCTTGTTCTCCTTCTCTGGCCAAATTAGTTTTCAGCTTTTTTGTACAATGTAGGACAAGTTCAGTCAAAATCTAAATCTTTTTTTATAATACATAACTAAAAGATGAAAAAGCTTTCAGGAAAATGAGACTGAACTGTGGTTTCTTTAGTCCCACCATAAGGTAGAATTATCAGCAGATCTTTTACATAACGGATAAGTCTTCTATCTACTAATTCATTGCTTATAATTTATCTTTGTAAAAAAAGTTTAAAGATATCTTAGCATAGCTATACAAAACAGACTTTGAGTGCCCACTTAGAGAATTTTCTTAAGTTTGATTCACCAAAAATCATGATTGACTAAATGAACATTAAAAAGGTAAGATGTACACCTTTACATGTGCAGGCTCCCAGCACTCTAAACAGTTCTGAGGCACCCAATTTCTCCCATGCAGTTTAGACAATTAATTAAGGTCTGAATTTGGGGTGTCTGTCATCATGACTGCAATGCTTTATTTTTTGATGTATGCAGAAAACACTGAGGATTTGAGCAAATATGTAGCTAAGTATTTTCTTAGGATACTTGGCAATATCTAGTTATACATTGCCCTAAAATTCCTACTAGCTATACAAATATCTGTCTTCTCTTTTACAAAGCTCTTATTTTCATTATCATACTTCCTGTAAAAATGCTTGATTCTTCAAAATTTGGTAACAAATGTCATTAAAAAGAAGAAAAGAAGAAACCACCCTTTCAGCTATTGATTGCAGCTGATTTCTAGTTCTCAACTTTCCACACTAAAAGCATTTTTGGGAATTAATTACATAGCAAAGTAATCTTTCACAAGGTTATGAGCCCAAGCTTTCTGTAGGCATTTTCTGCTAGCTATTACTTTGCACATCTATTCACAGTAGTGTAAATCTTGATTACTAAAGCTTCCTTCTTAGAAGATATTATAGATCGTTCTGTTAATATTGTCAAGAATCTTGCTGCACTCAGTTTCATGTAGCTTACTGAAACTTCACATTAAGAAGTTAAAATTAATAAAATCATACACCAACACATTTTATTTTCTGTCTTTAAATAAATTTTTGGATCTGGAATCAACTGAGTGAGTACTGCTCTACAGCTAAAAGAAGTGAAACGTGTCTATGTCCTTCTTGCCATAGGCAAATCTCAAACTGGGCAAAGAAAAACAGGGCTGCAGTAGCCTGGGGGGAAAGCGTTAGATAAAGAGAAAAAGATGGCAACAAAATAACAACAAAATGATAGCAGGAGTGAAGAAGCAAGGTGCTGCTGAAATTTATTACAGTGGAGAATTAAGGCATCATGCAGCAGGAATAAAGGCATGGTAGAGTCAGGGTGCACCCAGGACGGATTTCTCCAAGAAGGGCAACTGGTAGCCAAGGGTCTCAATGAGTCAGGCAGGAGCAGTGTTCTCACCATCCACAGATGCAGTCCCACAGGGTTTGAGCAAAGATAGCATGTCTGGAGATGGGAACCTCTATCAGACACAGTCCAGTAGTAGTCAGGCAAGTTCACAGTGTCGAGGCAGATCTAAGATCAAGCTGTGAGTCACATCAGCAAGCCAAAATTACAAAATCAGCAAGGTACATGCACAGGCATAGGAACACATAGACCACAGGTCAGAGGAAGAGTAAGAGTGACTGGGTTTAACTACAGGTAGGGATATTCTAGACATTTTACCATAGTGTTCTCACACAGCTGTCTGTATCCACCACATTCTGACCCCAGATTACATTGATATGTCTCATCAAGATAACCTTGAGCCCCGCACAAACTCCTGAGAAGTGAAGAAAGAGGTGACAAAGATCATTGCTGAACTTAGAGGCCTAAGAGCCAAACTTTCATGGTTTTGAAGGCAAATAATAGAAGGTGAGAGGAGGATAGTATGTGATAAACAGTGAAGGAATTAAAGGTAGCTGTAGGTTTAGTGTTTTTTAAAGGTAGAGTAGCCATACTAAGAAAGTAGTAATAAAAGCTGAAACCCTTAAACTATAAAGACGGGAAGAAAGGAAAGCTGATTTATTTTATTTTATTTTTAGACCCTTTTAGATCCTGTCTTATCTGCTTGCATAATCAATGTGTGGTAAATTTTAGAGAACTGTCCCACCTGCTTTACAAGTGGAGAAAAAATGAAAAAAAAAATAACTCCTATATATGCTGGGATTTACCTATACACAACGTGAGAAAAGTGGTGTAGTAGTTTTGAGATGTGCAAGTGCTCCAGCTAGTTACAAGAAAGATAATGCTGATGATCTGACACACACAAGAAGGAAAGACCATCATGGAAGGAGTTAGGAAGACAGTCGCTGTAACACACCACTTTCAGTTATAAATTAAAGTTGCAAATACAAAGAGAATTAGAAAAGTTTGTATTTCTCAATGTCTGCTCAGCCTATTCACATTCAGGTCAAGTGTTCAGGTTTTCTGCAAAGAAAATTATTTTCACCAAAGACGTCAGCTTGATCCGGAGATGTAGATGTGGTCTGTTAATAGGGTCTGTACCTAGTTCAGAAACTTATGACTTGTTAGTCTTAATCCCCTACTCATGTTGGTAGTTCATGCGGTATACAAATACATTAGAAATTATTTTTTCATTTGTACAGGTAATAAATTAATGACATTACTTAAAACTGAATTCTTTTTCCTTCTTACCTTCTTTTCTTCTCTTTCTCCTTTTCTTTTTCCTCCTTACCCTTTTTTCCCCCCTTATGTTTATCTTCATTTTCCAGTTTCTCTAGGTTTCTAGTTCTCTAAGATAGCAAAAGAGCAGCAGTTTAGTGTCTTTCTTTTTCTCTGCGTCAGGAAGAAATTTTTATGATGATTGATTATTGGAGTTTAACAAAATTCAGATACTCATTTAAAGAATTACTTTCTACTTTATTTTCCCTTATCTTCAACCAATCAATCATAAGCTGCTGCTCCAAAATTTCTTTTAAAACGTACATTGATATTGATTTTGAAATAAAATGGGGTCCTAAGTCTCTTACTGAATTTATTTACAATTTAAGGAAGTGTTCAACATGAATAAGTGCATTAGAACCAGATGTTAAAGAATTAGAGGTTTCTTTTTTATTTATTGATCAATTATGATCAAGAAATAAAATGTAATTTGTGTTACATGTGTAACTTTCTCATTTTATTTTGTCAACAAAAAACCTAGTTTGTATAAAGCAAGAGCTTTTAAATTACATAATAGTGTGATTATTCACAGTAAAGTTTGTATTGTTTACTGTTAGCTTGCATTATTATTGATTAGACAACATTTTTACACTAGCCTGTGAATCTGATTCATCCCACTAATGCTACCTTTAAAACTGTGAACATGGAACAGGACAATGAAAGGCTGTAGATCATAGCAGGATAGACAAGGATGTGGGTTTCTTCCCAACATGCTATGGGGAAGTTTCACTTCAGTTGCTTTTAAACGGGTGTCTCTGATGCCTTCTGGAGGCTGACTTGGAACAGAGACTGGACAGAGCAAAAGGATAAAATAAGGATTTATTAAAAGGCCTCAATGGGTACACCTGGGCAGTACGAGAGTCCAGATGAACCACACCCAAGATGCCCCAAAATGGCCACAAAAAACCAACACCTGATCACAAGGTCTCACACTTTATAAGTTCTGTCCCATTAGCATATTAGAATCAATTATCTAACCATAGTTTCAGGTTATGAAGCTCCATCCGCCTGGTTTTTTCTTCTCACATCACTGCTGTTTTCATTCTTGGGCCTGACAGTTGTCCTTGGTATTGAGCTAGAGAAGGAATTGTTTTTTCTATTTACTCTGTAAAGAGAACTCAGTAGCACTTAATATGAAACTTAAAACTACCCACTAAAACAGCACAGAATCCAAAAAATATAAAAGATAAAACTTAAGGCATCATTTCAGTTCTAGCAGAGATCAAAACCCAGTGCTCTAAATTCTAATCAGTGGAGTTATCAGTAATAATGGAAGGTGATATAAAAAAAAATCACTAAAGAACATTTTTAGCAAAGGCAATCACAATACCTGGCATTGAGTTTTACCTCTTCAAAACATGATACAAAAGTTAATGTTTGCTAATATATAATTGATATAATAAATATCAATAGCATGATACATTCATCCAATCACTCCCTTTGGCTAATTCTGGGAAGAAACTTTACTGTGGTTTTAAGGAAGGAGCTTGTGCTTTCCAGCCTCTGTGTTACCTGTTCTGACACAAAATTTGAGCTACTGAGTCTTGTGGAAAAAAAATCTCACTCAGTAGATCTTCATGCATTTTGTGAAACCTATTTTACCGTCAACCTCAGCAGTTAAGAACCACTTTATATATTCCACCAGAATGGTGGAATAGAGCTTAACAAAAGGCAGATAGTCATTTAAATAATTAATTTCTATCTTGTTTTCCCTTGTCTCTTATTAATCAATTGCTCTCCAGTCTATAATGTAGACCAGACAAACTAACTTTCAGAAAAAAAAAGATGCAGCTGAATAATCACATTCTGACATGGAAATGAGTTCTTAGCATTAACTAAATGCATTAACTTCAGCACTCACAAATGATCAAAACTTGCTTGGTAGTTAATATGATATGGAAACACAAATGAGCTGTATTAGGGTAACATTAAATATATAGGTGTGCATATATATACGTGCATGTTCCTTTGGGCTAAAGTTGTTTGTCATTTGGCCATGTTCTGCAGCTTCTTTTTCATTAAATCTTTTCCTTTCAGCTTAAAAACAAAGAAAATCCTGCATAATTTCTTTAATATTATAGACGTAATGAAGCATTACTAAGAATTTTAATGAAAGCTTTCAAGAGAATAAATAAATGTAGATTGTTTCCACATATTTGAGGGAAAATAACTTAATTCCAATAATAGCTTGAGTTTAAGATTTGAAAAATATTTTTTTCAGCATTTTATAATCCCTTTAAAATTGCTTTTAATCTTTTCTCTGTTTCCTAGTGAGTCAGAAACTACATTCTGAATTAAAAAGATGTGATCTAAAAGCCACCTGCAAAAATGACAGCTTTATTAGCATTCTAATCTTGTCTTGCTTTAAAGAAATACACTGAAAAATCACATTATTTACTCTTTGTGGCAAGAGAAGAGGTATAACTCCATGTACTTGTACATGTGCAGTAATTTTTGAGAGAGAGATAGGACAAAAATTCTGATTCTTATAACTGAACATAGAAATTACTACTCACTGAGACCCTTTTTCCTTCTCCATTTATTCTAAACAATTTATTCTTAAATCAACCCTGTGCTGTTCAACCTTCTTGGCAAGTTACTTGGGAGAAAGGACAGACTTCCACCGAGCTGCAATCTCCTTTCAGGTAGTTGCAGAGAGAGATAAGATCTCCCCTGAGCCTCCTTTTCTCCAGAATAAATAACTCTGACTCCCTCAGCTGCTGCTCATCAGATTTGTGCTCTAGACCCTTCACCTGCTCCTTTGTCCTTTTCTGTACATGCTCCAGAACCTTAATTCTTTTTTGATTTCCACTCCAAAATCCTCATTGTTTCCTAGTTTCCATTAAAAATGACAAGATAAATACTGGCATACCTTTGCAAATTATTCTGTTACATTGATTAATACCTGTATTTATCTAAGCATCAAAAGAGAATTTTTTCTAGCAAAACATGTGGCAAAACATGTAATTATCTCTGCCAGAGATTAATACTAAAAATAAGCAACAACTTCACAAAATACTTTTTGAGCTATTCAAGGCTTATGACATTAAAAATCTATACACAGCAGTTTCCTTCTTGTAATTAAATTCACTAGAAATAATGTGATAGCATTTTTTAAGCTGAATTCTGTAGAGCATATTATAAAATCCTATTTTCAGGTGTGGTTGTGATCATAAATTTTAAAATGCAACAAACTGACAGTTTTGATTTCAGCCTGCTAAAAATTAAAATGCTGTTTATCTTACTGCTATCTTCTATTTGGTTCTGTCATTGAGGTCCCTCAGTATTAAATTCTTCTGAGACTGAAAAGTCTCTCAGGAGTACTGCAAGAATAAAGTGATTCTGAAGTGAGAAGGCTAACCCATACATTTATGTTATAAATCAACTGCAATTTGAAATGTATCACTAGACTCTAATGGAAAACTTCAGATTCTCTCTCAACAAGAGAAGGCTGAAGAAGCTGTAGAATTGCTCCATGTGTTTTAGACATACAGGCATAAGCAAAATCAGAAATACACAGTTTTAGTGTAAGAATTAAGCAAAAGAATAAAATGAGGATTAATAGCTATCCAAATAAAAAAAAAAAAAAAATTAATTAATGTGCCAGAGGTCAAAAGTTGTGTCCTCTGTGTGGAATACATCTTATCATATCAAAGCATTATTTTTTATCACTGCTGAGTACAAGCATGCATGCTATATGTTATATCTGAACTATGTGTAGTGTAGTACAGCTGGTATTAAATGTACTGATACAGGTTTTACTTTAAATTCACGAATAAAATTTTAAGAAAAGGAATATTTTGAGAACCATGGAGTTACTTTGCCAACTGTTAACAGTACTGTGTCTGAGAATTTTCATTAATTCATTGGAGAACACGCCTAATTTTTAAATTTGAAAGTTCAAATGAATTCACCAGAACAACACTCAAGATTTCTTCTCATTATTACAGGAACAAATAAAAGCTTGCCAAGTCCACGGACACTAGAATAAATAGAATGACTTTCGAGTATGAAAGAACAGAGAAAGTGAGAGAAGGAGAAAGGAAGGTAATGAACTCAAAGTAAATGTATGTTATACTGTAAACTAGTATATGTGTATGGTCTCAAAATCTATAGGATAAAATATATTTTCTGTTGATATATCTTTTTGAGGCTGTAACACACTACATAACTGCTACAGAATTACTTATGAAAAGTTAAGGTGTTTGGCTTGCATTTTAAATAAATTTAAAATTAAATGTCTTTAATATATCAAAGAACTACGAAGGTAGTAACACGTCTCTTTTTAAGTGGCTTGGATTCCATATCACACCTTGCATTTGCAGAGCCAGACAGTCTCCCTTTGTCTGTTTGGACCCTAGTGTCTTTCTGTAAGTACGTTTTTTTGGCGGTGAAGACAAACTCATATGGAAACTCCACGTAGCATAGCTGCATTTCATCTAGTTGCCCTGTTTCTACTTCAGAGAATATTTCTTCATCCTGTGGTGTAAGATTCCCAGATAGCTTTTGAACAGTTGTCAAGTAAAATTTTATTTTGAGATATTTCCTTCATCTTCCAAATCAACTATGGATTCCCACCTAGTGGGAGTGGAATATGAAATATCTTGTACTCCCAGTTGTGTAAAATCTACAAAGTCATCCACCCAGCTGGTCTACTGGTACCCGTGGTCAGCAATTGGAACCCAGACTTGGACTTATATTATTGGCAGCACATGTCAAATCACAGAGCAGAATCAAATTAGGTAATGAAAGAGGAAACCATGCTGTGGTAGTAAACATACATATCAGTAAAGAAAAATTCAGCGGTAAGCAGTGGGATTCTGCCTAACCTGAGCAGAAACTCTTGAAGTTTTAATACATGCAAAAAAAGAATAATAATAACAACAGCAACAATAATAATAGCTAAATGAAACAAGACAGCCAATGGGAGTGAATAAGAAATTGCAGCAAACAACAGTAAATCATAATATCAGCTAGCTGGCAGACTTAAGAATTGAATGCAATGATAACCCAATAGTCAAATTAAGAAGTGTTCTAAAGGGGAAAATGATTGTAACAATGACTTTAAAATCTCACTTATTTCTCAAAGAAGAAACTAAGCATTCACAAGGAAGGTTTAAATGCATGCCTGAACAGAAAAACAAGTATAATTCTTGTAAGGTTAACATACGAGAGGGCCTGGGAAGATGGGGGAAAATGAATTGAATGATTCTTACTGTCCTGTTCACTCTAGGTTGTTATTCATAGAGGAAAGCATACTAACACAAGACAATGTTTATCCTCTGTTTGTTGAAAAACAAATTATTGAAGTAATCAGAAGCAATCAAAACAAAGAGCAAATAAACTGCAGTTTAGGTGAAATTCAAAGTTCCGTTCTATTTTCTTCACTAGATTATGACTTATATCCCTGAATTTGTATTAGGAATAAGAAAACTTCAAATTTATGAGAATATATGTAATATATATTAAAAAGCTCTTACGCTGTATCTGAAAGCTGTAAACACTGTAAATAGCTTGTAATAACAGTTTTGTACAACATGATGAGAATAGAAAACAGTTATGCCTGAACTCTTAAAGGCAAGCAAATATGCATACATATCTATAAGAGCATATGGATACATATATATTCTCACTGAAAAAAAAATCTGGGTATTGTTTTGGTAATTTTAAACAGACTATAATAATATAAAGTCACTATATAAATGTAGCTTAATTGCCAGTCTCACTATATAGTATGCAGCTTTTGGGATATACGGAAAGGGAGAGAATATATAGGAAAATAATTAGGCTTTAATAATAGCTTTGTTAACTTAGTAAATATTCCCTGATATCAGATCTTAATTACTTCTTTAACCAATGTGATTGGTTAATGCCAACGTCCGTGAAGAAAATTGTGTGTACGGGCCCATACTTACCAAAAACCTGCATGGAACATGGCTGCATTTCATCTAATTGCCATATTTTTTCTTCAAAAATTATGACTACATTGATAACTTCTGAACAGCTGTCACATAGAGTTTTGTTAGAAATTTGCTTTTTTTGCTAAATCATCTAATTTTTTCTCCTCTGAACTCAATATCTTCTGTCAGTCCTTTGCTCTGCCACAGCTGGGCCCAGCTGCTCCTGAAAAGTCACAATTTTCTAGCCATACGTGAGGGAGGAAGCAAAAGAGGGTATCCTGATCCCAGAGTTTTGGGGATTTTCCCTGTATTTTCTGTGAGGAAAGTCTTCCAAGGTTAATTTATTTTAAATCAGCCCCTTATGAAATGAGTACTGTTAGATGTCTGCCAACTGATGATAACAGCAGGAAAGCTGTTAGCTTCTTCTGTTTCTTTCTCATTAACACTGGCCAAAAATACAGTTATGACTTAATAGGGGAGATACATCATGAATAATTGAAGTGAATTATGTAAATAATATTTTTGTTGATGAACATACAAACTGGATCCAATCAACCATGAACAGACTACTGTGCCACAAACACATCACATGTGTCAAATTAAATGATATACTGGAACAAGATCGTTTTCTTGGTATCTCACACTATATGACTCTAAGCCTGGATTACAGATCCTTTGCATCTGTAACTGGTACTTTAACAACTCTGGTAGTTGCCAAGAACCTACTCTTCTTGGCAACCTACATCTCTCCTGAGCTGTAGAAAAAGAGCAACACAATTTTGTCCCGTAACTTATGCTATAAGTTGCTCTTTGCTGACCTATCACTATGGATCTAATTTATCATAACAGATAAAGACTGGGAGTTAGCCATAAAGAATTGTGCTTGCTTATGCCTAAAGTCAAGCCAAGACTTCCCACTGTGCATTTAATTAATATTTTAATGGATGCTTTAATGCAGTGGAAATTCATCAAAATAGGACTTAAACTTGTTTTCAATAAAAGAATGTATATGCAACCATAGCAGTAGAGTTACACTCTCCCATCAATTGGTGTAGTATTTTCTAGCAATTTAGTATAATTTTATAATTAGAAATAAAACATGTCCATAAAAAGTAATTCAAAATGGAGAGATGAAAACAGAATAGGCAAGAAATATTCCAACCAAATACTATATAAACCCTTTGCCTCTTCCAGCCGCTAATGACTTCCTCTCACTAATCACCAATAAGTCAAACAAGGATAACCATACCTCCAGTATAAATCACTCAGTTCAAACACTCCCTTTGATTTAGACTTCACAAACTAGCTCAGGAGATTTTGTTTAATTGTGCTTACATCTTTAGTTCATTTAAAATGTATATATTTTGTAGCTTTTGATGTAAACCCTAAATTAAACAACCCATTCCCATACTTGCCCACCCTCAAGGGTTCAAATACAGTTTAAGCTGCTAGAATTAATGAAGAAAAGTAATGTTGTCAAAGAAGAAATACGGCCATATAGGACAAATTTGGCTGTGCTCATTCTGTCATTCTTTTCTCTCTTTTTCATAACCATAAAACAGAATAAGACATTACAGTGCAAAAGATTGTTTACGGAACACAGATTTTTAAACATAAACTGCCTAGTGTCAGGAAACTCAGAAATTAAATTACTTTTCTGTTTTGCTTCATGTTCTGCCTTTTCCTTCATCTTTTCCTTCCAAATATGATTTTACCCTTTGGTGAAGTTGATGATATAATAGAATTGATCTACTCTTGCTTATATGTTGCAATTCACCATATGTTTCCTAAAGTTTTTATTTGGTGGTATAAGTCCTGTTTATCCCTTAGATTCATATCCAGCAAACATGGAAACAATAATTTTTATTAGTATTATTAGTATTATTATTAGTACTGATTTCTGCAGAGAATATTATTCATAATTTTTTTTGAAAGACAATAAAAGATGATACAATGTTCAAAAAATAGATATATAAATCAGTGTATATCTGCAGTATGGTTTGCAGGCATTAGTAAAAAAACAAGAGAGTTTGGGAAGTAATATTTTCCTTTAAAAAAAATCATGTACACTTTGACATAAAATATGAAGAAAACTGTTCAGTAATTATAAAGATATGGAATTGATTCATCATAAAATATATGAAAACACAGATTGATTATGGGACATATAATGAATTACAGAACACAGGTGCTACATGTTGTACAGATTGTAGTCTACATATTTAAATTCTCCCTTTTCCCAGTGATTTACTCATTTAGATTACTGGCGCAATACAATTTTTTTGCATTTCAAGCAAATACAAAAGGTGAAATGGTAAAGAGAAATTGAAAATAAAAGATCAGAAGCAAAATAATGGTTTCAGTTTTTCACAATGCTGCAGAATTTACCAAATCTCCCTGGTGTTTCAATTGACGGTGCCTTTTCCCTGAAATGCCTCTGTTGTATTTACTGCAAAGATTTACTAGTACAAAGTACAAAATATTCTTTAATTGAAGACAAGTTATTGGTACTGTGACCGTAAATGTACTTGACTACAAGATATATGAACAAGCACTCAGCTGATTGAATGATTCTTCCAGTCTCAATAAATTTATGAGCTTTCTTTTCACAGCTTATTCTCCATCAGGACCCTTTCCACAGCGCTGCTGCCTAATCAGCCTGATTCCAGTCTGTGGTGTAAGAATGCATATTCATCTTTGTTGACATACACTGGGATCTTGTTGCTCCATTTCTCCAGGCTTTTGAGGCACCTGTAGGTGTCAGCCCTTTCTAAGCATTCCGGACATCTGTGCCAACTTGGTCTGATGTTCAAATGTGGGAGGAGGGTGCTTATCAGCCCATTGTCCATAGCATTGCTGAAGATCATAAATTTTTGGTTTGTTTTGATTTTATTTTTGGTTTCAGCACAGGGAATATAGTTGAAACAGAAACACTCTAGGAATAACAGTGAATTTTTGGAGCATATTATTCAAGAATATATTATATACGGGTGCAATTTCCAAATCGATGTGCTCTTGTAAGGTATTAAAGATGCTTCTCTATTTTTCTAATGATTCACAATTGTACTAGTTTGAAAACAAACCAGTGAGATATCCCAAGTCAGAAATACTATTTAATAAGTAAAATAAATGCAATAATGCAGAAACACTGACAGTCAGAATACAGCCTGACACCTTGCTGGTCAGGGTGGTGGTAGCAGTCCAATTAAATGGTACCTGCAGGCCTGCTGAAGTGGTAGATGCTGTTCTGTTGAAGCAGTGATCCTGTGGAAGGGTCTGGTCTTCCTCTGAAGGTCCAGTGATGGTTATGTAGCTCTTGTCCTCGGGGAATTCAGTGGATAAGGCCACTTGTGGTGTTCCACACCTCAGATCATATCCAGGTAGGATTGTTTGGTTTTTCCCCCTGGGCAGAGCATCTCACAATGAAATTATGTAATTTTATGGGTCATGCAGTGAGGCTGGATTGCCCGTTCATAGAAGATACCTCCCTGGAGGGAGTTATGAGGGATGGACCATGGAAGAGATAAAGAACACTGCCCCACATGTTTTGAACAGATGATGATAGAATACATATTTTTGGTTACAATCTTACATAGTAACCTAAGACAACAATATTCTATTCATTGCCTATTGTTAAAAGACCAGGCAATGAAAAATACAGAACAACAGAATAGCATAAAAAAAAGTTGGGTTCAAGTTTGTTCTTTTAGAGAATGAGGGGAAAAGTTGACCAAACTATTAGAAAGTTAAAAGAGTTGCACAGAATGTGAAAGCACTATATCTGATTTATTTAGCAATAATTAGATATTTGATTTATAATTTTTTTGACTGAACAATATCACAATTTTTTTTTTATTTGAGGAGACCTATATTTTGCCTAACATTGTGGTAATCTCACATATAAAAAACAAAATACAAGTTTAAGTGTTTTTTGTGTGTGTGTGTAATTCTGCAATTTCATTTTCTCTGTGTTTCCAGTTTCTTTCATGTCTCTAACTTGCTACAGGACAGAAGGGTTGGCAGCTTATAATCACAAGTAATGAGAAGGAAAATCTTAACTAATTTACAAGCCTATACCACTTCTGTTTTCTTTCGGGACAGTAATGAAAACTGCCACCATTCTGTTAGCATCTCAAAGCGTTTGAACTAGTCTGTAGCAGTTCTGGACAACAGAATAATAAATTTCAGCAAATGCTCCACTATTCAGTTGACAAATAGAAAACTGTACCAACAAGACTGAAAACATCACATTCAAGCCATAGATCTGTTGCCAAGCTGTGTGTTAACTCAGCATGAGGGGCATTGTGAAGACATACCAGAAAAGCTGTCACCAGAAGCTAAAAGAACTTTAGGCTTTATTGCTTGCTTCTCACAAGGATATATGTAAAAGATTGCTGTCAGCTCCTGGTTCAAATTAAATAAGGAATAACATTCAGGCTTGTCTCCTGCTTTTCTGCTTAAACCACTAAATATCTGCAAGCGTGAGTGCATCTTATAAGTGTAGTCAGAAGCCAATGGAATTAGGGAGATTTCTCAAGAGCTGTTCTCATAAAAGCAGCCAAACAATGACTGACTGACTGCCAATATTGGTATCTAAACTTATTTCATTAAGTATAAGCTGCCTCTTTGACAAATGTGTTTATAATAACCTTTGTATAGTTCTAATGAAGTGTTTTGGAGATCTGGTCATACAGTATTTAAAAATAATATTTGTCTCTTTCCCTCAGATTTCTATCTTTTTTGGGGTGGGGGTTTTTTGTTTTGTTTTGTTTTGTTTTTTGTTTTTGTGTGGAAAAGCATAATGTGCCTGATTCTGGAGAAAACCAATTAATAGAAGTATATTTTAATTGTTTGGTTTTTTTTTAACACTTATTTCCAATATAGCTTGTGTGTCTTTCTTCACGTGGTTTTGAACATGCCTAAGATATTTACAAGCTAAATTCTCTGCAGAAATCATGTTACGAACAGAGTCTAAGACTTGAATTTGTTAAACTGAAATATACTTACTTTATCTGTTGCCCCCTTAAATATACGTATAAATGTTAGTATGATGGTAATTAAACTTACATAACATTGCAGATATTCCATGAGAATTTGAGTGTAAAAAGTATTCCCTCTGCTTTCCTGTATTGCCTAGGTAACAGAAATGGGACTTAGCCTATAGCACTGGTAGTGCCAATGCCATTTCTATTCTCTGAATCTTAAAAAGAAAAAAAAAAGCAGATTAAATTATGTATAGTTTATATTTTCTTTTCAAGAAAGAAAATCTTTCTCGCTAAACCAAAATCACCTTTGAAGTTTTCACATGCATGTTTTCCAGTGAGAAAGACTAAGGGATCCAGTTTTAAAAGATCTGCCCAAAAGTTTCATATCAAGTACTGATGGTATTGAATAATCCTTTTGCTACTGATAAGGCATTGCATTTTCGTGTACTCAGTTCATTCTTACAGAATTCTATCTGAGCAACAGAATAAGAAAAAAACCAAGTTGTTTGGAATAGTTTGCAATAACTATTAGATTATATACTTATGAAACTGTGAATTTACCTTTAAAAAGGTTTTGCTGCACGAATACTACCAATCCTTTGGGAGTTCCAGACACTACTTATACAGATTAAATGGAGAGTTATTTCACCTATATATTACTGCATCAGGTTAATGCCACCTTACCTTACACTTACATTACTGTTTTGAAGGTGTTGATCTGGTCATACAAAGTCACAATACTGACTAAAATACAATGGGGGGTTTTGGGTTTTGTGTATGTGTGTGCATGAAGCTGAAGCTGAGCTTCAGTGACCTGGAGAAGAGGGAAAGTTGTCTTTGAGAAACTCTTCAGTCACTGCAGAGACAGTCAGAGACCTACATGTAGCAAAAGAATCAATTCAGCCTGAAGTTTTGTTTTGTTTTGTTTTCTAATCCAGAAAAATGCCCATGCAATGATTCCACCCCTTGAGTTCTAGCTGATACAATCTAAACAAATATGACAAGACATGACAAATGTTATTTTCGCAATATAACATCAGAAATCGCTTCTGAGAAAAAAAAAATAAAGTAAAAGCTGTTGTTGATTTTCCAGCTGCAGAAGCAATTTGTCAAGGTTAATATTTAGTACTACTTGCTCATGCCGCTCCATTAAAAGTCTTTGTCAAATCATTGGAAATAAGGCATTATTGTAAGCTAATAATTGCTCCATTCATATAGCTCTTCTTTTTGGGAATTACTATTAAATTACAAAATTTTTATGGTGAACATAATGAAGATGTTTGTTTGTTTGCATCTGGGCAGCTGCTCAACAAAAATTTCAGACATCTGAAAAGAAAAGAAATAAAAATTACATAATGATGATAATTTCATCAAATATCTTTTTCACTCTAAATCTTTTAAAATGAAATAATAAAAAAAAAAAATCTGAAATGCAAAGAAAAGAGAGATAAATATCAGTGGCATCTTGGTACAATAGTGACATGGTTTAGGAGCTGAGCGGGTGTCAGCACCATGTCAGGGTAGGCCATGAGCACAGGCAGCTCAGCCTCTTAGAAGGTTTTGAAAACCTGGGTTCCCATAGCAGTGCAAAAGGTGTTAATCTGAGAATTCCTTGGAGTTATGTGGTGGTACATTCCTATTCCCCTGCCTTTTTCAGGCCACACTGTGATCTAAGAAATGATTGTTAGGCTTTGGCCTTAGTGAACAGCACCTGGTCTCAGCTCCTCTTGAGCATCTCAGAAACACTGTCTGCTCCCTGGAAGTCATGCTACCTACTGAGCTCAAGAAAATACATTTTTTCCTGAATGTCATACCGTCCTCGTTCTCACACTTTCATATAAAATTGCTGATCCAAAATGCGGCAAGGATGAAACACTGCTGTAACTAAAGCCCCCTCTCCCACAGCCCTATAACCAGCAGTCCAAAACAAGACCCTTTGAGCTCTCCTGCACCACAGTAGGCTGTGACCAGAAACTTCCCTGTGAGTGGGACACCTCCCAGAGCCAACACACTCTCAAGTTTGCCGTGCTCAGAACGCCAAATGACGCTGAATCCGGGGCCTATGCCCCCACTTCTCAGGGCTCAATCCTTTGGCTTCTTTGGCATCTGAAGTGAGCATTTCACTATTTTTAGGGGAGTTTTTCCCAGATACCTTGCATTGACTCCTTATGTCTGTGTGCGTATGCTGTATCAAATATGGGAGAAATGCTGCTCTCCTAAATGTTTAAGTACATTAGCTATCTAAGTAAGACAGGCCTGTAAACAAGTTGTGATATAGTAAATCCTATATGAATCCTCTCCTAAAGTGTTAAGATTGATTTAAGTTATAAGTTAAACAATGTTAAGTTTCAGTTGTAAAGCTTTTAGGCCATATTCCCTTTTATGTTTGCCCTTTTTATCTTTTTCTCACACGCACACACACGTACACACACACAGATAATTCTCGGTTTGTTTTAGTTTGGTTTGATTAGATTTTTGTCAGTTTTTATTGGTGTGCCTTAACCATACAGGACATAGTAGAGTAAACCTTGTCAAGAAACTTTGTCATGCTATTGTTTTTGTGTTAAATCTGTTTTTATTGATATCTGTCCCAGTGATTTCTTAAGCAACCTAAACCACTCATTTTTATCGTTACTGTGTGACTACTTTTTGCAGTAGCCAGTTTGTGCAAGGTTTCTTGAGACTTATCTGCTTTAGCATGCTTTGCATTCAAAATCCATAATCTTCATTTTAGTCCTTTTCCTAACACCATGTTGTTTGGAGCTGTCTATATGGTTTCATTCTCCCAAGCATGTCTTGTAAGGCTCAGATATGAATGTACAGGAATGCTAGATTATTCACTACGAAAACTCCTTTGACTATTCATTGAACTTTGCTTACCTATAAGAATTAGTCAAAATAAAGTTTCTCACAGGAAAAGCAGACTTTGGGCTTGAAAATTCTAAATTATCAGGAAGAGTGAAGGACACTGTTTTCTTCATTTTAATTGGTACTAACACATGAGAAAAAGTATCCAATCATTAACTATATTACTTAAATGGAATTTAAATATGCAAAAATATCCATATAAAGCTATATTTGTTAGTATCGAAAGAAAAAAACTGAAAAAATACAATTTTCAATTTTACACAGAAGACTTTCTGTGTAACTCCATATGACACAGCAGCAGTCACTATTAGTAAAATTTTAAAGAAAGTAATGCAAATAAATATCACATTCCACTCTCACATTGTTCAAAGAAGTAACAGAATTTGTCACTTTTTAGGCCTGTAACTTCTTTCCTTCTTTCTTTTTACAAGACTTCATCCAAGCTAGTGAGGCACTTAGGTTTTAGTTTTTGTCCTGAATCATGAACTTTCATGCACCACCACAGCTAACAATCATTTCCTTGGATATACCCATTATAGACAATATCCTGACTCTCTACAGGGTCTATCAAAATAAAATGAAAGGGATACAGTCACACATCATGCAGGATTCACTCCATCTTTCCCTGAAAAGATAATGGCCTCTGTGAACATAGTACTTTAAGTAATGAACAAAACCACAGTGAAATACAAATTCTGAAATAAGACACCAAGGTATGTACATCTAATGCCTTTACAAAGTGAAGAGCAGAATTTTAACTTGGGCACATTTATGGATTATATTTTATTAAATTTTAATTTATATACTCCGTTATTTTTGTAGGATGTTTAAGCTGAAGGGAAACTGAGCATGTCAATCTGGAAATCTGGAAGCCACTATTTCTCACTTAAAGATATCTCCAATAATTACATATTGCCAAAAAGCCTGTTACTGGGATTACCTAAAGGGAGAGTCTCTATCATATTAGTGAACAGAGCAGTTCTCAGAGAATGTTTCAGTAAGATCTTAGTAGAGTTTGGCTCCTGGTGTCTGCTTGTTTGAGTTGGAAATTATCAACCACTGTCTTTTTTATTCACTAAGTATCCATCTGAAGTCAAGTAGTCTGAATGACGAAGGAGATTATTTCTACAAAGTTGCACTGGCTGCTACTACATAGCTCTTCTACAAAAAATATCATCAAAACAGCAGCACATATAGGCTGCATGACTGTGTCAGAGAAGAATCTCTAAAACTAGAGTGTGGATGAGGATGTTCAGTTCCCAACATCCTTCAGATTTCAGACTATCTTCCTATATATATGGGTCCTACATCATGTGTAAAGTGGAGATAACAGGCATTGTGGAGGTGGTGAATTCATCATTTGACATTTAGAAGAAAGAGAAACTGGCGTGGGGAATCCTGAAGATAATGGAGCCCGCAATTACTGTTTTCATAGGCTTTGATGACCTAACCCAATAATATTTTTGTTATCTCTAACTACTCTCCTTCAAATTAAGCTATGAACTCTACAGAACTTGTTGAACAAAACCTTGATATGAGTTATTTAAATAACTCACTGGTATCTCCAGTGTTAAATGCTTTAGCAGGAATGGGGTAAGAAATTCCATCTTACTTTAGGCAAGGGCCATGAATTATGAAACAATTTAGATGTGTGCCTCTGTCATGACAATACACCTTTGTTGCATGATATATTAGACCTTTTCTCCCTTTCAGTTATGTAAATAGTTTCTCACTTTTATGAGCCTGTCTTCAACTGTCAATCCTACCAGCAGCTCATCTTTTTGAATATCCACAGTAAAAATATTTCTTCCTTTGCATCTAACTCTCAATTTCTCCTTCCTTCTGCATTCTTAATCTAATGTCTGTCTAATGTGATTTTGGCTTCTTGTTTAGAATGTAGAATTTGCTTTAGAAATTATACAAAATGTCATATTTCACCAGTCAAACATTCTATGAGGAACGTCTCTTTTCCCATTCCTTTTTGTGAAATTTTTAAATTAGGCACCTAATCATACTTCATAACATCTGAGAGGCTGAGCAACTTTCTCTGTAATAATCTTTTTATCTATTTTAGCCAGCTAAGTGGTGTAAAATGAAAGTGTGACACTAAAATGTATTACATTATTAGTTGTACCACATATATTTAAACCGATGGATGCAGAACAATCATTCCAGTTTTTAGATTTAGTAAGTTGTAAATTGGTGTAAGTAAGTTATCTGGTATAATTACTAGTAGGACAAATCACAGAATCACAAAATCACAGAATATGCTGTGTTGGGAGGGACCCATAGGGATCATTGAGTCCAATTCCTGTCCCTGCAAAGGACCACCCCCAAGAGTCACACCACATGCCTGAGAGAATTCTCCAAACACTTCTTGAGCTCTGTCAGGCTTGGTGCTGTGACCACTGCCCTGGACAGTGTCTGTTCCAGTGCCCAGCCACCCTCTGGGAGCAGAACCTTTTCCTGATACCCAACCTAAACCTCCCCTGACACAACTTCAGGCCATTCCCTCGGGTCCTGTTGCTGATCACCACAGAGCAGAGGTGAGGCTGCCCCAGTGCAGAGCAGAGCAGGACAATCCCCCCCCTTTCCCAGTTGGTGATGCTGGGCCTGATGTACTTCAGGACAGGGTCAGCCCTCCTGGCTGCCAGGGCTCTGCTAGCTCATATTTGTTGGAGCTTCATTGATTTATACATCTTAGGATCTAACCTAATATTTGTGAACTTTGAATAACGTTTGTTTGTGTGGCAAATTTCTGTTTCAAGATACTACACAGGGAGCAGCACTACTTTGCAGTTCAAATGTAACGTGATACATAACCAGGACTACACTCATCTATTTACTTGCTCTGCATTATCCTGTAAATGAACTAATTCAAAAATAATACATCCTATACAAAACACTATAAACCCTATACAAGACACTATAAACCACAGTGAAGGTATGATGAGTGTTGCATGAATAATTTTGTTTATTCTCAGCTCTGAAAAAGATATTTTTCAGATATAGAAAAGATATAGAAACAAATACCATTAATTTTTAACACTTCTTGGCTGTATATTTTAGATAGATGTATATATACACACACACATTTACATTATGTACTTATATATGCATTATGTACAATTATGTATATGCATTTATATACAAAATAGAATGAAAATTTAATAAAGACTCTAGAACTCTTTTTTAATCAACATATGAGGCATAACAGAATGTGTTGTAGATCAGAAAAATGATACTTGTAAATTAAGCAGCTAAATGAATTAACCATGCCTTATTTGATGAGGAGGTGTCAACATTGCAAAGAGACAACAAAACTGACAACCTAGCTAGCAGTTTCTACAGAAAGATCTAAATATTAACTGACTTAGAAACCAAACACACACACTCATACAGCTGGTCCTGTGGAGAGAAAATTAAGACAGTGCCTACCTTATGCACAGAGAATTTGAATGTCACTTCCCAACTTGTATTTTCCATAGCTGAAAAATAAATTGCAGATTTAATTTCACAGTTGTGTCAATCATGCATGTTTTATAAATATACAGGATACTTGAAAAAGAAGGCTGTAGGGAAGACCTGAGGTGTTCACTCCAGGCTATTTTGCTACTGATTTGGTGGAGAAATTCACAGTAATATGTACATTAAAATCAATCTATTCTAGGAACATATATTTACTTATAAAAATGTTACCGGTTAGATTAGCTATTTCTGATATTATTTTAACGTGAAATGGTATTAGAGAAGGGAATTAATAAGTAAAAAAATATTTAGTAGAAAATTAATAAGTAGACAAGTCTTTAACCAAGGTCACTGCTTGCAAATTATACTGACCATATCTCAATGCTGTCCACATTTGTCATTAGATACTGTGACACACTTGAATATAAACTGATTCTGACAGCAAAAGAGAGTTCTAGCTAAAATCAACAAGGGCAATGTTGACTGGAATGATGAACAGCTTCACACTCTCAATCTTTCCTTTGTTAAACTGAAAATGTGCATCAAATCTTGGCATTCTCAGCTATGGAGAGAAGACTCTAAACATTCTCTGAACTTATACTTTTCAGTTCATTCACATTTTTTGATTGATTGGGGTATTAAATTTTTTTCATTGCTAATACTGAATATTAGCTTAATATTAGGTTCTTGTTAATACACGTGCTTTATATGTGCATATACATTCTAGGTATATCGTACAAAAGTAGGAGTACCTCCTTGCTGTAGTCAAGGTGCAACTACCATTTAATTTAACAGGAATAGCATACCTCATTTAACTTTAATATTTTAAATACGTTTTGCAGTTGCATATTTTTTATATGTCTTGCAGAAAAGGCTTGAGTTCATAGTTGGTAGTCCTGTCATTCATAACACTGGAGTGAAAATCATTGATTCTGGTTCTGTTTCTCTATTACTTTAGACAGACATATTTTGGCTTTGGATTTTGTTGCTTTATAACTTTTTTCCCTCAGTTTTTACACTTGAACCTCATTAGGCTTGAGAATGTGACCTACCTATGGGATTTGATTATATAAGACGTTCTCAGTACAGAAATTCTTCATAGAGATGAAATCTGCTCAGTGTCTAGTTCTCTGAGTATTGCCAAGGGCTGAATGTAGTGAACTATGTGTTTAAGCTAGACCATTTTAAGGAATCCCAGATGTTTTTCTCAGACAGGGATTTTGAAATTTTAGGCACACATTTCTCCATAAATTATACAGAATTTAGGTGTCTAATTCCTTTGGACTACTCTGAAACCTCAAGGATTATTTACCAGTGAATTTAGATATATTGTGGTAACACAAGACAGCTGTGGCGGTCCCTTTAATAAATTACTATAACATACGAAGATTGAAAGGAAGACTTTCTGTTGTTCCAAATAAGTTAAAAGCTATGTGGCAAATTCATAAAATCAGAGAAACATAGAACATTTGAGTTGGAAGGGGGCATCAATCCAATCCTTCTGCCTGAGCAGGTACATCTTCCATTAGAACAGATCATCAAAGCCCCAGCCAGCCAGACTTTGAACACCACCAATTTCTTTGAGCAAACATCTTCAACGTCTCTCCACCCTTGTCATAAAATATTTCTTCCCTGATTCTAACCCCTTTTACTCTCTTACAGCTTAAAAAAATTGTCCCTTCTCCACTACAGACCTTATCAAAAGTGTTTCTTTGTCTATCTCTTTCTCATAAACCCCCTTTATATATTAAATGGCCACAATAAGGTCTTCCTGATGTCTTTTCTTTTCCAGGCTGAAAAACCCCAACACTCTCTCAGCCTTTCTTCAGAGGATAGATGTTTTGCTGATCACTTTTGTGGCTCTCCTCTGGACCTACTCTAATAGGTCCATTTTTGTTTTTACTGAGAAACCCAGAGCTGGATGCCTTACTCCAGGCCAAGTTTACATTATGACAATGATGTAGAGTGGGAGAATCACCTTCTTTCTGGCCTACAGTGTACAATTTTTTGTTGTTGTTGTTTTGAAACTCAGGACACAATTGGCTTTTTAGGCTACAATTGCACTTTAATGGCTCATATCCATTTTTTCCTCCACCAGAATCCCCAAGTCCTTCTGCACAGGAATGTTCTCAGCAATTCAGCACCCAATCTGTATTGATATTGCTGATTGCCCCAATCCTGGTAACAGGATGTAGCACTTAGCTTGGTAGAACTTCATGAACCCGTTCTTCAACCTGTCAAGGTCCTCTGGATGGCATTTCTTCCCTCTAACATATCAACCTCTCTCAGCTTGGTGTCACCTGCAGACTTTCTGAGGATGCACTGTTTGTGACATTAATGAAAATACTAAAGAGTATTGGTCCCAATGTGGATGCTTGAAAGGGACCACTCTTTACAGATTTCCACTTGAATATTGTGTTATTGGTTGTAACTCTTTGGATGCTGCCGTTGAGCCAATTCCCTATCCATCTACCTGTTCACCTATCAAACCTCTTTCTCCAATTTAGCAGCAAGAATGTTGGTGGTGTACCATATCAAAGACCTCACTGAAGATCTGAGAGAAGTCATGAAATACTGAATCCTCAAAACAGCATTAAAATGAATGAAAATAGCTAAAAATATTAGTTTCAAAACAAGCAGTAACTTGCTACTGAATTGGAGTGGAGAAAATACAGTCACTGGAAAGCTGAAGTATGAAAGATAAAGTCCCTCAAATTTGGTGGTGTATACATACACTATGACTATACAGTTTGCTAAATACATAGCAAGTAGAGGTCAAGGTGTGTCATCTGTTAAGACTTGATGCTCAGACATCAGTCCCTTAGTGACTGTATGTATCATCTAGGGAATAGAGTGCATCCAGCAGTAACAAAAACATGTGCATCACAATGGATAGACCTACTCCTAGAGGTTCCTTGAGATCTGTTTTGAGGCCTTGTCATCTGCCTTCATAGAACCATTAAGGTTGCAAAAGCGCTGCAAGATCATCAAGTCCAACCATTAATCCAAACACAACCAAGTCCATGACTAAACCATGTCCTAGGCCCTATACCTCCAAATTTTTTTGAGCACTTCTAGGGTCAGTGGTTCCACTATTTCCCTGTGTCACATGAAAACGGGAGATTTACTCAAGCCCTTAGTGTTTGATTGATCTGTCAGTACCCCAGGAAAGCTGAGACCCTTGTGCCTGATCAGTCTGTCAGTGTCCCATTATGGGGATCTTTCACTGAGCAGTTCACTAGATTGGAGGGTGGTTTGACTGACATTTTTACGTTTCAGAATAAGCAGTAACCTGCTACTGAATTTGTGTGGAGAAAATATAGTCACTGAAAAGAGAAAGTCCCACACACTGAAAAGAGAAACTCCCCTGTGGGTCTCACACCTTTACCCACTGCCAGCAACTAGCAGTGCCCTTGAAGAACTCACATTAACAGTTTACAGAATAACACTCATTATTTATAAATTGAGATAAGTTAAGGTTCAAAAATTGTCTGTCACATCATCTGACTGCAAAAATAAATTCAAAGCAATACATTAATTCAAAGCAATATACTTACAAGCTCTAATCTCTAATGAAAGCTATCTTGAGGTAAACATTCAGCAGGTATAGAGTATGTTTCTTATCCAATAAGCATCCCCACAGGAGAGAAGACAAGTTCATCCCATTGGCTGATCTCAGAGGTTCCAATGGATCCTTACCTAACCTCTCCCCATTTTCAACTCATTTTTATACTATTTCTTCATGCTCAGGTGGAGCTTGAATTACTTTAATCACACATCTTAGTGGTTGGTAGTTGTTTGTTGATAGTACCTGAGATAACCTTGTGATGACAACAAGCATCAGTCCAAAGACAGTGATTTCACCATGGTTGCTGATTCAAGATCAAGACATTTTCCTTTATCTCCCTTGATGCCTTGGAGTGGCTGCCTAGAGCAGAGGTTAGACAAGATTAATAGAATTAAAAAATTAAAGGCCTTTAATAGGTACACCTTGGGCAAAAGCCTCCAAGGGGCTACACTCAAGATGGATAATCGTCATGAGTTTTTCAGACAGATATAAATTTGGTCCACTTACATATTAGGGGTTAATCCTCCAATTACAGCCTCAGGTAATGAAGTCATATACACCCAGTTTGCTCCTCCCCAGCTCACTTTTGTTTATATTTTGAGGCCTGAGACAGTAAGGTGTCCTTGAACTTCAGGCCTAGAGGAATGGTTTTGTCTGACCAAAATGTGTAGACAGTTAACTAACACTCTATATGGAGTTTTATATACTAAAGCAATACAGGATTTGAGAAATAGAAAAGCTTAAATTCTAGCATATCACCCTTGTTTATCAGTTGCTGTGTGGCTTAGCAACTGGAAAGCACCACCAAGTTACTTCTCTGCAAGGATTTTGACAGAGCCTGGCTGCAGTGTCTCCTCTCCATCCTCTGTTTAGTCCCCCTTGGGTTGTATTGTGTGTGGGAGGTTGGATATGCTGACCACATTCCATTCAGGGAGTAGTAACTGTTTTTTTCCCCTGTGACTTGTGTACTATTATCTTTTTACCATCAATCATCTTCCCACTTCCTGGGCAGTCTTGTTACGTGAGAGAAGAGATTGACTCCTACCTCACTATGTCCTCTTTTCAGGGAGTTGTAGAAAGAGATAAGGTCATCTTTGAGCCCCTTTTTCTCCAGGCTAAACAACCCTGGCTGCCTCAGCCACTCCTCACCAGACTTGTATCCCAGACCCTTCAACCCATTTGTTGCCCTCCTCAGAGATTAGCATCTATGCCACAGTATAAATAGATATCAGTTTTATACTAATTATAAAAGTTGAGTTATTCATAGTAGCTCATAGCCTTGAGAGTACAGTTTTATTGACAGGCACATCCTTGGAAAAAAATATAAATTTTACTTACCATACTTGAGTGAACGTGGGAGTATCACAAAATACATATTCACTTGTTGCTGTGGGACGCAAGGACACACACGGACACACTTTCTCGTGAGAAGGCTGAAATTTATTTATTAAAACTCTAAATTTATAGTATTTCTACACAGACCAGGGATTGGAGGAGAAGTTGAACACCTCTCCCATCCCATTGATCAAGACAACTGCCCATCAGTTGTTTTTTCACACCAAGAGAAAGTATGTAAACAACTTTGTCTTAACATAAACATACTTCTAATTATAACACCCGTGTGTGAGAGAGAACTATGAACTATGAAAAACATTAAGTTAGAACGTGCATCAGGAAAGCTTGAAAAATCAGGGCAACATTCACTTAATTTATCTGATCCATTGTATACAGTTCATTATCAGTACTCAATGCACATCCTTCCCATTATATTCTGTTTCCTGTTGGCAGAAATTACTGAAAACCTTGGGTGACATTTTAATGATTGTGACCACATAAAGCTGAATATGATTCACACTTGGAAGACCTAGGCATTCAAAAGCTTTATCATAACTCTCAATATAAACCCCTAAACAAATATGATAAAAATCTCATGTTCCCATTTGACTTGCTCTTCAGTTAGGGAATAATGTTTATGTGTATCTCCAGCTTTTAATCTGATTTTCCACTCGTATGCTAAACTCCATCTTTAGCCTTTGCATGTTCTAATCAGAAATAGGAATATTGCAGACTTTGTATATACATCTTAACCAAAGTGCTAGTCTTACTGCAGTTTTCATTGAGGATTCTTGCTGCTTCTGTTTTATTTGTGAAAAGTATAAATAAATATTCAAAAAATTCGAGTCCAATCCCACTTATTCTGTTGTAAATCAGAAATAATTGCAGAGTAATTAATGCAGTTTCATTAACGACAATGTTATATATCTCCTCATCTGAAAGTTGTACACCTGAATTGTTGGGAAGAAAAGAAACTTAAAAAATGTGGTCTTCTTCCCTCTAATGAAAATGATTATTCACAAAGTACATCAATATGTGAGCAGTTTTCTAAAAGCAGAATTTCTAAAGTTTAGCACTTTACACTTACACTAATCTGAAATTGTATTTCTTATATTTAAGAATGAGCACACAATTTTAAACAACTCTAAAAGGAACTTCTGAAATGACAAACAATGCACCTTTAATAGAGTCTCCATTTTAAGAACTTGGATGCAACTTATTTCACAGGTGTACTTATTTCACTACTCCTGATTCATGCCAGAGTATAAAAAAATGTCATTAATGTTTGGCAAATGTCATTTGGTGAGTGATATAATTTCCTGTCTTTCCTGGCAGAAATCTCTATAGTAATGATATTATTTGAATATCCTCCTAAATTTAATTCCTTAAAATACATATTGATGTAATTATTTTGTATTTCTGAACAGCTTAATAGTATATGGGAATATAAATAATAGGGAAGACAGACTGATTTTCCTCATCCTCTAACAATCTAAAGACAGATTCTGAAGTAATGTTCTGGATGCAGGTTTGTCATAGCTAAAGAAATTGAACTGATTTTCTTTCCTTCTGTATAAATGAAGACTTACATTCTTGTCAGAATATGAAAGGAAGTGAGTAAAAGAAGAGAATGCTCGTATACAAAAAAACTCACATATGTATAGGAGAAGAAAAAAGATAATCTATTTTTAAAGATGATACCTGGGACTATTCCAATATCTGCTACTCTGGACAGGGGAATACACCTTCTTTTTCATCAGTGCTAATTGTTCTGAGTGGAAAATTAATGCTCTTTCTGGTAGCTCAGCTAAGTTGTTCAAAGTTAGTTCAGGTGTCTCTGCATGAGTGAATGGTACGTGTCTTGCAGGCACAACCTGCTGAAGAGGTCTCCACCAGGGCCACATTCTCTTCTCTGCACCTGCTCTGCACATGTATTCAGGCCACATGCTGGCCTTCAGGGAATGACTAGATGTTAAATGAAATTACTTTATTTTACTGGTTCAGGTATTTCACAATCCTTTGCTGGGAGCTCTGTACTCCTACAGGTTTATTTTCTGGACAATTAGTATCCTAGTTACCCTTTCCACTGCTTCTCACTTCCAGAGGGTTTTTTGGTTAAGTTATACTTCTTAAAAAAAATAACCTGATAATTACTGTTCTTTTAAAACCTTTTGAATACTCAATTTTTGGTTCTCATGTCACTTCAGTGAGAAGTGCTTGCACAGCATCAAGGCTGCTTCTCATGCCATCCTCCATGAGGGTGTGCAAGGAATTGGAAATGGGAAGAGCTGGGAGAGTTGTGCCCAGCTGACCAAAGAGGTGTCCCATATCATGTGATGTCATGCTCAGCATATAGAGCTGGAGGAAGATGCAGGAAGGTGGGGGGACAACTATATTTGGAGTGACATCATTTGGCTTCACAAGTCAGTGTTATGTGGAATGGAGCCCTGCTTTCCCAGGGATGGCCAAACACCATGTGAAGTGGTGAATGAATTCCTTGTTTCTATTCACTTGTACTTGGCTTCTGCTTTACCTATTAAATTTACCTATGGAATTGTGTTCATCTCAACCCATGAGTTTTCTCACTTTTGCCTTTCTGATTCTCTCTCTCATGCTGCTGATGAGGGAGTGAGTGAGTGAGTGGCTGCGTGTGGCTTATTTACCAGCTGAGGTTAAACTACAACAGTTGTGGAATGAACAAGAGTTCCAAATTATACATTATTATTTTCTGTTCTTTTGATCCTAATAGCCTTATAGCCTGTGACTTTGACATCTGTCAAAAGGCTCATTTTTACTTGATTATCTCCCTGTTCTTTGTTTTCATAAAGTAAATGAAATTTCAGTGGCAGAAAGGCACCAGTGAGTTAATATCTTTTGCTCTCCTTCTTGAAGAGGAAATATAAAAGGCAAGAGAGAAGTGATGAGGGGAAATAAAAGTGACAAAGAAAAGAAAAAATATAATGCGGAAAAATCTTTGCAAAGGGCAAGTACAATAGGGAATGATGAGGAAGTTGTCCAAAATGGAAGTCCTAGAAAACATATGAGGAAATATAGTTTCTGAATTTGAATAATGAAAGGAACCAAGTCCACAAAAACATATTCACTTTTCCTTTAGACAATTTCAAGTACTCTGAAATAATAAAAAAGAAAAAAGAAAAAAATAGAAGGCAAAATTTTGTAGGGTGGATATGCAAGTGATCTATAATTCTTTATTTTTTGAGGACTATGGGTTTACTGTAGACAAAATGCAATTTAATGTGATATTTTTAATATAACAAAAAGTCCACTTCAAATCTATGTAAGTTATTATAACCAGAAGCTTCAACAGTTCCTCCAGCTGTACTGATGAATATTTAGAGTACAAGAAAAATGTGAGAGGGATGAGATATAACTTTGGGAAAATGGGTTTTAGACCTACTTTATAAAATTTATTCCCATATTTCATCACCAAAGACAGACAACTTTTTTTTGCAGCAAATTCATAGGAAGTTCCATTACAAAATAAGATCTGTTCAGGAATGGGAAAAAGAACTTGAGGAGAAAAAAAATCAAATTTACAAGAATAAATAGGCTACTCAGAGCTCCATCCATCCTGGTCTTGAACACCTTCAGGGATGGGGTATCCACATTGTCTCTGTGAAATCTGTTCCAGTGCCTCACCACACTTACAATAAAGAATTTCCTCCTATCATTTAGCTAAACCTAGACTACTTCAGCTTAAAAAAAATTTGTCCTTGTCCTGTCTACTACAGACCTTTATGAAAAGTCCCTCTCCATCTCTCTAATAGGACTCTTAAGACGTGGAAGTGCCCTAAGGTCTCCCTGAAGCCTTTTTTCTCCAGGTTGAACATCTTAAGATCTCTCAGCCTGTCTTCATAGAAGTACTCCAGGCCTCTGATCGACTTAGAGGCATTCCACAGGACTCATTCCAACAGGAAAATGTCCTTTTTGTTTTGGGGACCCCAAACCTGGACAGAGTATTCCAGGTGGAGTCTCACTAATGCCAAGTAGAGAGACAGAATCACTTCCTTTGACCTGCTGCTCACACCTCTTTTGATACAGCCCAGGATGTGGTTGGTTTTCAGACTGCAATCACTCATTGTAGAGTCACGTTGATCTTTTCATCCACAAACTCCCCCAGTTCCTTCTACCCAAGGCTAGTCTCCAGCCGTTCCCTGCCGAGCCTGTAGCTGTGCTTGGGATTGCCTCTACTTAGGGGCAGGAAGTTTTACTTGGCCTTGTTGACATTCATGAGATTTGCAGAGACCTCTCAATCGTGTCAGGATCAACATCTTATCCTTGGTGACAAAGATTAAAGAAATGGAGACTAGCACCAAAGGAAAGTCACTCCTTTTCCTCTTACTCCTAGATGAGCATGATTACCTCCACACAGGGAAGATTACATACCCCAGGGCTATAGCAATAATCTACAATGTCTATCAAGAGACAAGAATCTAACATGAGTCAGAAAAGATCCAAAAGGTAAAGACAACAGGATATGGAACACAGGTGAAAGTGTTATTGTTATTATTATTACTGTTATTGTTATTATTAAAAACATCCTTGTAGCACAGTTCAGAATTTGATAGGACTACTCAGTTGAACTCCAGGCAAAAAAGTTTCAGATCACAGCCTTTACGTGAGGAATTTTAAATTGTGCATATCAGTCAGGTTTTGAGAGATAAAGAGATCCTTACACCATATGACATAAAAATTTGAGCTTTTTGAAGTCCCTTTCACATATTATTGACCATACACTTAGTCAAACAGAAAATAAAAAATCAATAAAATGAAAATTAGAGTAGAAAAATTACAGAGTTAAAATAAAGTGTTGTGAGCAGAAAGGCACAAAACACATGGAGTCTAAAATCAGGCTTTCAGCTGTGCTTGCTCTGCAACTTCACAGATTCCTTAGCAGTCTTATGCCCAGTTCTGCAGATTCATGACTTCTACATATGTGGAAATTCTTGGTTTATTTCTTTCTAATATACTTTTGCATTATTTATGTAACCCATCTTTAATCTTATATTAGTATCTATTATTAATGGACCTCATTACATATCTAGGAGTCAATATACATCTAGTACTGTCATTTATTTTGTTGTAAATCAATGGCTTACATAGTTCTATTATTTATAGATGCATTTTCTATTTTGTACTAGGAACCCCTTTAAAGAATTTTCAGATTCAGTGAAAAGTCCACTTACTGAAACTTCAAGGAGAATACAGAAAGACTAGAAAACCTCCTTAGAGTTATAAATACTAGACAGAAACAGCCCCATGGACTGTGAAAAATGTATAGTAGGTAGAACACACAAATGACAAATCTATTTTACACTACTATGATATTAAGGAATATTTTTATATTACATTAGAAAAGAAAAAATAAAAACCTGCTGTATTGTTAATCGGCAATTGTACATATTTACAAAACTAATATCCATCTGGAGTTGCACTACGGTTACCGGCTTTGAACTTGATCCTGCTTATTTTCATACAGGAGTGAAAGTACCAGAAAATCAGTCAGATGGATCTGGGTTTAATACAGAAATATTTCAGATTTTTTTTTTTTTTTGCATTAAAATGCACTCAATTGTCTGAAGAAAAATTTTATATTGTCATTTGAGTTTTAAAAATACTATTTCAAAGTAATTTTCTGGAAGAAAATTAACACACATCTTTTCTATGTTCATGTATTTGAAATGTTGTTCTCTATCTTTATAACTGTTTATCCTACATGTCAAAAGAGATGTGAACTTTGTTGTATTAATTGAAATTTGGTTTTAAAATAATTATTATGTTGACTAATTTTAGGACAGTCTTCTAAATGCCTGTTATATCCCAAATAGTTGACCTGATTCCATTCCAGATTGACATTGCTTTCATTAAAAGGAAAAGAAAAATAGTGTCAAGCATTAGATATACAATTATTTATGCACATGAATACATTAATATTCCCAACATTCAAATTTCCCTAATAATTTAGGAATAAAAGAAATTTGATAATTTTCTTAATAATCCTTGTTTCTGATTTTTTAAATTTTTTTTAATGTCAAGACTCTGTACAAACAGTTTATCTGGAGCATTTTATATTTTTTTAGTTTTGTTATGCTAAACAGCATAGGTGCTAGTGGCCCAGGGCTTGAATGCCTCCTCTAACCCTGTTTTATTTACTATAGATGTACAGCTGAACTAAAAAAAAAAAAAAAAAAAAAAAAAAAAATTAATTANAAAAAAAAAAAAAATTGAATTATTGTATACTCTTAAAAGTAAGCACTCTGCATATCTGAAATCTTTCTTCAACCTCATCTTGAAGGCTAGCAATTCTTGAAATGCCTACTCTTAAGGAAAAGATGTATCATGACCTCCAGCCTTGTCCATATTTAAAAATATATTCTTGGGCCAGGACTCCTACTAAGTAACAAAAACACAAGCTGGATCTGTGACCAATATGTACCAATGCAATTAATTAATAGGAGGTTAATGATAAGTATGGCATTTGTGCCTAACAAAGTCTAAAACTGTGTAAGAGAAATCCAAGACATACTTTAAATACCATTTGGAAAGGTCGACTTGGTATTTGTGTGATAGCACAAATACATCCTAAATGCCATGGAGATGGCAGTAACATGGTATATGTGTTCCAGGAAAAGGGTTGAATGATCATTCATTTACCCAAATTTAATAGAGAAAGATGCAGGACTGTTTTATACCATCTGTATTATTCATTAAAGGAATTACTAATAAATATAAAACTTCAACTTTCTTGAGTAGGTAGTGGTATGTCAGATAGTAGCCACACTAATACTAAAGTTATAAGCCATCTGGGATTTTCTGTGGTGATATCATAGCAATAATTTGATATTCTCATTTACTCTTTGGAAAGGTCTAATGGGCATAAGATTAAGAAAGTTCTAAAACAGTCTCACTCCAGCTCCTTTATGTGCTTTCCATTGAATTAGTCACTCAGATTCATTGAAGTAGTTTGGGTTTTGTCTGATTTTTTTGCCAGATCCTTTTTTTTTTGGCAAAACAAAGATCATCATGGTACTGTGGACACTATGCATCCCTTTCTGGTGAAAAACACCATATTTCTTTCAACAAAGTGAACAAAAAAACCCAAGAACCATGAGAATTTAATAGACTATACATACTTCAAAGCCTTTTCAGTTCACTGACTTCAGAAATCAACATAATTAAACAAACTCTGTGTGACGAAGAGCTTGAGTCTGAGATAGACTGGAGATGCAGATCCCCTTGCTGTCCATTGATTAGAAAACAAACTCAGCACAGAGACACAGCAGAAATTACTTTAGGTATTGCTGTTTAGTTTGAATGGAGAATTTTAATATCTACAGTCAATAGATAAAATATAGCAAATAAAGTTGAAAACTAAAAATCATTTAAGAAGTCAAGAAAAATATCAAGATGATGCCGCTGACAATAAAAAAAAAATATGCATCTCTGATTGTTAATTTAGTGAAAACTTTCAGTCTTGAAACATATATAATTTTAAAATATTTTTTAAAATTATTTTGGTGCCACAGACATTTAGGGATGAATAGAACTATGATCTAAATGTCACAGAAAAAAAATAGAATAATAGGCTGTATCAACAATATTAGAGCTATTCAAGATTTTGAATCTCTCACAAGAATTACAATTCACTAAATAAAAAAACCCAAAACCTGCAAAGGAATCAAGTATATTACTTCATGCTTTGATGATTCTGGCAATTTGATTCTTTTTAGAGGAAATTAACCATCTCTTCTTTTAATCTTTGAGAGCAAAGATTTTGTTTCCCTTACTTGTTTTTTTGGAATGACAGATTGTCAATCTGCTGTGATGGTTGTGAGACTTGTACAGGCCTGTCATAGATACACTATGTGATATCTGAATCAACAATTGAAATCTGTAACAGATATGAATAAAAACGATAAAATTTTATTTAGCATGAGCAGTACAATCAGCCTTGAGTCAGGGGAGCTTAATCTTCAACTACTGCTATTCTGATTTTCACAGTAGTCACATATGTCAGATCTGAAAGCTCTCCTGCTGTCTCAACAAACTTAATTTTCTTCCAAGAAATCCTCTGAGAAGAAAATAAATATTATAATGCAATTAAAAATAGGTCTTTAGTTCATGAAGTCATGAGTCTAAAAGAGTAACTTTGTGACAGGATCTTGTTTAGTGTGTGTACCTTGGCCTTCCTAAAAAAAACCCCAAAATTAGAATAAAGTTTTTTAGATTATGAATTAGAAATGTTAAATTTTAAAACAGACAAAATTCAAAGGGTTATTCTGGAAATTAAAATTATTTTAAATCCAATTTTCTTCTGCCTGATAAATTCTTCTTTGTATCTTCCCTTCCACTCAATTCAAAAACCTTCATTCAGTGCATGTTGCTGCACATCTGTGCTGTGCCTGCCTCCTCCCTGCTCCTCTGCAGCCTCTGACATGCTCTCCTCTTAAGTAGCCCAAGAGATGCCCAAGAGAGATCACATTCTCCTTCCTGTTTCCAGAAGGGTCCAACTTGTCTATTGCTTCACTTGCTCACACAAGCTCAGAACAAACCTAAATACTGTCAGTCAAGTGGTGTAAAAAGCTCTAAGAAGTCTTTGAGAAGAGATTTGCACTAGTAGTATTGAACAGCTGGGGGCTGCTTAAATGAATTGCTTAGACTAATGATTTAGTAGGTCATTGAAAGACAAAATTAACTTTTAAAAATTTTTACTATCAAAATAAAGGCGCGAGATGCTCTCAGGCAGTCCTCAATTTATTGAGTGACACATTAGATGAAAATTAAGTACTCTTCTTATGAAAACAATTTTAGAGATGTGAATATTTATTTTTTATTTTATATTTGTATTTTTTTATTATTTTATATTTTTATTTATCTTTTTTTTTTTTTTTTAATT
>VYXF01005519.1:284074-347709 GCA_013397295.1 Polioptila caerulea | reverse complement strand
AATATGAGATATCACCTTAATAGAATTTGTGGCAGCAAGGACATAATTGTAGAGTTTTTTCAATGCTGATTAAATGGAATGATTCAAAAGATATGGAATAAGATGAAAACCAGACAAAATTAATAGTAAAAACTGATTTAATGTTTGACAAAGAAATAAGACCATCAGGAAAACAACTTTTCAATCTAATAAATCTAAATCAAATTATCAATAAGTAACACACATTAATATGCAACAACTTTAACTCTTCTGATAGTTGATTTTATTTTTTAATAAAAGTTATTTTAAGGAAGCAAAGTACCACACTGGCAATTCTTACCTTAAATTAAAATCATGTAAGAATTTCATGCCATTCTTAAAATAAGGAGTCAGTTCAGGACACAAGAGCAGTAACAATTAGAACGGTTATAAATAGATAAAAAAGGTAGATAACCTGCTTTGGAAATTAGAAAACAAAACAGAAAGAAACATTAAGAGGATTGATTTGTCATATTGGAAGATTGAAGGAATTCCTTTCGGCCTCTCAGACACAAATCTAATGTATTGTACAGCAAACCAGAATTTCTGTAAATGATGCCTTACCTTGGAAAAGGAAAAACATGAGCTTTTCAGTTTGTTTATTTTTTAACACTCTTAAATGATGATGATGACTCTCATGGATTCCAAGAAGTCCTTATGTAAAATATTGCATAACTTTTTCAGACTCTGAATTATGATAATTTAGATTTGTTAAACCAAAAAAGAACATTTTAACAGGCCTCAAATATTTCCTTATTCACAATAATTTACAATATTTTCTTATTTTAAAAAACAATGTGCAATCAGAACAAAAAAAAATTATTGACTTTACTGCTGAAATGCTGTAAATACTGGAAACCGAGCAAAAAATGTTATGTAAATAGGTGATTATTCAATGCTGAGCAGCAGGTTTTAAAAAATATTAACCTTTATGAATTGATCAATATAACCCATTGACTGTTGTAAAAGAACACAATCTTCTTGTGCTCTTAACATTGCCAGAAATCTGGATAGACGTACCATTAACCAAAATATTTGGAACTGAAGAACAAAGGGCAGTGTATGGAAAACAGTATCCAGGATGTGTAAAAAATCCCTTTAGCAGACTTTCCAAAGCCACATTTAAAATGCTTCATACAGTAAGGTTTAATAATTATTAAAGATGAGGGGGCTTACCTATTAATAATAATTATTTTTAAATATTCTTTTGGAGTGTTTCTATATTTATCTGGAAAATATTTTTTTTCTTTGAGTCTTTGCTTCTGCACAGTATGATTTGAGCTTGTTAAAAAAGAACCTTTCTCTCACATAGCAAAGGCCAATGTCTTCTAACCTCCTTGGGGAACTGAGAATTTTCAAATTCATGTCAGCTGGTATTCTCAGACTTACAATTTTCTACCTCATTTTGTGTTCTTCCTGAGATACCTGCCTCTGTCTCTAGGACATTTTTAGGTATCATATTTCATATTAGGTATAATTTCTACAAAATACTTTATTCTAGTGTAATTTTTTCTTAATCGTTATTTTAACCTAGAAAAAGAAATTATGTATACATAAAATCATGTACAATATTATTTTTAAAGTGCTAAAATAAAGGCAAATCATTTTACTTCATGCATAATAAAACAAGCTTCATATTAGGAGATGGTATTACAAAATACAACACTAGGTTGGGAATTTATTTCATGTTAAAATTACTGAATCTTTGGAATGCTAAAAACATGTAATTCCCATTAAGAAAAAAAATCAGAAGATTAAATTCCATTGGCCTTTATTGAGAAACATCGAAGGTAGGATGCATCTATAGACATTGGTGTACAGTGGCAGTACCAGATATCTGAACAAAAGGGTTCAAAAGCATCAGAATTACAATTGTCTCATAAGATCTCTATAGAGGAAGAGGTTTAGAAATATGACATTTCCAAAGAGGAATTTGAAGTGATTCAGTCCCTTTTTCCTATAGGAAAAATATAATTAAAAAAATCCAAACCAGAACAACTGTAATTTCTGTCTAGGAAAGAATTCCTTACTAACCACAGATATGGTGGTAATCAGCTTAACTCAAAACAAAACAAATCAGTGGAGATGAGCACACTGTTCTTCAAATTGATACTCTAGCTGTTAATTTACATTCTGCCAAAGAAAGACTGAAAGTAAACAAATACTGACAAAAATTGGATCCAAGTATCTTATCAAGGCAGGTTTTTCTTCTTCCCTAGCCACTTGATGTCTAACAGAAGCACTGTGAAGGGAATACATTTTAAACACACACACAAAGGAAAAATACAAAATCAATTTTTTAAAGAAATCAAGGTAGCAAATGCTGCATCAGTTCTATCCTGAAAATCTGGACTATTCTATCACATAGACCTTTCCTGGAACTCATGAAACCTAATCTGAAACAGGAACTTGTTCTCATTAGGCCATGGAAGCCTGTGTTTCAAGCAGCATTTAAGCTCAGCTGGAATTTGATGTGTATGAATCAACTTTAGATAAACACCTCTGTGAGTGTCTGCAAAGATAAATGACTAAGCTTCACATGTATCTGGTGATAACAAACTCACAGGCTAGAGCATACTTGAAGTTACTTATTCAAGTTAAAATCTCTAGAAATAATTTTTCTCTAACTGCAGTTCTCATGTATTAAGAAATATGTAGGGGACATAGAACTATAATTTCCAAGGTCTCATTTGTATAAGAACATAACAAATATTGATCTTGTCTCTGAAGTATGAAAACAACTAACTAGGAAAGGGTCAATAGAACAGACTAATAGGCAGACAGAACTAAAGGGTTCTGCCATCAATCATATTAGGGTTTTCAAGTATATGTAGAGGTTATAGTTCTATAACATTGTGTGCCAATTATTTTCACAGTTTCAAAAATATAAGAAAATAGCAAAGTTATATAATAATTATATAATGGACTAATAAGCACAGTTACTTTGTAGATGACTATAGAAATATACCTATAGTCATGATTAGTCTATCAGTCAATTATGTTTTCTTAGACAGCAAATTAAAGTCTTCTGAAGAGCAGAATATTTAATTCCAAAGTAGATTTTTTTCCTCCTAAAAAAGAATTAGGGAGAAATGTGACAGAAGTGCAAATATGCTATACAGAAAAATATATTGCAAAGGACTTTGGGAAAACAGAATATATTAGGTTCAAATAAATATCAAGGTCTTCATCCTATCTTTGACAACTAATAGTTTTTAATCAATAAAAAGGTATTTTCAAGCAGATTCAACTTGATTTTGTATATTGTTTCATAAAAATATTATCCTTAACTCATCTTTATTAAATGGAACACGCCTCAAAAATACAGAGAAATATATTTCTATTTTATATTGATTCCTAAGCCTAAATTCTCACAGGGCACTCTCCTCAAGAACACATACTGGTTTTCTTGAAGGATCCATCTCTAGTTAGTGAAACTCTAATCTTTCAGAAAAATATGTTTATGATATTTAGGTCACACATATGATCATAAATAAGTGAAGAATTAAGGAAGTCAAGTTTTTTTTGGCTATTTTTAGATAAAAAATCCTAGCTATGAAGCTTACACCTTCAGCTATAAAAACTCATTAAGATTTTAGATTAAAGTGCATGTACAATTAAAATGTCATTCTTTTGTTTGGTTTTCAGGGATATTTAGGGAGCATTTTTTAAAATTGGCTTAGGTACTACAGCAGGTGAAAATATCTGTTCTGCTGCCAGGTGTGCAAGGGGCGACGGTTGTGATTTAACCACAGTCAGAAACCAAGTCCAACACAGCCAGGGTCTGTGGAAGACAAATGCCATCACTTAATTCCCTCTCCTTCCTTCTTATTCCCCCTTCTTTATATACTGAGCATGATGTTATATGCTCAGAAAGGAACATGAGTATGAAATCTCTCTCTGATCAGATGGGGTCAGCTGTCCTAGCTGTGTCACCACCAAAATGCTTGTGCAGCCCCAGCCCGCCCACTGCTCACTGGCAGGGTGCTGAGAGGAGCAGAAAAAGCCCTGACTGTGCAAGCACTGCTCAGCAGCAGCTGTAACTTCCCTGTGCTTTCAACTCTGCTTTCAGCACAAATCCAATGCAGTTCCGTACAAGCTACTGTGATGAAAATGGACTCTACCATAGCCAAAACCAGCACAGAGCCCAAGAAAACCAATGTTGGACCAAAAGACAGATATACACTTAGAAATAATAGACAGATATGTCTGGAAAGAAAAGAATACTTCAAAAGTCAGCCAGCCAGTTCTTTAGTTTTCCAGTAGGATTATTGCATAATTATTTTGAGATACTTGTCTAACTTGTTTATAAGAGGCTCAAACAATGTAAACTAGCAGTTTTGTTCTTTTGATTGATAATAATTCATGCTCATCCTTTTCTTTCTGTTAGCAGTGTACATGAAAATGGTTGGTCTCTTCCTATTTGTTGCTACCTTTTCTGTGACTGTGCCCCAATCAGAGTTTCTCTCAGCATAATAAACTGTTTCACTCTTTCCTTGTAAATCATGTTTTCTAAAAGTCTGTTATTCTCACTGCTTTTCCTGGATTCTGTGCTGGGGCAGGGGCTCAAATAAGAGCATTATGGTTTGACTTCAATTAGTCTATGTTGTGAAAATGGCATACTTGTGTATGCATTACAGTGCACACACTACGTTATCTTTGCAGCAGCATATTGTTATTCACTGTAACACCAGAGCTCTCAAATGGCCCTTGTTTTTAATGAAATGATTTTCCTGTCTGTTTCAGCGTATTACAAACAGCTTCCTCAAGCCTGCTAGACCATCTCCTTCATCATGACTGAGCTTCCATAAACTCACTAAAGTTCACATAAACTCCATAAAGTCTTCCTAATCCCAAACTCCCTCAAACCATTACCTTCTCAATGTACATCAGCATAATATCATCCAAATGCCACATCTCCTCCTCTAGCAGAGTTATATTCACAGATGACACTGGGCTGAACCACATGTCATTCTGTCCAAGACAGAGCTCCTCTTACACTCAGCACATCCAAGGAGTAAAAAAAAGAGTGAGTCCAGAGGAGGCCATGAAGATGTTTAGAGGGTTGGGACACCTTGCTCATTAAGACAGGCTGAGAGAGTTCAGCTTGGAGAAGAGAAGGCTTCAGGGAGCAGCCTTCCAGTACTTTAAGGTGGCCTACAAAAAATCTGGAGAGGGACATTTTACAAGGGCACGTAGTAATTGGACAAGGGAATGGCTTTAAGATGAAAAATAGCAGGATTAAATTTGATGTCAGGAAGAAATAGTTTACTTTGAATGTGGTGAGGCACTGGAACAGGTTGCCCAGAGAAGCTGAGGATCCCAATCTCTGGTTCCTGACCAGGTTGATTGGAGCTTTGAGCAGCATGGTCAAGTGAAAGATGTCCCTGCCTATGCCAGGATCATTGAAACTAGATGATTATTAAGGTCCTTTCCAACCCAAACCATTCTGTGATTCTATGGAAGAAATGTTCAACAAAACAAGTAACTTTCAAAATGTCCTTCAATAAGCGTCTTATTTTAATTCATATTGATGTAATTTTCATATTTTCAGTATTGAGCAAGATAACTTTTATTATATTTACAGACAGGGAACATATCTTACTCTTCAGTAACAGTTCATCACAAAAATTAAGTGAATTCAGAAGATTTTGTTCTGTTTCCCACCACATAGCCATGTTATTTTAATATTTCCATTTCATGTCTCTTTTACTTCCTCCTATGCAGAGAATGGAGTAAATGAAAACAAACTATCCTGTAAATAAGTTGGGATTTTTTAATTTCTTTTTTCTCTTACTCTTTCTTTACAGTTTTGGCCTATGGAAAATTAAACCAAAAACTCCCACTGCTGCTGCATTCCAGATTATTTTCTCAGGGATTAAGAGAAGTAGATGAGATATATAGCATTGACTATAAAGCTTTGGGCCAAGAAACAACAGCCTTTTAAGAAATCCATTACAATAAGGTTAAAACCAGAAGATGTGATAGAAAAATGAGATATTATGTTATCTAGATTAAATTCACACTTAAAATTTAATATCAGGAACAACCATTCATAAGTGAAAACATAGTTTAAACTATAGTTTAGATGATCCCATTTTCATCTGAACTATATCATCATCATCATTATTATGAGTGTTTACTTTTCTTACTTGATTTTTAATTGTCTCTGGTCATATTTCTGTTGCTTAGTGCACAGGATCATGAAAATATCAGGATAATTTGCAGTGGTGAAATTTATTGAACCAAAAGTAAAACAAGAAATCTTTGAGCCCATAAAAACAGGATTTTTATTGGAGTATAATTAGAACAATTTTAAATAGATTTTTCAAAATTGATAATTTAAAGGATTCAGAAAGTGGTTTAATAAGAACATGGAAGAGTGATTCAATGGTGGTTATTAAATAGGCAAATCATAAAAAGTCAGGAAATTGCTTGACCTGAAAAGAGCTGGGAGGATATGGGATGTAAGTGGATGAAATGTGTCATATGCTCCCATTCATTTTCCTAAGTGTCTCTTGACTGAACANCCCCCCACCCCCGCTTCCCCACCTTCTCTTTCTGGTGAGTTTTGGCATCTAACTTTTGTTGTAGTCAGGTTAGCAACTTTTTTATTTGCAATGAACTGCCAAGTTCTTACCAGATTCTGAAACTTTGCTTAAGCTAAAGCCTCTTGCAACATGTCTGTAGAATCCTCTGCCTCACCCTGCAGTATCTCAAATTTTCACTGGATATATTAGATTGCTTCTCCTCCTACAAGGATTTTCTCCTGGCTCAAGCTTCTTAAGAAGCGCAGCAGAGTTAGAGAGTAAACAGAGCAAACTTAGAGTCTGCATCACACTAGAAAGCTAAAAACCAATTTTTAGAGTAATGCTCTTATTTCAGAAGTGCCTGGGATGGTATTTTGTACCTATCACTAGTGTGACACTACTTTTTTTCTGTCCTTATGTTTAGATCAACCTACAATGTAGCATTATCTTGTGTTTCTTCATTAGATAAACTGGATAAACTTGAAGTGGCTCAGAGAGTTGTATAAGGTTGGAGGTTGTCTTGGTGGAGGTGCAGCACCGTTCAGAATCAAAGCTGTGTAAAGGATTGATTAAATGTATCAAACCAACCTGCTGATGTCATTAGTATATCTGAGGAATTCAAATACAGAACTCAAATTTATTTCAACAACAAAGAACATATCACTGGTGCAGCTTTATGTCCTGTGTTATATAGAAGGTCACAGAGATGATAATCTAAAGTAGATATAGTCAAAAAGCTCCTCATAAATTTTTTGAATACTAGGAATATCATTGAAGCATTGACATTTCAGAACTGAGAAGAAGATGACAATAAGCCAAAATATTGTAGAATCATGGAAATATAAATCCCTTCAGAGTTTATTCATCTTCATCTTTTCAAACTATGTTCAATAGACCCCAGCTTCTTGCACAGACACACTTCTAAAAATCTTCATTGAAAAATAATTTGCAATTTCTATGTAAATAAAGCATTCCAGTGCATGTGTGTCTTTGGAATGAAAACATTTTGCATGATCACCTAAATCATTATATCTGAAAATTAAAATGATAAAGTATTTTTGTCACCCTCCTTTGGCTTTCCAATTTGTTTTACACTTTTCTTAACCTACTTTGCCCCAAAGTGGTTATCAGATACTCCTTAAGACTTTTTCAGTATCAAAAGGAGTGGATTATTCATCTCATGCCTTATTTTTGACATTATTTCTAATATATTTCAGAATTTTATCTAATATTTTTATTAGCATCACAATGCTTATACCTCTTCAATTAGTGACCCATTTTTTTAACCACAGTATGACTGCTTATTCATTTAAGCACCATTTTGCTCTTACACTCTGGATCTTTTCTTCAGTAAGTGTAGAACATAAACTTGCCCCTACAGAATTTATTTGTATAGATATCAGACACTTTCCAAGTGTAATTCTGACCCAGCAATTCAAAACTCAAGGACTTTAAAAATGGTCTATCATTGAGCCAATAAAAAATTCCTTCCAGTTAGAGACTGAGCCTGCTTTAGCAATGTCTTCTAAACAGGAAGAAGGATCTGGTCAGGGACACCTACTTGCAGTACATTCTGGAATAAGTGTTTGCCAAATGTTTGGCTATAATGTTTGGACTACTTGATTAGTTTTCATTTCAGCACAATTGTTTTCTATGCAATCTTTTCCTCAATGCTAATTATCAGTTTGAGCACTTTTATTAATTTTCAGTTAGACCTCACTCACTTTATTGTTACTTCAATGCATCCTCACTTGTAAGCATTGTCAATTTCCAATGGGTCATAAGTGTTGGTTCTAATTGAATATTAAGCTGATAATGCATTATTTGTTATATCCTGTCAGTGACTATAACTTGCATACGTATATTCATTTTAACTATCTAGGAAATGTGTACAAGTGGAAAGTAAGTTCAGCAGCATTGTCTCTTTGAATGAAAAATATTAACTAAACATAGAATTGTTTACAATTTACATATCTGAATGGCTTTTCAATTGGCATTGGACAAAGTCTTTTAGATAGCTGTTTTATATATTTGTTTACTTGTTATTATTTGTTTGCTTTGTTACTGCCAAATTATCTGTTCCCCTCTAGTAATGGAATGAAAATTATTTAAGTTTAAATAGTGTATTTTCTATTATTCTGCAGTTAGTATAAAAACACATACAGCTTGATGTCCATAACCTTTCGTGGAAATATTAAATATTTTTTTCCTTTTTTAAGACAATCGACACATGGCAAAGATATGAGAAGAAAAACACCAACCATCTCTTGCTTTACCTCATGAGGATTTCTAAACACTTATGGTTAAGCCAGCAGGCTGAGTCTCATTCCAGACTTCAAAATCAAGGACATTGAAACCATAGGCTTTCTTTGATCATCTACTGTTGAGTCAAGAGCAAAACCTCAAGCTTTCAGAAAGAAAAATAAATCTGAGCCAGCTCAAAAATCACAACTGCGTCAGTTTCTACTAGTTTTGTCAAATGACATCTGAAGGACTCTTAAAAAGACAATAGTCCAGTCTCATCAAAATTTGGTCTCAGATTTGATATTTCTCTCAATGGATAAGGAGCTGACCATCCAATCAATCTTTGTGTTTGTTCACTAGCCTGCTCCATTTACATATTATGCCCCCATCAACCGTATTTTTTGATAGTGTACACAGTAGCATGCATTATTCTGTCCATAGGAAGGATAAAGAGGGACAGGTGATAGCTCAAGAACTGTTAGAAAAAAACTGAATGCTAATAAGGAAAAGATGAATTATAATGAATTCCTCAAAGTTCATACTGAAATTGTTCTGTGGACTAGGAGGACCATCCTTATCCCTTTGGTTAGCCCAGCCAAATCCAATCACAGAGAGTTATAGAGAGATATTTATTGCTTCATCAATCCTGGATGCCCACACTCTACAACAGAACTGAGGGCTTAATGTGGAGGGGAGTTCGCATCATCTTAAACATCATGGGTCCATTCTTTTTATATGCAGTTAGCAAAAACTCACTCACATTTCCAGAGCTCAGAACATTCATCAACATACATTGAATCCTTAGAAGATCCACAGCTTAAGAGTTACGAGTCTGTCTTCTGGTTATTAGGAAAGAGTCATGCATAACTAGGATTCCTCTTGAGAAGAAAAAGATACAATTTTCTGTTAAATACTCAGCTGTCCAGCTGAAAGGAAAAATGCCTGCCTTCAAATGTTTCAACTGTAGACTACTAAGGCCCACAAGAAAGATTTTAGTTTCCTATAAAAATGCAAAGTGTTAAAGCTGGATGTAAAATTACATATTTATATAATTAAAGCTAATATTCCATCCACAGTGTTATCTAAATTTGCACTAGGAAAAAACATTAAAAACAACTCAGCAGCACTTATGGTTGTTTTTGTCCCTTCAATGATTTGCAAGTAGTCCTTACATAGCCAACTCTCAGTCATATTTAACGCTATTTACCATACACAATGCTTTGAAAAACTCCATCTGGGTTGGTATGCAGCAGAGCATTTCTTCAACAATATGGAATACAAGACATTTGTGAAATCTGCTGTCAGATCACTTTCTGGACCAGAATTTAGTTGAATTCCTTGTCTTAATTTTATTTTCACCAACTTTAGTATCTGGGGATCAGATCAAAGGCTCTCTATGGTTTCAAAATAAAGACTGGGGCTGATATTATCATCCTCTGTCATGACAGAAGCTTTCAATAGAAATAATGAAAAATCTAGAAGACAGACTACGTTCAAGTTCTATTCACAATTAAAACCCACAGTACTGCAATGTATTTCTTTGCCTCTCCAAGTGCAAGATTAATTTAATAAATTTTGTCTTACTTAAATTCATAGAAACAAATTAAAAGATAACCAGTAATAAAAAAATCCACCACCAAGAAAAAAGACCTATGCTCATGAGATCGAAAAGCTAAACACAGTGCAGATGTTAGCTGTAACACTTACTGCAAGACCAGAAAGTCCTAAATCCTACAACTTTGAACATAATCTATAGTTAAGGTATGTCATGTTCTTGTCCAGTTATACAAATTTCTTTGTAGTTATGAGATGGCAGATTGGTCTTGGAATATCTAGTGCACTAGGTGTATGCAGTAATGTATGCACTATTTAGATTTATTCCAACAAATTAAAACTTTACCTTCAACAAGAGTCAACACAATCATCAGTCCAGGTATAGCTCTAATACTGTATTTTAGAGGGTAGGAAGAAAACTAGGTTAATCCTCTCTTGTTCCTTCACTCCATAGTTACACAATTTTGCATTCAGCATATTACTATTTCATCTAGATATTTTCCTAGTTTGCATATAAAAACTGAACTATGAAAGACTTTTGAAAGTTAAGATATATCTGCTGGTTCTCCTTTATTCACAAGGCGATTAATTTGTCTTAAAAGAAACTGTGATTCATTTGTTAGTGGCTTGTTGAACTCTCCTGTGAAAAGCGTTTTGTTTTGCGCAAGGTGTTTGACGTTAAACAAGATTTTTGGTTTGGATAGTTACCTTGGAGGTCAGCTGGAGCACTTGATGCATCAGTTGTTAGATGAAAAATGTACCAAAAATAATTGAAGAAAAAAATTAAGTCCAGAATCCTACCTTCTGTCCTAATCACAATGCTTGTCTTTGGTCCAATGAATTATCAATTATTTTTTCCCAAATGGAATTGCATAAAAAAGAGTAAACTACAAGCCCCGATCGCCTTTTATTCTACCATCTCAGTCTGCTTTTATTCTCAAAGTCTACAGTTTTGATTTTGAAGGGCAGTCTTCCGAGAATTGTAAAATTCAGTGCAAAAATTGCTTGTGATGAGATAAGGATTGAGAAGGTTTTCTGTCAGAAAAAGAACTGCAAAAGTTGAATTTGAAAATACCACGGTTATTCTTTATGCTTTTTATGCTTTAAGGTAATAATTTGACCACCACTCTCTGCTTTTAACTGCATCAACAGAAGAAAGTGGTACCTCTTGGCACTTTGCTTGGTATGCAGGAAATAGTTGCAGGATGTGAATTAAGATATTTATATTCATCATCTATTTATAAAGTCTACTGATCTCTACAGTTGTCAATTACTGTTTATTGTGAATCTCATTCTGGAGAATGCATCTCTCCACACACAAATTGTTCGGAAAGTGGGCACTTAACGCACCACGGAAGATGCTGAAATCATAGTCATTAGACAATGTACATTATGTTGCTTAAAGCCTCTACTGAAACTGTGCTTTGACCTGTGCACCTTCTAGAGTTGCAAGTCTCCTTGGATGAATTAATTACATGTGCAATAAATATGTGTCAAAAAAAGTTCCTAGAATGTAAATATGGTGCTTCATTAAGATACACTCATTTATCTACATTTAGAATTAAAAGTCTGACTTTCCCTCTAAAATTTTGTTTCTCTTTAGAGAAATAATTCATATCTTAAAATCAACACTAAATAAGTATTAATTTAAGTGTACTGTTGAGGTTCATTGCAGATGGATTAAAGATTATCTGGTTTTGCACTCTCACTGCACACCTAAATAATCACCCATGTCTTTTGGCCTTTCTTGTTTTTAATGCCTTCCTGTCAAATAAATGAACATTGCAAGTCTTTTTGCAGAAAATTTGTCTCTTTTTTCATGTGTTTAGTAATTCTTATTCTATTTTTGTAATTCCTAAGGAAAAACTCAGACTACTAAAATTACTTGTCAACAAAATACTCCTCAAAGTTTTTCATGTTTCATAATGAACTGCTCAACATCGTATTGCGCCACAGACAAGTAGACATTAAAAATGTGATGCAGTGCTTTTCCTGTCACGTATAAAAATATTTGGTGGAACACAGTATATGGCAACTAATTCTAAAATACCACATCCTTTCATGCTTTGTATTCACTCTCCATCTACTACCAGTCTATACTCTACTTTCCTGCCTTAGATACTCTTATTACATGATCATTTTTGCATGTTATTCATATTTTAAAATCAATGTACCAATTGTTTTTAGAAAAATTTTAAATCATTGAGATTCTAGAGTTTTATGCCCAGCTAAATGGAAAACACTGTGCAGAACTGAATATAAAATAAGTGCATGTTTCATCTGTTGAAATGTAAAGGTCTCTAATCTGATTGTTTATATTTGAATTGGTTATCAAAGCTGCTTCTGCACTCTGTAGCTAGAAAAAAAACAGTTCTGTAAGATTCATTGCACTTTAAAGGACACTTCTCCCATACATATGATAAATCACACTCTGAATATGCCTGAATTTCTCCACCAATTACTGAGAGGACCTAGTGCAATTTACATCGATGTTTGACGACAGATATGTACAAGTTGTCAGATGCATCCTGTCCTATGAATCTGATTTTGCCATAACTGACTCAGAGGTAGAAAAATATATGCTTTGTAAGCTGAATGTGTTTTCTATAGAACTCCTCTCCATATAAAATATTGTAAATGAATACTGTATTAAAAATAGTCAGAGTACAACTGTGTTAACTGAAATATACCTTCCTGAATATGCCTTTCTAGGGGGATATTTTTTTAAATTTATCTGTTTGTAATAGGACTATTGGGAAACAATAGAAACAAGCAATTGATGAGTTATTCTCTGCTTCAATGCATGTCAATATATTGTAAATAGATCACTATGTAGCAAAATAAACTACTAGGGATGTTGCAAATGTGTGCCTGGCTGGCACAGAAACTCTCAAGTGTATTAGTTTGTCATTATACACCCTATTCCTGTGGTGTTAGATGGAAAAGGAGGATGATTTTTTTTCAATTATTAAAATCAGATATATTTTGAAATATATGCATATATTATATATGTATAGGTAACTGTAAATTATCATTGAATGAGCTAGAAAAGCTAGAGAAGACAGTCAACTTTGGTCCAAGCTGAAGTATCACTCAACACAAAGCAACTGGAAGTGAAGGACTTTGAATACCTTTTTAAGGTAGTACCGTCTCACAGACTCACATAAATCTTTATGAGATTTTACTCTTCGTCAACCAAATTAATTTCTTCATCTGCAGAACATATTCAAAGACAAGTTATGTAGATTCTCCAGTGATTTAGTTCACATCCAGAAGTTCCAGAGCATTGACATATAGAAAACACTATCTCCATATCCATAATAGGATATGAGGTAAATTTTCCAATGCCATGAAAGTGCAAGCAATTTCGCTGGCACAGCGTGCCTCCTCATCCATGCTGCTAAAAGGCTTTCTTACCAAAGAAGAGTTTTGTCTGTTTTGGTAGAAGAGTGTGATTTGTATAAGCTCCTGAACCACACTAGTACTTGTCTGGAGAGAGCTCACAGATGCAGCCTGCATATCTAAATGTATGCATGTTTACCTACTGCTGTAGAAATAGCTCCACGTATACGACGGAGACATATGGGCCCTTGGCAACCAAATGCTTCTGGCTCTGCCATGCAACTGGTCAGTACTGAATTCATGCTAACAAGCACTATAAAAAACCATTACATGACTATTGCAGGGAGTCTTAAAAAGAATGCTAGACCTGAAAGGTACAATTCACTGCTAAACTGCTGTAATGAAAATGAATTACAACTAGTACACAAGAGAAGAAGATATAAAAGACTTTCATAAAACAAGCTACAAAACAGTTCAGAGAACATATTGGAACAGTCTATACTTAAGCTGAGCAAGATGCATACTTACAGACCATGTCAGAAAATTTGAAAGAGAATTAAAAAAAAATATTTAAAAGGGAGGGGATAGCTTAAGAAAATAAAGGAGAAATAACTTGTACATTTCCAAGCATTCCAACAAGTGCTATTGGAATTCTGACAACATTTCACTGTTTAGAGAACCCAGTCAATTTCTAATCACATGTACTTAAAACATTCCTTAAGATAAAGAAAATGAATAACACCAACCTGATTCATGAGATGCTTATATTTTTTAATCAGCTAGTGTAATTGCTGCAGTAAGCACAATGAGCCTGGCTTGCCCTTGCACTGACAGCACTTCTTCCTTACCAGTGCAGTTCCTTTGGGTTTAAACCAAATGGAACTCTAGACTATATGGTACTATAGACCATAAAATATAATGCATCATTAAAATATTAATTCAAATGTTGGAAACATATCATTCAATTTCTTGCAGCTCTTATTTCTTCAGAAAATTCTGAGGGAGAAACACATCATAATAAAATATTACTGAACAGGAAGTAGAGGCCCTGGGCTGCAGCACGGTTACTTACTTATTTATAAATATCTCCTTACAATAAACCTCTTAGTTTTAGAAATTTAGAACATAGTCTGATATCAGTGGTTACAACAGTAAAATATGACAGATCACACAAAACAAATGCCGATTTCCAGTCTTAAAAACAATAAAGAAGAACTCTGAATTATTAAACTTCATCAGACAAATTATCCTTTTATTTGGCCAATTGTAAATCAAGAGAGTGGGACAGTTTGGAACTGTGGAATTGGCAAAATGAAAACTAGTCATGCACCATTGACAGAGCAACTGTGGGATGAGGAAAATTTCTCTTCTGCAGATTTATATACCAAAGGCAAAATCCTGAAACAGAAAAGAGGGACAAATACTTCAGATTATCACAGCAAAATTAAACTAAACTAGCGCACCAGAGACATCATCTGCCTAATTACCTTAAATCTGATTTGAGTGATTTATTTCATTTAACTGCCTAAAGGATAGAGATATACTATTGAACTACTTGGTCTGGGTTCATTTTATAGTCAATAGAGAGAGACAGATACACTCAGTCAGGATTGAATGGACCTAGTTTAGATGTTAACAGTAGATGAAGATGAAACACACTAGACAGCAGAAGCAGTCACTGAATGGTTGAGGTAGAAAAGGCCCTCAGGAGGCCATCTAGTGCACCTCCTCTGATAAAGCAGTTTCATCCAGGGCAGGTAGCATAGGACAGATTTTAAATAGCTCCAGAGAAAAGACTCCAAAACCTCTCTGCAGCCTATTCCAGTGCTTGGTCATCCTCACAGTAAAGAAGTTTTCGTCGCATTCAGATGGGTATTCCAATGTTTCAGTTTGTGCCCTTTGCCCCTTTTTCTGTCACTGACTGCTACTGAAAGAGTCTGGCCCAGCTCCCTCGGATTCCCCTCATAAGAGAGATGCTCCTGTCCCATCATCATCTTTGTAGATCCCCCCTCTCCTCTAGTTCCTTGTCTGTCTTGAGCTGAGGAGCCCAAAAGTGGACACAGCACTCCAGATGTGGTCTCACCAGGGTAGAGCAGAGGGGTGGGATCAGCTCCCTCTATCTTCTGTCAATGCTTTTCCTCCTGCTTTTTGGTCACAAGGCACACTGCTGGTTCATGTTTAACTTCTTGTCCCCCAGGCCCCCATGTCCTTCTCTTTTCCTCTGCAAAATGCAAAGCTTGTCTATATAAGCTACTCAGATAAAGAGTGTACATTTAGTCAGACTAATAAATTCTTTGAAGAAGCCCATCTAAAACAAAATCTGTGAAAAAATATTATTAATACTACAAGAAGGCAAGAAACAAAAGCTGGTGGCATTTTTCTGCTATATGTTTGATAAGAAACTAGAACAATGATATTTTTTCACTTAAGCCTCATTTGAATGTTAGTTTAATGAGAATAAAATAAAATAGCAATATCATATGCATATGACATAGATACTTAAATTCCCTAAGAAAATTTCTTTACTTTGCTGAGAACATGTATTCATTTTTGTTCATGTGTTTACTTTGATATACACAACTGTGCATAATTTCCTAGATGAAATTTTCCATTTTATCTAGGACAAAAATTTTTCAAATCTCACTAAAAAATATTTTTTTCCCCTCAATTTCTTTTGAAAGATCTTATCTAGGAGGCTTAATCATCTGTCACTACATGGAAGAAATGCTAGTACTGAAATATTGCTAAATTTAATTCCCACTGCAACACTTTAGAGAAACTTATTGGTCCTAGATAGGCGCTAGTTTGAAATCTGAAATTGGATTCTGGAATAAATAATCAAAATACAGTTCTCTTATTATTGTCTGAGTTGTGCTCAGAATCTAAGATAAAGATATCTTTATTAGATTTGGAAGAATAGAGAGTCTTTTGATTAACACTCAGATGAAAAGAGCGTTTGAAAATATGGGAGTGACAAGGTCACTTGTGCTATACTTATTGAATAACCCATCTGGGTAATGGGAGGAAATGTTTCTGTAGGCTATCTACAAAGTATTCCCAGTGCCAAGCAACATTACATGCAATAATGGATAGTAAGGGAGGGCAAAATTTGTCAAGAAAATGAAGCAGGTCTGGACAGAAATCAAAAGTCAAGATACAAGCTCCATAATTAAACAACTGATTTATATTACGAATTCTATTTTTCAGAACCTTTAACAAGATTTTCAGCAAGAGACAAGGAATGCTTGAAACAAGATATTTTCAAAAAAGGACATAACCAAAACAGCTATAGTTTTTACATGGAGTGGGAAAACAATAAGAAGGAACTAAATTATTCTGTTTCTGCCTTGTTACTCTCTTTTTGACCTCAAGCACTCCTCTCTCCCCCCACTATTAAATACTGTCATTGAAAATCAAAAACGTATATCTTGGTTTCCTCCTATAGAAATATTACTTAGATATGAATAACTTACTTTTAAAGGTTTGGGAGGTTTTTGGAAAAAGATCAGAATCTGTATGATAGTAGTGTTTTTCAGCAAACAGCTGAGATTTTGAACATTTAATCAATTCTCAGAGAAAATGTTTTTTCCTCTGTAGATGATATTTTTAAAAAGATTTTGTTCAAACATCAGTTTTGTGACTTTACTTTTAAAACTTTAATGTAGAATAATGTTTTTTGGTGTTTTCAAATGTTATGACCTCACAAGAGCCATCCATTTCACAACTGAGGAAGGTTTATATAGCACAGTTTGATTTTCAGCTTTTTTTTTCCTTCATTTTTACTGGATAAAATCCATAAATACTCAAGTGAAATGAAAAAAAAAATGCAAATTAAAAAGTCTTCAGAACTCACACAAAGTCAAATACAATTTCATCAAATTGCCCACACCTTTCTGTAGTTTTTCCCTAACAATCCAGCTGCCACAGGCCACCCATACACAAATTATGTGGCACAGCAATAGCTCAAACATGGTTATTGATGGAAGCTATGTTGGTGTGTCAAATCCACAGAATTTAAACATGGTAAGAAGATGTCTATTTTGAGGGACTACAGCCACTATTAAAAAACATCTAAAAGAGATATTTACGTTTTATAATGTGAAATAAACACAGAAGGAACATGAAAGAAAAGTTAATGGAGAAAATGATCCCAGATTTCTGCTGAAATGCTTCCTTGTGTCTTTCTGTGGAGTACATGTGCTTCCAGAGCACTAAATCTCTTCTGTGTGGCATATTAATATTTCAGGAGAATCTTTGCTTCAGCTGGTTTATCCAGACAATATATCAATCCAAATTCATACCTGATATAAATCTTGCATTCAGTTGAGTTTCACCTGATTTTATTTTACCTCACAAAATTCCCCTATCTTCTACAACTCTGAATCATCTTTAGCCATATTAGAAAAATTAAATAGATGATATTCAAAAGAAAAGAAAACAATAGGATAATTGGGTAGTATTTAATTAAATATTTTAGTGAAACCTCCTGAATTTATTTTTCTAAATTGATTTATAGCAAATCTGATGGCCACTAGAGAATTATATTCACTCAGTTTTTCACTAGAAAAAAGGGAACATGAAATGCATGTCACCATAAATCACAGATTTTGTAATGACACTAAATTGTTATTAGACTAAAATATTTGTGCAATTCTGGCATTCTGTTGGAAAAAAAAATAGTATATACTGAGTGATACTTTATCTTACCTTTGAACCTTCTGAAAAGGTCATTGTCAGTATGCTTTAGGTTATAAAATAAAACATATGAGGCTACAAAATGCAAAAAAACTCAGAAGTGCTTATGTAATGGGTGTGATTTTCCTAGAATTATGTCTAATACATACAAAATAGTTATTCTTTTACTTTTAATATAAAATTATTTGTATATTAGTAAACCTCAACAATCTCCTCTTTAGTGATTTCAACTACTTACTCCCAAAATATAATTTGTGTAGTGTTTTGGATTTTTTTTTTCTTGATTAATAATTGAGTTGTGTCAAAAGATTAATCCTACTAATTTCTCCATCATTTGAAGATACAAAAAAGGCAAAGCACTCATTTGATGTGCTACTTCATTTACCTCAGGGTGCATTTTAATAGCTAAGTGAAGATTTATGTCTCACTGAAGAACTTTGACCATACCTACCATCCAAGGAGCTGAGACCAGCAGCAAGACAGAGAAATTGAGTAAAAACCTTACATTATTTGCCAGGAGGTAAAAAGTACCCATGTAAATAATTAGAAGACAGTCACAAGCATTTTACTTTCAACTTAGAATATTACTGTGCATAATAGATAGGTTAATTTTTAACTTAAACAGAAAATCCCACTAGTCTGATATAATATATATAATCATACTCTGAGAGAGTGTTTTCAATTATGTATCAGTTTACTTGTAGATGATTTTCACTACAATTACAATAGATATATCTCTTATTTCAAGAAAATATATTGTCAGTAACTATTGTTAAATGATAAATGCATGGGGCAACTAAATAAAAAATTATTCTCCTGAGTACAAAAGAAAACACATTTAGAAATTCCATTGAAAAAAATTATTCTTTTGCATTACATTAGATTTCTAGCAGGTGCTTTCTTACCTCAGAATATTTATATAAGAGATGCTAAAGCAGGTAATAAAGAATATAAGTCTGCAAAAGCAAATTATATAATATTTCAAAGACTTTTTGCTAAAATAAGCAGATCCAAAAGGGATTTTTATTTGCTATATTTGAATGACAAATTAAATTGTTGTTTCCAGGGATTATATAAAGACCTAGACAGCCAAGTTGCTTAAGAACTGAAACAGGTGACTGAGGCACTTAATTGTATTAAACAGAAACTCAGATTCTGAAACACTCTCTTACTTTTTTTTAAATTTTATTTCTGGTGAAAATGGCAGATTTGCTCTTTTCTTTGAAGAGAGAGTGCAAAAGAGGCTCCACATAAATGCTGTCAAACTCCTGAGGTCAATAATGGGCATGACTGCCCCTGTCCAGCCTCTTTGGTGTCTTCCTCCTCCCACCACATCCCAGGGCTCCATTTCCTGTACTTATATTTCTGTTTGCCTCAGAAGTGATTTCTACACAAAGTTCACACATCGTGATTTCATGGTTTTGATCCTTTTTGAAAACTGCTTTATGGAATTCAATAAGAAAATTAACTAATTTTGCACCACCATATTATGCAATTAGCAGTTCCCTACATCTACAGCATTTTGAATACTGATAACCTTTTATAAAACCTTTTATCTTTCAATCTGCAAAGACCAAATGCTTTTGCAGGGAAATTTAATGTGAGTCAAATAGATGGAGAAAATAACAGTACAGTATGCAAAACACTGTCAATGATTTCTATGAAATGCTGAATTTTAATTACTCTAATTATAATATTGCTACATTTCTCTCACATTACAAATATACACTGGGCTAATGTGGATTAAGATAAAGTGCTCCAAGAAAACAGCAGCAAAAATAGGACACAATCTAATGTTCATAGAGAGATAAAAAGTGCTTTTCCCAAACCTTAGCTTTTGGCTACTTATTAAATACCATGTCTTTGAGTGACTAGTTCCAACGGCTAGTCCTTCAATGAATGCACTAGTCAGATGAACTCTTGTTTTGTGATAAATAATCATTTACTTAATAGCAATCTCATGGAACTGCACTATGAAACACGGTTTATCGCATCATCACATTGCACCCTCTTTGCTCCCTCAAATCAATAGCTTAAAATTACTGCTATATTTTGTACATTAGTTTTGTTTTGTTAAGGGCCATTCACTGCTAGATAGTAACAATCTTTACTAGAACAAACATCTCGTTGCTCTTGATAATCTCAAAAGAGTAAGAAATCACCATTACAAAAAAGAGTGTCTTACTTTCCAAGATTTTATTTTTGATAAGTACTGTTTTGCTGTGTTTTTTTATTTCCTGCAGCTTTCCTTTATTTGGAAACAAACAAAATTTTGAGTTTAGACATTGTTTGCATATTTAGAAATGTCACTCTTGCTGTTGTGTAATTTCATCACTTATTAAAAGTTGTATATATTGTTAGACTCATTCTAGTAGTATTAATATAAGTTTCTTGAAATGATTTTTTTTTCCGGTACACTAAATTCTTAAAGAATAGTATAGGCTACTATATGTATGAATTTCCTAGTTTGGAATTTAACCTTCAGGACTTTACTAATTCAAGATATTGCTTCATGTTTAATTTTAAGATAAGCATAAACATTTAAATTAATGAAATAAGACAGATTTTCTAGATTCTGTATCATTTTAGAACTACCTGGAAGGAAACATATTGCTTTTTAGGTAGTCAAAGACAGACATCAAAACATCTAAACATCAAAACAACAAAACAAATATTATTTTATATTTTTATTTTCAACTATAATTTTCCTACACTTTAAATTATAGTTATGAGGAATCTTAATTGCAGGGTGGTCTTGCCAGCTTGATGCCTAGATTTTACACATGTTCTTATGATGGTCCAAAACTGGACAATAATCCAGCTTTTAGGTTCTGTGGGGAAACTGATGCATTAAATATGGTTAAATTGAAACAGAATATATTCAGGAAAAACATTATGACCATGTTTCCTTTCACTAAGAGTACAACAATTAAATGGTGACATTGTTAATGGGGAAGTTGGAACTGAGCTATAGTGTTGCAGAGAGTTATTTACGAAGGCTTTCAAAACAGAACAGTGAATTATGTAGCAGGTTAGCATATGGTGCTATATACATTCTACTCCTAATTTTCAAGAGTTCTCTACTTCTAAGGCTAAAATAACTTTAAAGTGTATAGTTGCTTTACACTTTGCTTTAGAGGGGCTGTTGTACACACAAGAATGAAAACCTATGATGCAACAAAAGAACCGATAAAAAATACCTCATTATTCTAGCCATGGTACGAGAAGTTTTGTATTCAAAGGACTGCTTTTATGTTGCCCACTTAAGAAGACCCGGACAACACACATGGCAGATCTGGGAGATGGGAAGATCTAGATCAAGTATTTGATTTCCTGGAAAAGAACTTTGTACAGACAAATGTCTAAGACCACAAGGCAGGGAAACAAATACAACTCAAGGTAAGTGATGGAGTCTGGCCTTCACAAAGCTGGGAGTCTGGCCTTCAGAGGGGGAATTTTTAAAATCAGGTTCCCTAGACTTTGTAAAAAACAACTAGGTTTGTTTTCTCCCACTGAAAGTCTGTTTCTATTGAAGGGAAGCAAATTCTTCCAGCTCTTATAGAGACCAGAGAGTTTATTTAAACAGATCAATGAAGTACTGCAAATAGTTTTGGAGAAGGACAGAAAAATGGTGAAACATAAAACATCTGAGATATATCTTCAGAGTGACTCTTGTATATGTGTATGTCTTACTACTGGCAAAAAACCAAAAAACCAAACTGTATAACTTCTTTCTCCATAGTGATGGATAATCATTTTCTAAAGCAGTTTCGGTCATCATCTGATAGGTGATCCTGGACAGGCTTCAGAATTCATAATTTTCCTCTTTATGTACAATCCTTTGTTAAAAAAATTGATGAGATCCAAAAAGGTTTGTCACCATGTTGTGGTCTCAACAGCATAACAATTTTAATTTGATTTTGGAGCACAGAAAGAAAAACTCACTGCCTTGTCATTAATTGATAGCTAGGGCTAAAAGAACTAGCTACAGAACCGTTTTTTCCAAGTGCTTGTGCAGTGCATATATACTTTGGACAGGTGTGCTACAATTAACAGTAGAATTTTGGGGTTTTTAAGACCTCCAATACTACTCTTCAATACTAAAAATTTTCCAAGGTGTGAACTGGACCTAATTTATATATTTAGAGCTCTCAACAATGCACTCTGAACAATGACATGGTAACATGAAGAAATGTTCATGATGCTAGATCTGCATAATTCTGGAGATTTTGCTTTCTCTGAAAGTTGTTTTAAACCCATTATGGGACTTTTTTGAGGATAGAAAGTCCACAAGCATTGGACTAGATTTGTGCCATTTAAAGCACACCACCACAGTCCTTCAAAAGCCCAGGTTTGCTGAACACTATGTGCATAGACCAATAATTTGCCAGTCTCACTGCTCTTTCTCTGCAGGGACTTTTTGTCTTATAGATTGCTTCACTTGTAAGAAATCTACCTGGAACATGTCCACAATCCCACAATCTTGATTTCTCCTCCTGTATCATTACTACATCTGTTCCCCATTAATAAAAATGAGAGGCTATCTCCCTGAAGAACAAAAGTTGTAATGTGGATGGCTGGGCTGTAGTCCACAATGGACGAGTGGAAGATCATTCCCTTAGCCTAAGGTAAGTGAAACAGACATTCCCTAAGAGTGACTTCAGAGGTTCAGTAGAAAAAGATTCTAATGTCATTGGTTGGATTGAGAATTTATTTTGATTTCCCCCTACTATGAATGTAGGCTTCCTTTTTCCTGTCATTTTCGCAAGCATAGCCTGAGGTCAGGTTTTCTTCTTCTCATTCCATCTGTCAAGTATATGGGGCCACAATCTCTGCTCACTGAAGTTTTCCAGCAGTGCAATATTATTTGGTGATTTCTGGTTTATGCTCTTAGAGTGTTACACTACAGTTTGAGGTCCTCTAAGTTAAATGGTGACCACATATGCATTTTTTGCACTACTGGTGTTGAATCGTGCCCAGGAAAAACCTCAGAAGTGGTTTTTGCAGAGTCAAAAGACCAATTTAGTCCTTGCAACAGGAATTCATGAGGGAAAGGGAAAAAAAAAAAAAAAAAAGGAAGGCTGAGAAAATGAGATCATGAAAGACTGAAGTTACTGAGAGACAACCCCAAGATATAAGCTTTACAGTCAAATTCCAGACAAGAACACTGCCTTAAGGGAACAGTCAATAACCAAGATGTCTTATTAAAATAAGAAGAAATATTTTCCTTTCTGCCTTTGATTTTCTGTGACTATCTTAATGTTTCTTTTCTGCAGTTCTCTTCCTATTGTAACTTCTATTTCTTAATCAAACTGGGAAAATAAATAGTAAGAAAGGAACACTGAATCAAGGAGGTTTCCAAATAGCTTAAATGATATTTAATTACTGGTATTCGATATATATTATGGTTCTTTCAAAGAACTGGTTTGTGACATTCTTTGTAGGAGAGCAGTGCTAGAAGGAATGCAACCTGTCATATTCATGGAGATGGGGAGGGAGCAGTTTTGTGTCCTACCCTCTTGCATGAGAGTGCCTCAGAGGGCTCCTGAGCTGTATCAGATGAAGTTATGTCTCTACAGTCCTTTAATCAAAAGTAAGGAAAATTACTGTGACTTGACCCCATCTCCTCCTTGACATATCAAAGCAGCAAAAGGATGCTTGAAACTGTGTTAACCAAGCAGCATTTGCGTCCATTAAAAAATATCATAAGCAGCTGATAGCATCCATCAGCACTCAGATCAAAGGATTAGTATTGAGAAATGTCTGCATACACCCTCCACTGATCTGATCAGGGGGCCTCAACAGAAACAGAGTTATATTTTGCAAATCACTGGTTGAAACCTCTAATACAATAATTCAAAAAGTCCNATATTTTCTTATAGGTATAAGCTTAATAAAAAAAAAAAAAAAAAAAAAAAAGAGAGAAGAAAACTGCAGGTGGAAAAAAAGTGGTGAGTCCTCTGATGGTGGATTTGGCTGTGTGCAATACTGTTCAGAAAATGCTATGCCTGCTGCTTTTATAATAAGATGACCTTTTCCACTGCAAAGACACAGCCATCACAACCATTAGTAAAGCACTAATGAATAGTCTCCTATTCAAACAACAGCAGCAAAGCAGGAATCTCATATATCCTATGTCCCTTTAACTTCACTGAAATGTGAACTCTAAAACCTCATTGAAAACAGAACATTTTGATGACAGGAGTTGCAGGAATGTCACAAAGAATCATTCCTGCTACAATTTTCAATTTTCTGTCATTTAATGTTGAGGAGTTTTTTGTTTTGTTTTGTTTTATTTTGTTTTGTGTTTTAACCATGAATACGTTTAACACATCTAAACACAAGTTACTATTTGTGCTCTTACTGTGCCTAGGAGCCTTAACTAGGTTAAGGACTCACCAACTTACCTAATATTCATCTGTGAATATAAATGGCTTTGATTGATCTTGTGCTGCCATTTCTAATACCATGACCCTCTTCTATCAGACTTTGCCATTCCTGAGGGGTATGAACCCTCAATATGTGGTAGTAGCTATCTGCTCAAAAGTGGTCATTATTTGAAATGCTACATTATTCAGACTCACACTTTTTTATAACATGGGACAGAAGACTCTCTGTAGCCAGATTTTAGAGATGGACATCATATTCTCAGTTCAGTTGATAAAAGCAGAGTAATATATTTATTTTGTGTAAAGTCTGCTCAGCCAGAAAAATGCCTTTAGATTTAGCTAAGTATAGAAAAACTCTCCCCTACACCCAGATACTGTGAAAAACAGGCTACAGAAAAACTCATCTTTTTAAATTTTCAGTGTTGGTAAAGAAGAGTCTATAGTAAAACATCTGTGTTATATGAGCTGACTGTAGGCTCTGAGGTTTTCTTAAAAACACTTATTCTCTTAATGAGATAATTCTTAAACTGAAAAATTACCTGCCAAAGTATGTTTATGTAAGCATATTGTTTCACCTTACAAAGAAAGTAGGATAGGAGAATGAAAAGTATATCTTCCAGGGCTATGAAGAGATTTCAGAACCTAAGATATACTGACACTGTAGTTAGCCAACTACATTAGGAAACCCACAACTTTTAGCAGCCTGTTGCTTGCTTCTGCCCACATTGGGCTGCTCCCAAAAGAAATACAGCTGATCATGCAGGAGCAGCCATGCCTGTGTTTCAAATATGGGAATTTTCCAGAATCTGATTTAAAGCTTGGTTTCTTGAACGTAAACCATTTATTCCTGGTAAAAATTTCAGCCATCAATAATGTTCAACAGTGCACATAGTGGTTTTTAACCCATTATAATGGATTCAGAAAAATTCTGTACACTTAATGATACAAAAAAATCTGGTTAAAATTTCAAAAGCATCAATCCAGATGAAATCACAGGTTTTCATAGATGTCATTGAAAAATCTGAACACTTGTTTATTTTTAAGCATTTGTATATATATTCAGCTCAAATTTTAATTATATTTTAGTAATAACCCCCTAATAATTTGAATGAGAATCAAGAACCTAATTACTCATGAGAGACCTAAATTTCTGATTTGCTTTTGAAAATAAATCTGAAATATTTTTAATATAATATAATATAATATANTATAATGGAAGGTGTATAATGGAAGGTACTCTTGACATTGTTACACAAACAGGCTGGTGTGCTATAACATACACATAAAAATTTGAAAATATGCTTAAGTTGAATAACTATTCAACTTTATCAGCTCAGTTGCATCAATTCCTTCATTTTATTGATGTTATGTTCTTCTTCACTCTATCAGCTTTTTATCTCATTTCTAGCACAACTGATATCAGAAGTCACTACTCTATTCTACTGGTTTTAATTGCCTATAAATTAAGCTGTGAAATGGATTTTAAAATTTTTGATTAAAAGCACTAAAGAATGTTTCCAGAAGGAGACACTGTGCTAAGCTTCCTTCCATAAAGAAGTTTTATAAGTAGGTCATAAACCCCTGAAATTAAGTCAGAAATGCTGACAGACCCCAAACTTTTAGAAGCTCTGTAAGCTCCAGTCTAATCTTCTTCTCCCAGAGGGGGAAAATCTTTTTCTTGAGACTAAATTGTAGACTGTAAAATAGTTGTTTTGCCACGTAGAGCTTTGAGTAAAGAAATGTACAGCAAAAAAAAAGCAATGTCTTGTTACTATAGTAACTACAAGTCAAAAAGATATCTTAAAATATTTTTTTCTTCTAAATTTATCCTATTAAACATTTCCCAGTCTTGCTTAATTATGTTACACAATATAGTTTTCATTTGTTAGCATGGGTCAGATGAACTCTAAAACTACACTGGAATTACTGGAGGTAAACAGATATGAACTAATTTGTCCCCAGTGGACCTTAGATATACTAGGGTATAGAAAAACTGCATAAAATTACACATTGAAAACTTTTATCTTAGAAGCCATATCTATTTGTGTATGTATGTGAAGAAATTATTTCATATAATCCTCTTCACAGAAAGGACCAGTTGTTTTATAGTTTGGGATTATTTTAATATTTCAAAATGGTAACATGATTGTTATGACCCTTATATGAAATGTTTATATTTAGCAGAAAGCTCTGACAGAAGAAATTTGTGGGGTTTGCAAATGGTTTGTATATCTGGTATGGAATTTCTCAGTCATGGATTTTCACTTTTACATGTTTTCATTTCATAAGGAAAATTAGTATAAAATAAATTAATGTTAAACATTATTTTTGCATATTTCAAACTATGAACTACACATTATGAGAAAACCAAGGTCTTTAAACTTTTGTTTCACTTTGTTTTATGTGAAATAAAGCCAGATGAGAGAATTCTGATGTGGTGAAGAGTAAGTAGAAGGTAACAAGACATACAAAAGGCCATTGAGGTCACTTTGTGGTAGAATTAACAATTTGTCTCTGAAATACTGATTGTTGCTCTAGGACAGCTGCAGTACCATGGAAGTTTATTCTGTGCTACACTGGGGAAAAGTACACTTGAGAGAAAAAAAAAAAATAGAAAACCACCTAAAAACTTTCAGCCCTACTGTGGATCTACTCGAAGGCAAGTTAACCAGCCATAACTTTGAGATTTCACTGTGAATCTTCCATTTTGTTGAAGTTTCATGGATTTTCAAACTTGCTTGTATGTATCTACATATATTGTTCTGTTTTCCTTGTACTTTACTATTTTCAGTTCACTAAATTTTATACCATAGTATAAGTATGTTGTGTTATAATGAAAAATATTATTTTATGTTTTGCCATTTATTGGCCATGTAGACCAGATGTATGGTTGAAGCCCATCTCTTTGATGTACCTGTAATAAAATGGAAATTCTATGGTCTAAGCTTGCACAACAAAGGATGGCCCAGCAGAGGCATCTTTTAGTGAAAGCATGAGGATGAAATAAATTTTAAAAAGTATAGTTAACAGTTTCAGATTACTTCAGACAAAGAATAGATGTAATACATTAAAATCCATCCATATTTTCAATGCAAACAAGTGTCTTTATTTCTTTTAAAGACTATTGTGAAACAGATCTATTGATTTTAAGTAAGCTTGTTAATCAGATTTATTTGGTGTCCCTCCTTGACTTAGTTGTCCCTAGCAGCAAATTCACAAGGATGACTTTCATATCTTTGTAGAAACTAAAAAAAAATAACATCAGAAATCCTGCTTTGCCTTTCGTGGCCACTGAGAAATTTAGCCCTTGAATTACTGTCCTGGTTTCAGCAGCTTTAACATATTTTTTTCTTTTCTTCACCCCTGTACATAAACCTTTCTGATTTAAGGTATCCTGCTATTCCAAGTAACATGATTTTTATTGTTGTTTTAATCACCTTAAAATAATTGTGTTTAAATTCTTTTGTGTTACATATTTACAGAAATTTCCTCTGGAAAAAGCAAAGCAAACAAAAAAAGCACAGCCAAACGCATACTGACATACACATACATACACTACACACACATGCCAAACAAGCAGACAAAAACTCCAAAAAACAGTTTTCTTTCCCCCTGCAGAGGTATTTGAAGTCTGAAGGTCAGGTATTAGCAATGTGTGGATCTGTTCCCAAAGCTGTGTAAGTGAACTTTAGTGTTGCAAGAGTTTAGTAGTTGCAAGATGGACATTTCAGTGTCATTTAGAGCAGATTTCTCATGTTCATTCTGGAATATTCAAGACAGAAAACAAGACTATCATAGAGCGTAAGAGAAACTAACTCAATGTGCAGTTTGGCCCCAGACAATCAAAATTTGTGAGTTCCCAGTCTTCCTAGCACCTCCCTTTTTTAAAATTGTTAATTTCTTTAACAATTTAATTCTGCTTTCATTCTCTTATATTTATATTATCTACTTTATTTACTTAATTTTCTCCCTTTAGGCACATTAATTTGCCTAAAAAACTCTGCCTATAAAAGTATGATTAATATATTATTAGATAAGATAGATGCTCAGAACATCAAGGAATAATTACAAATATATGCTAAACCAAACATACTCCTATTTCTATTTTGTGGTTTGCAGTGATAAGTATTAAAGATAATCCTGATTTTTATCTGTGTATTGCAAACCTTATAAAGAGCTTTGAGCAAAGTTTCTGAGAGAAAGAAAAGGCTTAAATACAGAAACTATAAAACTCTAAGGAATATCCTAGCATTAAAAGGTAGGTATATTTGCAAATAAAAATGAGAAATGTAAAAATTTAAAGCAAGTATTCATTTAGGATAAAAAAAACCAAGGGATGTAAGCCCATATGACATTAATTATAATTTTTCCTCGGACTGTTTTTAAATTATGTCATCTGTAGCACATCTTCTACACAAATCATCTATTCATCAAACTAAATATTATTAATTTTTAGATACCATAAATAATAATAGTACAACATAACAGTTGTAAGTTAAATGGTAGCAGAACATTTGCTGCAATTTGAGTGTAGCAAGCTTGCCACCTACTGATCAATAGAAAAGATCTTTGTTTATATGATATTGTTGTATACTGTATTATTTAGTTTGAAACTATCTTTATATGATTAGTACTTGTGTGTTTAAATAAATATGTTTCCAGTGCCTCTGAAGGTCAATACAAAACCTCAAATTTATTGTGCTAGTGGATCAAAGATGATTTTCTGAAGTACTTTTTTACCCATTGAGGAACTTTTTACTGAAGGATATAATCTTTTTAAGTATTTGGGGAACTTATTTGGCTTCTCATAAAGAGTATATTCCTAAATGTCATAAAGTTAAAACATTATTTTATGACTAGTATGGCAAAAGCAAATAAATATACTTTTTAATTTCAGTTCTTTTCATTTTACAAAGAGAAATTCACATCTCATGTCACTACCAGCTTTGCCCTTAGTCAAGCCTTGACAGTGCATTTTAGGAAGTTGCAGAAAATTCATATGTCCAGAGTATTTGGTGTTGTATACCCTCATGTTCAACTCAGATGGGTTTAGACACGGAAGTTAAAATCCACAGATATGTCATTAGTACAACAAAGAAAAGTCTTCACTCTTTTGAAAGAGCCTGTCTTAGGGGTTAGCCTAATAATCATCATTATTTCTGTATAATTTCTCCCTTTGCCACTCTCAATTAATTTCATTCATTGCAGAATTATAACAGTATGGATAATAGAGCATGAAAATTAACAACCTGTGACTAAGACAGTGATTGCACTTTAAACAATATTTAAAAAAACAAAACAATAGCTTTTAAATTATTTGAAATTTTGTGGATCTATATTTAGCATATACTGCCTTCAGAATGGGGGAAAACATAAAACTTCTGAAATTTATAGACCAGAACAAGATTGAGAGGAAAGAATATGCTCTTTCCAAGAACACCAGAATGCTGGTCTTTCAACCTAATTCAATCTATAACATCTAGACTCAGTGGCAGGTTATTTTTCCACAGAGTTGCCATGTAGATCACATCTGTAACTTTTCTCTTTTTGATATCTGCCTTGCTTTCCTGCTGGATAATAGTCTCCTGTAACTTCATTATTTAAAGTTTTATTCGGATTTCAATTGTACTGGCATAAATCAGGAATTATTTCAATTCAGTTAAGGAATTTAAAATTACTTCTATTAACTCCAAATTGAATTGAGGTGTTTTGCTGCAGAACCTCCTCTAAATAGGACTAAGATTTTAGATTGCATGGGAGTATAACCCGAAGGTAGAAAGTCCCACAGACAGAATGATTTGTAGAGACTAAGGTATTTCAAGAGATTTGTCTGCAGAAATCAATAAGCTTTGTCAAATAAATTTCTTAGCTGGCAGTCGAAATCTCTGCCACAACTGCTGTACATGGCTTTGTTCATCTCGCAGCTTAAAAATCTGTTCTCTGAGAAGGGGTAGGAGGAACTCTGCAATGTTTGGGATTTTTTTCTTTCTTTCTTTCTTTCTTTCTTTCTTTCTTTCTTTTTTTTTTTTTTTCCTCTTGAAGACTACATTTCTGTATCTTTAGGAAGGTCACCTGAAGGTACTCTGTGTTTCTGGGACCAGATGGGTCAATCACTATTCTGGGAAAGCTCCGAGTCTGTTGGGGCAGATGAGTCACAGCCATGTCGCATATCAGCAGGAATTCATCATAGATGAAAGCTACCCCAGATCACACTGCCCCTCACCTCTTCACAAGCACTGGCTCATCTGCCTCATCCACACTTCAGCAAATGCCAGAGGAGAGGCACCCATGACACAGCTCTTCAACCTCTGCTTTACCCTGCCCAGAATCCAGCTGGCCTCACGGTCCTGCTGCCACCCTTGGAAAGCTGCCTCTAAAGCATCCAGAAAGGATCCACAAGATGGGTGGGTTGTGAGTGAAGGTGAACATAGGTGGTGGAACAACAGCACTGTCATGTACAGTGTCACTTATTCCATGCCTTGTGGAGTTTTTGAAGGAATTGTTTAGTTCACTACAAAAGTATATTTGATATGAATAGTTGGAGTTGATGACCTTTACATAAAAGGAGAATAAACTAGTAGGGAGTCCTTTATAAAGATCTAAGATTATATCTACTTTTCTGTGCCTCCAGAATCAAAAGGAAATTCATAAAGGAACATAGTCTTATCTGAAAAGAAGGATTTTCACATTATATAGAATATCTAAATTGAGTGGCATGGTCAGTCAGAAAATATTGTACCATCAAAATAATAAGACTGCACAGATTGGGAGAAACATAAACAACTCCAGTTTTTTGCATATTTTTAACTATAGAAAGGTGGTGTCCTTTTTGTCAACCTAAATTTAAACAGAATTTGATATTCATATGTGTTTAAGAACAAGTATCAGAATCAGAGAAATTGGGAAAATATTACAGATATATTTGATCTTTGAAAAGAAGCTTATTAAAAAAGGTCAACTTCATTTTTCTAAGAAAATATTAAGGCTTTAAAATAGGACAGCTAAGATGGAATATAGCACAACGATAATTAAGTAGTAGATTCTAGTTATTTCTGCAAAGTTTAAATAGAAGATTAGGTAAATATGAGATTTGGTACTTTAGCAAAATTGCTCTAAAGTAAACTTTTACATTGATTAGCATTATATTGCCAAATATGACATTTCAGTAATACTTATGAGAGCATATTTAATATCACTACTTATGTAGATACAGCTTCTTTGGTTCTCCTTATGGTACAATGCTACATGAAGGTCTGAAAAATTAAATCTGGACACACTATTGCCTTTTCTCCAAGCTCAAGTCCATCTTCAATTATGAAAAAAAACAGGAGAAATTTATTGAATTAGTCCTTTGTATCCACTGAATTTGATGCAGTACCTTCTTATTGTTGCAAAACTTATGCAAGATCAAGTTACTTGGAATTTGAGAAGAGTAGGGGGTTCAGGCAGCAACAATTCATTTTGTTGGATTTTGTTAAGAGTCATTGCACCAACAATCTTAATGTAAAATGCATTAAAATATGCCTTCAAATAGACTCAACCTATCTGATTAGAACCCTTTTTTCCCTCCAATAACATTGGTCCTAAATTTTCACAGCTGATATATTAAGAATAATTGTAGCTTAACTGGAATTGTTAGATTGAATAAGTTGATATTACTCTTTTAAACATGATTTTTGAAGCAATTAGCATTCTACATGGTTTTAGTTTTCCACATATAATTTAATCTCAGGCAGCTGCTGGTGTTATTCCTGGGAAATACTTCTTTCCTGCTGTTCAGTGAGAAAGACGAATATGTGGTTCCCTCCTTGCCTACACAGTCTTATTCCCTGTGCCAAGTCTAGAAATTTACATCAGAACTACTCTGTTTTTTCAAACATAACATGTGTTCATTTATTCAGTATAGTGGACTAAATCCAGCACTATGTTTTCCTGGCTTTACCTATCTGTAATTCATACAGGAATTACTTTGAGGAAAGACACAGTGAAAACAAGCAGCAACTCAAAATCATTTTATTTTTAAAAAGAATAGCAATAAGAAAGCATTTCATGAATCACTGCAAGAGGTAGTTAAAACTGATGGTTCTTATGAAAAACATAAATTTTAGGACTGGCTTAAGACCAATCTCTAAATAAAAAACGGGTGAGTGACAGATGCTAACCCATTCCCAAGGTGTTCTGCTGCTTATATTGGTACAGCAATTGAAAATAACTCACACCATTTCTAGAGCATGAAGTATGGACCATGAGTTTTTTATAGCTCCTGTAAGTTATATCTGCTACTTCTAATGCCAAATATATACTATATTAGCTTTCCTTTTCTCTTCTGTTTTTCACCAAGCTTTCTATTATAAAAGAACTTATACGTTACTGAATTATTTACAGCTACAGGTTCCTTAATTAAACCTGTTAATTAATTAATGCAGTTAGACAAGCAATATACTGGCATATACCTAACCAAAATAAGACTAAAAAGTGCTTTTTAGACATCAGATAGTCAATAAATGTGATACCAAATCCTAAGCAAAGATGGACCTGCATTGTTTAGTTTTCTGTGATTATAAATATGTAATTTTAAAAATCCTAGGGAAATTCAGCACAAAACTTTGCCTGACTGCAAAACTGAAGTGGAATATGTTTTTAAATTATTAACAGCTCTAAAACGCTGATCTTTTGTTACCAATAAATTACCAACTATGCAAAGGAAAAATGATAAGGTAGAGCTGTACGCTGTGTGTCTAATTTTGGTCTATTTAGTCCAGATGTGTTTTTCTGTCAAATCAGATGTGCATTATTTTAATCATATTGTAAAACATGTATGGTATGTTTTCTAAACTACATTCGATTTTATCTAAGGTTGTAGTATAATATTGGAGCACAGCTTTTCCTGAGTTGTGATGTCTGCAGAGACCATTGGGATTAGAAATTGGTGCCTCAGTCTTTAACTGAGGCCAGTGCAATCAGGTGTTGCCCCTTCACAAATCACTTAGGAGTATATTTGATGTCCTGTTGCTCAACTGTGAGGAGCACCAGTAAAAAACATAGACTATAAGAGTACTTTCTCACTAAAGACTGATACTTTTGTCCATCTTATGAAACTGATATGTACTAATAGCCAGGTTTTCTTCATCATCCAATAGTGTGTAAAGTATATTCTTAATCTTTATGTAATTTGTTCAATATTTACAAAAAATAGGCATTTGTGCCTTTTGGATGTGAAATAATAAATGTTTCACAAGGTGCAATACAATATAAAATTCTACAGCTGAAGTTGAAAAGGTTTCTGATTAACATTTGGTAACTGTGCTGTTTATTTTATAGACGTCATATGTATGTTTGAGTGCCCAAGAAAACTTGTATGCTGTTTTCAGTGGAAAAAGCACTGGGTGAATATTGACCCAGAGAGTGAGTGCCTCAGGAAAGTCATTTTACTTTTTTCCTCATGAGCAGAAGTGGAGTGAAAAAAAGATCAATGACAGAGGGTAGTCATATTCCTAAGCACTGAAGTTTGTTGAGTCTTAATTTATAGTGGATAGGGAAACATCAAAAGACCAGCATCACAGGAGATAATTTATACTGCAAATGACTCCAGCAATTAATCTCTGGAGATATTAAATATTGTCCTTTTTCCATCTTCTAAAATTATGTTGTAGAAGCCTATTTGTCCTACAGTTGAGCACCTGTTTCAGAATACATGGTTCAGACAATATGTGTGGTTTTGTGTAATGAACAGAGAAATGAGAGGTGAAGACTTTATGAGATTAGGATTTAGCCATTGTCCCCATATGATCTGGAAGAATTACTAACTCTTCTTTTCCCATGAGAATAATCTACTATTTTCCTTCCTACATTCTTGTAAGAGATCCAAACATTCCTGCCTAAGAAAATTTCTGCATAGTTCTGTGTGTGTAGACACATGCATGTGCTTAGAGGAATATTTCCATGCATCATTTATCAAGTCCAAATTTTAGGGTTGGATATGTCCCTCACCAATACCAAGTTAGTTTCTGTTAGGTAGATGTTGCCTTCTAGAGGCTGACCTGGAACAGAGACTAGACAGAGCAAGAGGAAAAAGTAGATATTTATTAAAGACTCAATGGGTTCACTTGGGCTGCACAAGAGTTCAGCTGGGCCACACCCAAGATGCCCCAAAATGGTCACAAAATGGATTCCCAATCACGAGGTCCCACACTTTTATAAGTTCTGGCCCATTATCATATTAGAATCAATTATCTAACCATAGTTTCAGGTTATGAAGCTCCATCCTCCTGGTTTTTTTTTCTCACATCACTGCTGTTTTCATTCTTGGGCCTGAAAGTTGTCTTTGGTATCGAGCTACAGAAGGAATTGTTTTGTTTATCTACTCTGTGAAGAGAACTCAGTTGCACATAATATGAAACGTAAAGCTACCCACTAAAACAGCACAAGATCTAAATATAAAAGCTAAAACCTAAGGCATCATAGACACAAGATTATATTGTAATATTTGGCATTTTGATCTTCCCCACAGCTGAGTTTTCAATTTCTGCCTAAAGAAATTTCTTCCATTTTCTCTTCAAATCTTCCTCAAAACATTTCAGTTTTATAACCAATAAGTAAAAATCCAACTGTTACCATATTTGCAGTCATCTCATTTCCAATCCAGGTTTCAGTGCAATTTTCTTGTCTCAGTAATTATTTCTAGTTAAACATGATGCAGCTGTAAAATGTCATGGGAAAAGCCCAACTAGAAGGAAATACTTACATAATTAACAGGGAGGAAAAAAAACCCAACTGAAAACAGGGACTGAAGTTCAACTTTACTGAGATGCTCCCAAAACTTTTGTATTAACTTTGACACCATGTTTATCAAGGTAAAATAATTCAACTAAATAAGGCAGACAATTTATGAGATAAGTTTCTTTTTTTAGTGCTGCTTTTAGTACCAGTCACAATTTTTTCTCTAAAAGAGAATGGAAATTGATAAATGTAGATATGGTTAATCACTATGGGCGCATGGAAAATTCTGCATTGAAGTAATACTAAGTAATACAGTAAATGGGTTAATTGAATCCACATATCATTCAATTCCTTAAAACAAAAAGTATGAAATATCAGACAGAAAATATCTGTAGTGCAACCATTATTATCTTCATTACTACAGAAGAGAATGTAAATTTAATCTGAAATAGTTTACTGACATTAAATATGATTTTAGTTCTTTGTTTTATGCTATCCTTCCCAAGATGGACATTCTGAATTTTTATCTCTTTCACAGATCACAGAATATTCTGAATTGGAAGGAACCCACGAGGATCATCTAGTTCAATTCTGAAGTAAATGGTCCACACAGGGATCAAACACATGATCTTTACATTTTAGTACCAGCTGAACTAATCTCAGGGTGTTGTACACAGAGACTGAATCTGAGGCTGGTAACAGTGTTGAACATACCACTATGCTTACACTGGAAGCCGGCATTGCTAATACCAATGACACTGCAAGCTCAACTTCTTCCCTATTAACAAAGAAAGGACCTTCAAAACATTGATTGACATAGATATTGTCCGTAAATGTAATTTTCAAAAGAGAAATTTTACATTGAATTTTAGCTCTTGGAAGGCTTGTTAAATGGTCAATGGCAAGAACTACTGGAATAAGAGTTCAAGTTCCCAGTCTCGGAACACACAGGCTCACTGACAAAAGTCCTCAGTTCTTGGCAAGAAATGTACATCAGAGTACTTACTACACAGAGATTTCTGAGTTGAAGTTGAATGAAACTAGCTTGGAAAAAATTATATGAGCAAGATAATTATATAACACTACAGTTTTTTATTACTTCATGTATACATATTTTCAGAGTTGTACAGAGATTTAAATGTAGGTACAAAGACATTGGATATGCTGTAGAGGATTATTTATGGTGCCCCTCCACTGCCTTCATGCCCACACCCTGATGAGTTTTGCACATAAATGGATTGTTCATTATTATATGGCAACATATTTTTGTCCTGTTTCATCTTTCTTGCTCTCCTTCTGGCAGGAATATTCTTGTATCCATGTACACAGCTTCAATAAAAATAATAGGAATTATTCTCCTCCCAAAATAAATTACAGCCTTGTGGTTTGGAATCACAACAAATGCATCAAATTTCTTCAGCCAATTTGGAGGGTACATTTTGCTTCCTACATGAATGCTGTAAGCACTAAAAAATCTGCATTCAAGCAACTCAAATTTTATGCAATTATCTTATGCTAAAATTACAGTTTACAGTAATTTAAATTTGTCTATGTTCCATTTGGGCTGTCTTTTAATTTGCATCTTATCCACAGTGTCTTCCAACATTTTTAAAGGCAGCACCCCATGATTCATGAAGTATAACTGCATAGCTCTTGTCCCTTCATCAGAGATCTAACTGCCTCCTTCTCACTCCATCATCTATGCTACAGACGCTGATACTCAGACAGCAAGTCAGGCTCAAGTTGCCTATCTCTGTCTCAGAATATTCAAGTCTTTGCCTTGTCTCTCCATGCTGGTTGATCAGGGCCAGTGCACAGATATTTGAATTAGCCATGTAGGAAATTAACACAGGCCTGGCAGAACTAGTTTTTGGAAGTACTTGCTGGTGTTGGTTGACAAGAAGCTCAACAAGGCCCAGCAATGTGCCCTCACAGCCCATAAAGCAAATCAAATCCTGGATTGTATCCAAAGCATTGTGAGCAGCAGGGAGAGGGAGGGCACTCTCTCCCTCTATTCCAGTCATGTGAGACCCCACCTGGAGTACTGCATCCTGCTCTGGGGTCTGCAGCACAAGAACGACATGGATCTCTTGGAACAAGTCCAGAGAACAGCCACGATTATCACAGGTCTGGAACACTTCTCTGATGAAGACAGGCTGAGAGGTGGCACTGTTCAGCCTGGAGAAGGGAAGGCTCTGGGGAGACCTTAGAGCACGTTCCAATATCTAAAGAGCTCCTACTTGAGAGCTGAAGAGGAATTTCCTGCAAGACCATGCTTGTGATAGGACAAGGGGTAATGGCTTTAAGCTGGAAGAGGACAGGTTTACATGAGGTATAAAGCAGATTTTCTTCCCTATAGTGAGACACTCAAACAGGTGATGTTTCAGGTTTCCCAGAGAAACTGTGGATGTTCCATCCCTGGAAGAGTTCAAGGGCAGGTTGGATTTTCAGCCTGATCTAGTGAATGGCATCCCAGTTCATGGTAGAGATTGGAACTAGATGATCTTTAAGGCACCTGCTAACCCAGACCATTTTGTGATTGTCTGAATCTTGTTTATTGCCTTATTCCTAATGTGCTTTTATCTCACAAAGTAGACATTTAATAATTGGAACCAAAGTTTGTATGTATGTGCAAATATACATTGAAGGGAAGATACACAGCATCTTTTTTTTATCATCTGAAAAATTAAAGTTTAAATAAACTTCATAATAACTTTTATTAGATTTTGATTAAATTTTCTAGAGATACTCAAGCAATATGTTGAAGTGTTTTTCCCAAAACTATTAAAAAACTGAAAAAGAAATCATATAAAAATAAAAGAGAGTTTTAGCTAAAGACAGTTCTGGAAATTATTTAATTATTTTTAATATATTGATAACATGTCAACTCTTAGCTTATTGATGCTTAAAAAGACATTTTTTTCTGCTTTCTGCCTTTGTAAATAACATATTTGAGACACTTGATTTTGTCATTTCAGCTTCAAAACATGGGCTAACTTTAATCTTGCTGTGTATTTGGTCTGACTGAGATGGAGATTTTTGTTATTTGCAATGCTTTTATCCCAGAGCAAATGCTGCGCATACTGAGGCCTTATTTCCCAGTGAGTGGCTGGACATCACCTTCTTGATGGGAAGTAGAGACATAGTGGGGAATTTCTGTTTATGTAACTGTGAAGGGACAAGGGGTGGATCGTGTGTAAATTGTCCGCTTTTGTTGACTCTGGTGTCAGTGAAGAAGGAGGAGGAGGAAGTCCTCCAGGTGTTGGAACAGACATTCCTCTGCAGCCCATGGCAAAGACCATGGTGAGCAAGGCTCTCCTCCTGTGGCACATGGAGGCTCACAGCAGAGCAGAAATCCACCTGTAGCTCCTGGAGGGCCCACAACGGAATAGGAGGATGCCTGAGGGGGACTGTGATCCAATGGAAAACCCACGCTGGAGCAGGTTTGCTGGCAACCCTTGTGACCCCGTGCAGGATCCCCACTGGGGCACTCTGTTCCTGAAGGACCACTGACTATGGAAGGGACCCATGCTGGAGCAGTTTATGAAGGACTGCAGCCTGTGGGGAGGACCCATGTTGGAGAAGTTCTGGAAGACTGTCTCCCATGGGAGTGACCCTACACTGGAGCAGGGGAGAGTCCTGAGGAAGAAGGAGCAGCAGAAACAGCTGTGTATGCTGAACTGACCAAAACACTTTTTCCACACCCCCTGCACTGCTCTTAGGGAGGAGATAAAGAAAATTCAGGGTAAAATTAAGTCCAGGAAAAAGGCAGGAGAGGTGATAGGGGTTGAGAAAAGGTGTTTTTAAGATTTGGTAGTATTTCTCATTATACTGCTCTGATTTGATTGGTAATAAATTCAGTTGATTTCCCCAAGATGAGTCTATTTTGCCCATGATGTTTTCCTCACCATGCGGGTGAGTGACCTCTACCTGCACTTATCTCAACCCTCAAGCTTTTCCATATATTTCCTCTCCTGTGTCCAGCTGAGTAGGGGAGTGATAGAGCAGCTTTGATTAGCACCTGGAGTCCAGCAAGGTCAACACACCACACCTGTAGTAATAAAATCATGTTAAAAATGAGGATGCTAGGTGAAAGATAGAGGACTTTGAGATTTCCTTCAAAGTCATTGAAAGATTTTTGAGGTTTGCACTTTTTTATTTCTGGGTATAAATTGCTCTCTGTGTGTGTTTTAAATTAATCTGTTAGCTAAAAGTCTTCATCTCTTTTTTTCTGGTCTTGTAACTTGGAGATCAAAATGAGCTCTTGAGTGATACAGAATCATAATTTATGTAGAAAGTCTTAATTTTTTGAAAGCACGAAATGGACTATAAATGTTTTTCTCTCATCTAGCTTTGGGTATTAATATTTTATAAAATTTAATTATAATCCAGTATGAAAGACGTGTTGACCTCTGTGTGACACTAGTTATTTTCAGGACAAGCTGCATTGAAATGCAGTGAGAATAAGAATGTGGTTTTGAGCAATACAATTATGAAGAGAAATTATTTTGATTATACTGTGTTGTGCTGAAATTTGCAGTATCTAAGATTCTGTTGAGAGTAGTTTCCATCAGATAACTGAAGAAAAATCTGTGAAAGTTTTAAAAACCTTTGGAACTGCTACAGTGACAAACTGTATATTGAGACTAGACAAAATAATCATAATTTAGGATAACACGTGAATAATAAAGACTGATGCATTTAATGGAGATCTGTGTAGCATATTGAGCATCTGCTTCCATTTCATCTTCTCCACCCAATTTCAACTCCATTTAATTGGAGACATATTTTGGATCTTCTCTATTCAATATATGTCATGCAAATTCTGGTTAAAAAAAGAGAAACTCTTACTCCTAATAAAATAATCATGACAAAATAATGACCAATATTCTCAATTTGCATTCCACCCCTCAACAGAAGATTAGGAGCAAGTATGTCAGGTATAAGTGATTATTAATCTATTCTATGCAGGAGAAATAACTTTAATTCACTAGAAGGACTGTGGACAATGTGCTACTCTAAGAGAAATGATTAAGCTTTATTGGAAATTTTTTCAATTATTTGATCAGTTGTAGAAACCAATTTAACCTGTTTCTTAAATTGGCAGTTTTCTTTCAGAAAAAAAAATCCAAAGTTTTCTTTCTTATGTATTTTATTTCTTCAATTTCTTCTTTTTTGAACTTTTTTTTTTTTTTATGTATCTAGTTTTGTCAAGGTAAACAATTCTAAAAACTGCTTACTACAGTATTAAATCTCAAGCTTGAAAAAGAATTGTTCGTCGGAAGGTTCACAGCACAGCCCTGTGTTTAGATACTCAGAAAATGACATATCTGGGTCACTATAGGAATGATGACAACTAAAAAGAGGATAATCTAATCCTGACATTTCCCATCTGTTGCAAAGATTTGATGTTATTGGATATTTATTTCCAAATAAAAGAAAATAAAAAATGTTTTACCCCAAATCCACAAATGTATCTACAATATTGTTAGACTGGGTGGCATACTTCTAATTGTCTCAATATTTTTTTTTTTTAATTTAGTTTATGGGAATCTCTGGACAAATAAGAATTTGATTTTCAATCCATTTTGACAAAATCATGCAGTAATGTATTCAGATATGCACACTGGGAAACATGAAACTATTGTAGCAGACAAACATGGAGCTGTGTGAACATGTACACTGGGTAGACAGGTTGCCTCTTCAAACACAGATATTTCTCAGATTTTTTAAAGGAGGTGCCATTTTGGATTTTCTGAACTGACATATTATTGATATGCTGCTATTCAAGTAACTGAGTAAAGGTTGATATGTTGCTCACAAATTTAAGACAGATTTCTGAAACTTGCTGAAAAACAAGGTTGTGCTATTCTGATGGTTCAAGTGAATCTGATTTTTCCCTGTAGTACAAGTATATATGGAGTATTTTTATCAGTCTTTTAAATATGGATTTGGGATGATAGACTTTGAATTGCAGGGTAGTATAAAAATTTAAAACAAAGAAGTGTGCTACTATTAAAGAAAATGCAGAAAAAAAAGTTTATTGAAACTCAAAGTTCATCAGTTTTCTTGAGCTAATATATTAAACAGCTAAGATTTTCATGAAAACATAAGTTTTTATGATGTTCAACAAATAGAACACGTTTGTTCCCAGGAAATTAAAAAGACCTTTCTCACTGAAGAAGAAAGTAAATGGCAGGTTTCATCCTTTCATCTAAGAAGAAAATTGCTCAGCAAGTTCCAAATTATGGTCACCTAACATCTCTCTCATGAAGAATTAGTGAGATGGAGTGGATACCACAGGTTATTGTCTTAATCAATGTCTTCAGATTAGTAAGAGCTATTGTTTCAGAGTTTGATTAGTTTACCTTAGCTTACTAATGAACAGACAAGATCATTAGACCATTAGAGAAACACCAGAAATTTGACATTAAACTGCTCTAGTCCTGTGATCTTACCCAATGGCTAATATTATGCATAAAATGTTTAAAATGTATAAACCAAAAGTCAAAAAAGTGACAAAAGGAAAACATTTCATATAGGAGTAAAAGACAGCATGAACTAGATACTCAACAGCTCCTTACAAGCTGACTCAGTTTTTGCAGAACTTTGACATCATCCAAGCAGATCAATAGCTGTTTAACAAAAAAAAAAAAAAAAAAAAAAAAAAAAAAAAAAAAAAAAGTCATGGAGTGTAAATAATTTTGTAAGATGATGCTTGAATTTTAACCTTAGAAAAATTTGTAATTCAGACACATTTTTGTCTGAGTTTAGACAGGAAAACTCTGACACAGGAACACAATTTCATGGCATACTTTCATGGCCTTCATTTTAATGCAGGAAAACACAATTAAAATTATCAGAACTGAGTTAAATCTCTTTTACATGGTCTATGGAAAATATCTTTATAATATTTTTAATTATCCTCAATATGCATTGACTTGATAATACAACATTTAATGAGCTAATCTCTTTCCAGATACATATTTATACCTTTCAGCCACCTATGATTTTCAATCAAAGGATTTTAGCTTATTTCACAATCATCAAGGTAGTTTTGTGAGGCATATATTATTCCAAGTTTTCTTGTGAGATACAAAATACAAGATCCATATCTAAAAAAGGATGTTTGTCTGTGTGTCTGCACATTACAAAAAGTAAATTTTGTCTTATTTTTCAGCATGTCACAATGGCTATAATTACTAGAAATAGAGGAAGAACAATGTTTTTATGTCCAGAACTAGACTGTAACTTCAAACAACTCCTCCTATTCAACTTGTTTTTTGTATTTTTGTTTTCTTGTGAGCATCTGCCTCTTTTTATTCTTCTCTAAAGTACTAAATCAATTCAAGATCTTTGCCATTTTTATATTAAGAATAAAGATTTTGAAAGTATGTTGTCTTCACTGATTTTTTGGTTTTTCTTTCATCCTCAGTCTTAATGATGGTTTAACTCACAGACTTGAAGAAAAAGTATTTTAGTCATGAAACAGAAGAGTGAAGGTAAATTGGAGGAATAAAACTTATTGTATCAGGGTATGTGATTCTGTAAACATTTTGTCTTAACAAAGGAAGTAAGGCTGATATACAGAACATGTCAAATATTAATATTTTGTCTTTCTGTACATACTAATAGAAGAAACCAAACAATAAAAAGAAGAAAGTGAAACAGCCTAGCTACCAAACTAAGGCTTATAAGTATTTACTAGTTTAACTCTGATCCCTTAGTAGCTTGCAATTTTGCAACCTAGTGGTGACTCTACTAGAAAATTGTATTTATTTCTCTGTGAAGAGAAAAAAAATCTGTTAACAGAAAATAACCCTTTCACTTTCAACCTTTCATTTTATGAGGGAAAATATTTTTTTTGTTGTTATCTCCTTTAAGAAAATCTGCCTGTGCCATGATCAAGGTTTTAAACGTTAGAGGTTAAAATAATTTTTTTCACATTTTACTCACAGACCTTATCCAGGATTTTGGTAGGCCCCTTATGAGCCCCATGGGCAGCCCCACTTCAAATTCTTTAAGGGAAAAACAACATCAAAATATTGGTGGGTTTCAGAACTGTATTGGAATAGACAATATTTATGCACGTAAACCAGAAACACTTCTAAAGGATGGCAGGCATCTGCTATCTGTTCCCAGACATGCCATTTGATTTTCAGAAGTTTTCAGGCCACATAAAGCGCTGCATTGACACATTTCTCTTCAGAAACCAATGGCAGAGCTGATGGTAATTGCTGAGTGATCTCTCACTGTCCTTATCTCGACCCACAAGCCTTTCATTTTATTGTCTCTTCCTTGTCCTGCTGAGGGAGAGTGATAGAACAGCATTGGTGGCCACCTTCCATTCAACCAGGGTCAACATACCACACTTCAAGGGTCTGCATTGGGACCAACATTATTCAAAATTTTTATTATAACATAGTGCCTTCTCAGGAAATCTGCAGATCACACCAAGCTGTATGGTGCGGCTGCATCTATAGAGGAAATGGATGTCATCCAGAGGGACCTTGACCGACTTTGAGGTCCGCAGCAGAGACCACTGCTTCTTCTAGCAGGATCCATCTTTATTACACATACTCTAGTATTAATTTGTTTCTACTATAGGAAAGTTTAAAGAAAGTCTTGGCAATGTGCAGAAGGAGAGACAAAACAGCCACACCAACAAACACCTGGCAGAGCAGACTTTTCTGCCCTTTATCAGCCATTCACTCAAACAAGCCACCTCCCTGCTTTCCAAGAGGTAAAAGAGAAACATTCACATGTGGTGTTTATGGCTGCAGTCATTCCTCTGGCATGCATCTTTCCCAAGAGAACAGAAGGCCTTTGTCAAAGTTAAACATGACAAGCTGCTCTCCTACACAGGACTCTAGTTAAGGCAGGATAGCTGCCACAGGCGACTGCTTCTGCAGGGCCTTGTGAAACTCATGAAATCCAGCAGGATCAAGTGCAATGTCCTGCACTTGAGTTGGAGCAATCCTCAATATCAGTACAGACTGGAGGATGAATTAATCAAGAAGAAACCTGCAGAGAAGGACTTAGGTATACTGAAGAATAAAAGATTGGATGTGACCCAGTACCGTGTGCTTCCAGTCCAGAAATCCAATTATCTCCATACATCAAAAGAAGCATGGCCCAGAGGTTGAGGGAAGAGATTCTGCTGCTCTATACTTCTCTCATAACATCTGATCTGTAGTACTGCAGCCAGCTCTGAGGAACCCAGCACAAGAAAGACATGGACCTATCAGAGCAGGTCCAGTGGAGGGTCACAGAAATGATCACAGAGCTGGAACACCTCTCCTCTGAGGATAGGCTGAGAGAGTGTTGGTTGCTCAATATGGAGCAGAGATGCCCCTGGAAAGACCTTATAGTGGACTCTCAATAATTAAAGTGTGCTTATAAGAAGGAAGAAGAAAGGCTTTTTGCCATGGCTGTCGGAAAAGAACAAGGAGCAATATTTTTGAACTGTAGAGTTAGGCTGGATATAAGGAGGAAATTTTTTATAATGAGGTTGGTGAGACACCTGAACGGGTTGTCCAGAGAAATTGTGGATGCTCCATCACTGGTACTGTTCAAAGTCAAACTGGATGGGGTGAAAGATGTCCTTGGTCATGGCAGGGGGTTGGACTAGATGATCTAGATGAATATCTCTACCAATCCAAATTAATCTATGAAACCTGGCCCAGAAGATAGCAGCTTGTATGTATGTTCTTTGAAAAGCAACTGTTTAGCTCTCAAGACGATCACAAAAGCAGCCTTTAAATAGCTGAAAGAATCTTTTTTTATATTATAAAACAAGAAGGAAAGGATGGTTTGCACTGAATATCAGAAATCCCAAAGATGTGAAATACCTGGCTTTTGATAATGATCTGTGTAGCTTTGTTGATGTCTGTGAGCCTTGTAAATTCCTTCAGAGTTTACAGCCAAGCAGTTTTAACAGATACTGTAGGAAGTGATTCCTCTACCATTCTTTAAGCAAAATGTCTATATGTAAATGAAAAGTGTGCTGACAATTTTTGTTGATGGATTTGAAACAATATTGCTCATAATACTGACTCAAACAGAATAGTTCCAAATACATTTTGTGACAATAATTAGGTCCAAATGCAACTAGATGTTTTTCCAGAATGGAGCTTTGATGCAAATGAGAGCACAGTCAAGTTTTACTGGGTGATTTTTAAAGGATATAGAAAGGTAAGCATTATTTGTCTTTTAATTATTTCTTATTCTATATATTTTTGCATATTTAAAAAAAAAATAATTGTTTTTATCTATTGTTTTCTATTGCAAATTAAGTCATATATTGTTATTCACAAAGCACTGTGATAATCAAACGCTAATCATAGTGGAACTTTGAACTCTAATTGTAATTAGTAAGGAATAAAAGAGTATGTTTCATTAAGGTGAATCTTTATAGATGTTACTGATCATTGCGCAAAACATCAGTTTCAATTCAGATCTAATTACAGTCAAAACTAAACCCAAGGAATTTCACCTTAATAGAACTACAAATGGCAAATAGAAACTATAGTATTGTGAAAATATATTTTATTTATAATTTTACATTCTCATTTAAAATAGTCTTCTGAGTTGAAAAGAATTTATTCCACAGATTGGAACCTACATTTTAATACAGATATGTCATAAATAATTAAATATATGTAAATAGACAAATTATGTATATTTTTAAAAATTTAGAAATAATTTTAAAATGTAAAATGCTCTAATCTCTACTTTTATAAATAAGTCAAAGTCAAGATATTTTTAATTTACTAGAACGTTCAACCTTTTCAGTAATAAAATACTACATTCTCCAAATATATCTCTCTCTGTCTTGTGACTCCTACCAAGGCCTTTATTCTGAAACAATGAGTTTACTAAATTGGTTTCCACATTCAAAAAGGCTATGAATGATTTTTCTTGTTTTTGTTACTATTCCTATCATTGTTGTTGTTATCTTCATCATCATCACAGAATCATAGAATCATTAGGATTATAAGAGACCTTGAAGACCATCGAGTCTGTCTGTTGACTCAGCACTGCCATGCTCACCACTAGATTGTCTCCATGTCCCACATCCCCTCATTTTTTTAACACTTCTTGGGATGGTGATTCCACAACCTCCCTGGGCAGATTATTCCAATACCTGACCACCCTTCCAGTGAAGAAAGTTTTCTTAATATCCAAACCAAATCTCCCCTGGCACAGCTTGAGGCCATTTCCTCTTGTCCTGTCACTTGTAACCTGAGAGTAACCTGACTGACCCCCACCTCACCACGCCCTCTTTTCAGGCAGTTGTAGAGAGTGATAAGGTTGCATGGCAGAGAAGGATCTGGGGTGTGCTCCAGTAAATTCCATTTTCCAAGATTGTGGGTGCAGTGCATAATGCTTAACTGGTGATGTGAACTCCACCTATCATAGAATCATAGAATCATATAGTAGTTTAGGTTGGAAGGGGCCTTTAAGGGTAATTTACTATCATGCTTCCAATACATATCTAGGTGAGTTATATTATTTGGAAAATTTTCTTTCAATTCATAATCATGAATGCAGTTTTCAACATTTTTAGACTGAATACCTCAAAGTACTGAATTTATTTTTCCTCTGCCTTTCCCTATAGGATATATGAGCTGATTTGCCTTAAATCAGAAACTAAAATTATTGTTTGTGAACCTCGACATGGTCCCCTGTGTACTAGAACATTGTATGTGTTTCACTGGACTGACATTTTCCTTATTATCTGCAGAATATATACATCTCTATGGATAATAAATCAAAGTCACTAGGTTACAAAATTCTCAGAAATAATTCTGAAGGCATGGGAAAATCAGGCAAAGTAGATTCCATAGCACAAGTGCTTATGTAAATAAGACAAAGCAAGGAAAGGTAATAGCATTTATTAGATCAGCTGTTATAACAATGTGAAACAGAAAAGCTTGATGAGACCATTCTGCTGAAAGACTTGCCAACATTTAGTATATTTATAAGATGGAGAAATAAACTTTCTTAACTCCCCAAATATCTTGCTGCAATGCTTTCTTTAACATGGGTCCAGTTACAAGTCTTGAAAGCATGAGACAAATACCTTTTCCAAAAAACAATGTCAGGCAAGCCCTTAGCTGCTTTCTCTGCCAGAGCACCGCCCTCTACTGATCACGACACTCTGCCAATTATGTCTCGCTGCCCAGACTCCTTGAGGGAAGTTAAATTCACTTACGTTTAGATATCTGCATCTTTCTATTTATCCTGTGTAAAGATCTTCTCCACGGACATTAGGGACATATAGACACTTCCAGGAAGTCTGATTTCACTTGATTATATCAGTCACTTGAGGACAAAATGACTCATGGTCTAAAACTCCCCCCTCCCCCCCTTCAGTTTTTTACAGGAAATCTAGATGATCATATAAATATTTAGTGGCGGACATCTAGCATGAGGTGGGATGAAACACCCATTCTTACCCTGTAAACATAAGGTATCAGCAATGATGATCAATAACTGCAAGAAAATGGTGCCCAAACCCAGAGTTATTCCTTGAGTATTTTGGTTTGTTACCTGGTTTTTGTTCTCATGTTAATAAGACAGTTTTGCTAAATAGATGCACAACACACATTTAGAGATGCAGATCCACTCATTGCTTGCTGTAACACCTTTCAGCCAGAGATCTTCCAATCTAATCTTGCATTTACTCATGCAGACAAGATTGGGTAGACAGGCAAAATATGGACAGAATCTTATCTGACAGAATAGTGACATTTGTCACTGGTTCCTTTGGCTATATTTATGCTGGTAGGTTAAAGCTGGAAGCCATGCTAGACGCTGGATTTCAAATGATTACTCCAAAATTATTCAGAATTTTCTTTGGCCAGTTAGAAATATCCCCAAAAATTCTAGGCCACAGATAACTCCTGATAAATAATTTTTGTATGTTTCCTATTTACTTAGGAGGCTAAGGATTTCCATGAAAGCCCTCTGTGTCAGCTGGCCTTAGTATATGTTTTTTTTAATTTGTTGGCAAAGTCAGATTTGCTAAAAAAGATGTGTTTGTTAGAGGTAGCAAGGTAATAAAAATATTCTGAAAGTGCATGATAAAGAGTAGGATATTTCATCTTCTTCTGGTCAGTGTACTATTAGTACGATGACACATTAAAATTGTTACATGTTGAGTCAGATTTCTACAGATCTACATCGCCCTGTTCCCAGATATGGTTGTCTCATCAGCTTGGTGCTTAGCAGCTGGCATTCAGATTGCAGTGCCGATTTTTGAATGACATGCTGAAATATTAAGAATTCTATTGTTTTCCTACATTTTCTATGTGCCAAACTGCACATATTACATCTTACCATAGGCAAATGCTGCATAGCACAAAAGTAATTAAATGATAAATCCTAAAAAGGATTAATCAAACAGACATTAAAATGACTTCTCACTTCTCCTAAAAAACAAATGGGCATTCAGCTGTATTGCTTTTTCCCTCAATGGAAAAAGGAAGGAACTGAAACATATAACCATAAGAGAGGAAAACTTATGCAGTTCATGTCTTTATATCCTCCTGGAGGAGACCAAATGTAGCGGATAAATTATACCCTCTTGAATCCAGTATATTGGGGATCATCTGTGGTTCTGTAAGAGAAGCACTAAAAAGTGTTTGTTGTTAGTTAGTTTAGGCCATTAGACTGGGCACAGAATTAGGAGCTGGAGGCTCTTTAACTTTGTGATCCACAAAATCCTTAATAACTCTCTGCTGACATCAATAGATTTAGTTTTTGGTGTTTACTGTCTCATCTATAAGAGAAAGATAATACTTAACCTCACAGGGATTGCATGGGATTAATTATTTAATAGTTAGACACTAATGTAAAAGGCAAAATATTCTATTGCCTTCACAAATACTGAAAAATGACACTGTCATCTTGCAGTATCTAGCTGAAGGTGAAAAGAGACAGTGTCTGTTGTGTCAGCAGTAACACGCATGAGAAACTGCAGCATTTTGTTTTTGCTGAAGAAAAACTAGGTTTCTACAGCAGTAGCTTAACTCTGTTTTAAGCAATTTATATCCTATGTGTAGTTTGAGTAAGCTGGTCATGGGAAAAAGACTGAAGGATGGTAAACAGAACTTAGGGAGAGCAGTGCATGTCATACAAAAGAAAAAGAAAATTGAGATTCGCATGTTTGTTCTCAGAGACATTTTTGCTAGATAATGCAAGGATACGTTAGTGGGTTGGATCATTGTATAATTTTTTCTTTTTGTTCCAGATATTGAAAGTTTGATCGAATGTAGCTAGTCCTTCATAATTTTCTGTATTGAATTCTTTTTGTAATGAAATATTTCATGAACTGGACAGATGCCATAATGCACAAAATAGTTATTTAAATTCAAAAACCTTACATTTCATTATAGCTGGAAATAGATTTTTATCATTCCTATTCAACCAGTTAGGTATTCAACACTTTGAAAAGTGTTGAATACTGTTCAAAACTTTTGAAAAGTAGCTAGAGAAGAAACTGGTAATTTCTGAGATGTTTAATTGCTGTACAGCGTAAGAAATCTGATTAAAAGAGTGTTGGTGAAGGTACAAGTACACTTCTGATATAGCACAGTAGCTTTCCAGCACAGATAGGAAGGGCAAGAGTATTGTTATTTTAAAAATATTAAAATAGTAAAGTCTTGGACTAAGAATGAAATGTAGCTGCCTGCAGGTGATAAGCAGGGCTTATGGCATAATCCTCTGTATGTAACATGCTTTGTGCACAGGCCATTAGTGTGGTGTAACTCTCCCAGCTTGAGTGGATAATCTACAGCAAGCGATTGCTTTCCACATATGTTCATTTTAATTTACTTTGGTAACGAGAAGGGTTTATTCATATTTTCTAATATCAAAATGCTCAAAGTAAGATCAACAGGGAATTACAATCCTGACCCTGAATCTTCTAATATGTATGGGTAAATTTACATATCTGAGTAGCGGCATTAACTTCATTATGACTGTTCACATGAGTAGTGTAAAATATAGATGCTTGCAGGTCAACCCTAAGGCAGCATTTTCTGTTTTATGCATTTTACCTCACTGAGTGACTAAAGGCGTAGTGTAAGTCAATAGTCCCACAGCTGTATGCAAACAGAAAAAGAGCATTATTGCTCTTGTTTTTCATTTTCCTTTCAAAGTTACTTGAATATATTTTCAAAGCAGTAGTTGACAGAACAGTTTCATGCAGTTTTGAGCTGTTTTGCATATTTATCCAGTACCAAACTCATTTTCATCTCACCCTATGCACCCATAAATTACATATAGCTCTGGTCAGATTTTCACTAAGCTGACTAAATAGTTTAAAAGTACAAAAAGCTACCCTAACACTAATACTAATAATGTCTTACCAATAGTGTGCTGTTGCACTTTTTCATGAGGCAAAAATGTAGTTCTGATATTGGAATTAAGTGTTCATTCTTTGGCCTCATAGTTTGGGAACAGAATCATAACCTCATAAAATAGCAGAATCCTGCTATGGTCACACAATTATTACACCAGACATTCTAGTGTACTTGTTTATTTTAGCTTTATTAGAGTTCTGTAACTATTAGCCTTCCAGAATCAAAAAACTGTCCACACTCACTATAAAGGTGCTTCTAAAACTTGCTATTTTTAACTTGTTTGATACAAGGGAGAAATCAGATTTTAAACAACAAGTTTACATATATAACATAGATGAGAAATCTACTGGAAGAATACAAGAGCCATTCACTTAAGAGTTTGACTTGATGATCCTTCTGGGTCTATTCCAGCTCAGAATATTCTATGATTCTGTAAATTCTTATGCAATTATGCTATCCATAATCATTTCGCTTGCATTGCCTAGTGGCATGTGAGATTAAAGCCACATGACTCCAACTGACTTGAATGGAAACCAGATAGCTAAAACCATTTGAAACTGAGACTCTGAGAAAAATGTATAAAACACGGGAAATTATGATAATCCCATTACAAACTCACTCACCACTTCTACCCTTCTCATAAAGATGATTGTCATGGCAATTCACAGACAGGGGACAGTCCTGTCCCCTCTCTAGGGATTTACTGCTGAGCAAACAATGCATTAATCAGAATGCAATAAAATTACGTTTTGTTTGCATTCACATTACACAGGTATAAAATGCTACTCAAAATGCCATGCAACACAGAATTATGGTAATGGCTTTTAAAAGGTATATAAAGACAAAAAATAAACCAGCAGTGTCAACAACATTCTGGACACGAATGTTAAAGGGGTAAGATTTTACCTTGACTTTCATTCATATAATTATATTGTGATAATTTTAAAAACTATTGTAAGATATGAAGGGAAAAGGGCATTATAAAGACATTTTTGACACCTGAGAGCACAAGCTTTGGGAAGGGTCTTTTATAATCTTACTGTACAAGTTTGAAATGTACATTTTTGAAAGCCTCTGTACTGTGAAAATACTCCCTTGTTTGGTAGTTCTAGATATGCCAGTACTACCCAAGATGAAAACACAGTTATGTATTGGCGGACCAGAGGTGTTTAAAGGCATGTATAAATTACCTAAATGTTTTACTTAAAATTTCCTCTGCCAGGTTTTCTTTGTCTCCAGGTTTATTCTGGAGTTTCGACACTTCTGATATCACCTGTTTCACCATTAACCAGAATCTAACTAATCATGATAATGGTTATTCCCAAAAGAAGAGTTGTGAAAGAGAATCAAAATAATTCCACGTTTTTTACTTAGACTGAAATAAAAGAACACTCATTTTTTTCATGAATTTACATGTCCTTGCTTGCAGAAGAAATTACCATTCTTTGGAGAATCTGGAAAAAAGCTCACAGACCTAGGCTTAAGTGAAATTTGAAGTTATGGTTAAGCAATGTCTGCCTTTTTTTATATGCTATTTATGTTGAATTCCACAATCTTCTTCCATTCCATTTACTTATATTGAGAAAAAAAAGGAACCTGTTCTTTCTTTCTTTTTCTTTGTAGTTTGAACTTTGAAATTAATGCTTTGGATTTTCTTCAGGACTGCATGCAATCATAAGATTGCAAAACAAATTCTATTCACTGAGTAAATTTTCAAATTTATTCAAAACAAGCCAGTAAATCTAGATTAAAGTTTTATGTGCACAAACCAACATGAGATTCTTAAAGAAGCTAGTATTTAGATAACTATGTGAATGGTGGATAATATTGACTAATAAGGTGTTTGTACCATATGTCATACATATCAATTTTCAATTCTGATTGAAGTATTTTCTTGTTATTGCATTGTAGGTAAAATCAAGATTTTGTGGGGGCTTTTTAAGGATTATCTTCAAGAATTGCTGTGGACAAATCAGAATACTTACATATGTCTATAAAGAACTTAAATATTTTCTTTTATGCTGATTACATTTGGAAAATGTAATGGAAAATATTTAAAGTCCATGGTATACTTTTTTAAGAGGCAAATGGTAATAAAGTCTTAAGAGCTGGCAGATTGGTTTTATATCTTTGTTCACTACTTTAAGATTTCTGGATAAAAGGTTTTATCTTGCAATCACTACTGTCTGGCTTATCATAAACCCATGTTAGAAATGTTTAAGTTATTTTAAGAGAAGTCCTAAAACAGTTGAAATCTTTAGGGAAAAGTTGTCGTGGGTTTTACCAGAGAGTTCCCATTTTAACAAACATATGTCTGCATTTTATAAAAAGTTATTTCTTGTCCAATGTTACACTGCTTACATTTTTTCATCTTTTCAAATTTATCAACAAATTTATTTTTTAGAGAGAAAAGAGGATTATATTCTGCCTAAAATGACTCATAGTAAACTAGCTGACAGAAATAAAAAGTACAAATATAGAATTTTTTTTGTATCAGCTGAGAAATGTTTCATGTAATTGAGTTTGCTGCATGAACTCCCTTTAGGTAATTGAAGTCTTTGCATAAAACCTCTGAAATTGAGAAGTTTTACTGTCAACTTATATACTCAGCCAAATATGTATAGTTTGTGGTTGTGTAAGTCAATGTGGGCAAGCACTGCAAGAAAATGAGACTCATCAGTGAGCGAAAAAGAGTTCTGGGAGCCAAATACTGGGGAGGCCATAAGCCTGGGTTGGGCGCTGGAGAGATCAGCACGTTTGGGCTTTCACTCTTGGAGAGACCAAGACAGGAGTGGTGGGTTAACCCTGAGTGCCTAACAGACCCACCCAGCCACTCTCTCACTCTCACCTCAGCAAGATGGACGGGTAAAATAAGCAGGAAAATTCCAGGTATCCAGACACTCTTCAATTAGTGTCTTGAGCAAAACAAACTCAACTTGGGGAAGATTATTTTCATGTACTTCAATAAAAACAGATCAGGATGGTATGAAACAAAGACAAAACTAAAAGTACCTTTCCCCTACTTCCCATTTTCCCCCAAAGTTACTCTTCACTTTTCACTCCTTCACACTTAATTTTTCTGTTTCCTCCCTCCCTCCCTCCTTGATGAATGGCTTAGGGGGATAGGGTATGGGAGCTGAGATCAGTTAATAACACTTCACCTCTGCTACACTTTCTTCCTCATGCTGTTTCCCTGCTCCAGTATTCCTCCCAAGGGACACAGTACTTCATGAACTTTTTCTTATGCCATATATAATTTGGTTTTGCCCTTCATTTGTTTCTTGAAGAAAAAAAAAAAAAAAATGGGGGGGAAGGGGGGAACCCAAACCACTACTAAGGATTTTTTTCAAGTTCTATTTTTTTTTCTTTTTGAAGCAGTATATGGATGGCTTGCTTCCTGCTTTATCTGACACTTAATACATTGTCTCACATAAAATTGTTGTTTCAGACAGCACTGTGAATTTTGTCACCATATTCATAATATTTAAGAATGAAAGCTTTGGATATATGCTTCCCAAAGCAACAACAATAACCAGAAACAAACCCCACTTTATGGCACCCTGAAGAAATAAGATTCTTAGACATTTAAACAAGCTGAGTGCATAATCTTTAGCTAGGACCCCAAAACAGCAATAATATATTGTTAGAACACTAAGTGGATTTCAATTATACTAATATCTACTTGTAGAGAACAATACAGCATAGTGAGATATGCTATTTTAGATGTGATGTAGCTTTCATTTTTTAATTAGGGAAGTAGTGTACTAAAAATGTGGATAATTTCTCCTCTATTAAAGAAAGTCTCAAGTTGCTGTATTTTATTTTATAGTCTCGGCTGCAATGATTCTTCTTACACTTATTACTCTTCTTTATTTTTCCTTGACTTTTCTTCAAATCATGTCATAGAAAGGTATTGGTAATGGTGACTTTTGTGTACTTCTAAGTATTAAGGTTCAGTATGAATTTATGTGTGACTTTTTTTCATTTACTATTAAATTCATCCTGGATAGTCTTCAAACCACGTACTTCAGCTGATCTGAAACAGAATGAGATTTTTTAACTTTGCAGATTAGTAGTCTTTATTCATGTTCTAGTTTACTCCAGCTGAGTTAAACTTCAATGGCAACCTGGTCCTTGGATTCCCTGGCTATTTGTTCCACACTACAGGTACTAGGGAAGCCTGTAAACAGTGAAAAGTTTTGAAAATTAATACAGAAATCTGTAGTAAGAACAGCTTCTCATTTTTTTTTTAACTTTATAACGTTTTTTATTTTCAAAAACAATGAAATAAAACAATATTTTCTTTGGATTGTTTTACTGAATTGATCCACAATCTGTTGGGTAATTCTTATGCTACTGGTTTCTCTTTTGCTCTGCACTAGAAAAAGAAATTGGTAGGAGCAACAGATTTTTGCACTTCATTTTCATTGTCTTAATTTTAATCTTCTTGTCCTATCTTTAGTTCTTATTGTGCCTAAGTTAGACACAGAAATTAATAAACTGGTGTTTGTATTTGGTATACATATATTATTTTCCTGTTATGAAATAAGGAAATTCTATCAAGGAAAGATGTTAAGACTTGACAGCCACCATTTAACACAGAGGAAAAAAGGGAAAATTCACTTGGGCAATCATCCCACTCTACGTTAAATTTGTACAGGCTGATATCCAATGTCATCCTCTGTAATATTTCCTCAGTGTTTGTGATCCGTGCACATGTAAGTTAGTGTGCTGCTTTTAAAGATTAACTCTTGGTAAAGGTCACATACAGTTGATGCTATTGTTTAACAACTGTCCCACTACATATTTTAGCATGTGCATGCAGTAAGGTGTACTTGTGCTGGTAGAAGATTCCTTTGCAAAGGCTAAGATGAAAAAGTATAATTTTTTTCTTTTTACTTTTTTTAATGCTCATATTAATTTTACTTCCTTTGAGGGGATCATGCAGTAGATAGAGTTTGTTTGATTTCTTTTTAATAGAGATTTTGACAGGGAGAGTTAGTTTGGGACAGTTTTTGTAATAGATGCTACATAGTTACTTTTTAAATCAAATAAAACTCACACAGGGTTTCTAAATAAAATAACATTGAAAGTAAATAGACATACCTATGCTGTGAATCAAATGCTAGGATGTCAATATCATGCATGACAAGTAGATTAATTATTTTTTTATATAATCCTCAAAGGATAATGGAATTTTTTTGATCTTGGAAACTTTTTTTCAACCTATGTCTAAATGTCACTTCATCATTTTCCTATCTACTGTAATTTTCTTGATAAGCTCACATAGATTTTCTTTTACTTTAGGTGCCATTTGACATTCATTTTTTTTTTCCCCTACCAAGTGATAAATCTCAAATACAAGGCTGTTAGTATGTATTTTTCTAAGACTTTTTTTAACATAAAATTTAGCTGTTTTCTTCTCTTACTGTTTATTTACTTCTTACTACTATTGCTAAGAATAGGCAGCCAAACTTTTGAAGAAAACATTTATTCATTGATAATTTCTAGAGATTTTGACCTGGAAGTCTCAACTTCTTGTTTTTTTAAAAAAAAAATTTTTCTTTGTAGCAACTGTTTAGACATGATTTCCTGCTTCATATTTCCTAACTGTAATATGAAATAGAAGACATCTCTAAGTCCCATGGAAATAATACTCTCCAGAGTGAAAGTATTGACATCTATGTAGACAGAAGGAAACAAAATGAGAACAAAGTGATATATCTGTACATGAAAAACAAGTCTCTTCTCTGGTGAAACAATAACAATTATATTTACTACACTTCAAAATCTCTTTCTTAATTAAAATTACTTCATTCTTTTTAAAGCTGTTGAATAAAACAAGAACATGGTCACTATCAGGAGAGGAAAATGCTAATCCTCCTCTCAAATCCTCAAAAATTGGAAAATAAGTACTGTGAGGTTCAGACATGCAGGCAATTAACTCTGCTAAGACAACCTGTGTGCTTTACACAAAAAGGGAACATTTTAAAAAGGAATGAGTACTAATGCTCGATTTCTTGTTTTGCTTTAATCATCACAGGTACTAAAGTAGGCAAAGCTCAGGGGTAATTATGTTATCAAGTTCAGATAATGAAATATAAACAAGATTGAAATGTTCTTCTTATGAACAGAATGATAGTAACATGGGGAAAACTACAGCAGATGTTTTAGAAAAATCGGTGCTTAGAGAGGAATGTAAATATTCCAGAAATTAACAAATGCTACTAACCTGAAGTTACAGGTAAAAGAGAGTAAGGTCAGGATTATCACCATTGTACTGCAGCAAGACCTTTAAAGAATTCCTGGGCGCATTCATGAAAATCAGCGTGTTATATACATTAGCAAAATTCCTAGAAACATCAAAAAGATGAAAAATCTAATGTCATGAAAAAGACTCAATTTATTGCACAAATATTTAAATGCAATGTTGTTTTGCTTAAACTGACTTAAATAGGTCATGAAATAAGTACCAAAGACTGGAAAAATGTAGGCAAAATATCTGTCTCTAGACAAAGAGGAAAAGACTCTCTCAGCAATATTAAGGTAGACAGCTCTCTAATGAGAATACATTGGGCAAGAATTACAAGAGGAATTATTAATAAACATTTGTAGAATAGTGATGAGATCAGCATGAGGCAACATGGAATTCTCAGAAATGGATCACACAAAACCACTCCGTTATATAAAAGAATCAAAGACCTTATGGTTATTGAAGAAGAACTCGAAAGAGAAGCCTTTCATATGTCATGTCTATTACATCTTAACATTGGTAATGTTTTGGCACTGTGTTACACAGCAGGCTTAAAAGCAAGGCAAGGTTCTGTAAATAATATTATTAGACATTGAATATGAAACTGTCTATTAAAGAATAAAAACATGTTGGTTAGAAACTTTAAGAATTTATTATACACACCAAGAAAATGAAGAGAATTCTTGCTAGAACTATTAGATTTTAACCTTACCTGTTGGACAAATCATGGATTTGAATGTATGTCTCATTTCACTAGTTTTCAACTCTTAGTCATGCAAATACTTTTACAGCTGTAAGAAGAGAACTAAAATTGAAATTAGCCTGCAAAAATTTACCATATTATACAATGATTTAGTAAAATAAACTATATAGTACTGACCATAACATTATTTTTGTAGCCTACTATTTCAGAGTTGGAATTTTAATGAGTTTAGCAACTTATGCAATTTAAAAATCTGGATTTAATTTTTTGAAATAAATCTAGTTCATAAACTCCCTCCCCACTCTGTTATCTACTACTTGTGAATAATGTACACAGCTCAACATCAAAAATATTGGTCTTTCAAATTTTATATTTGCTGCAGTCTCACAACTCTGCTCTCTAAAACTTGCCAGTCATTCAGAAAAATGAACTAGCTCTTTTTTGTTTTATATTTGGTCTAAAAAGGTGTCTACTAATAGTCTTATAATAAGTCTATAATTCTTTTCCAAGAGGAAGAGAATAGTGAAGGATAGTGAAAATTGTTTTCTTATAAATGATCTGGTTGTCATTGTTTTACTTTATAAAAGTGTTCCTGTAAATTTATGTTTGCATCAAGAAAAACTAGGCTGGGAGGATTTCAGAGCTTTGTTTTTTGCAGATTTTTCTCTCTTGAGACTCTTCAGATATGAAGATATTCAAATATTCAAATATGAAATATGAAGATATGAAGATATTCAAAACCAAAGTAACACATTTAAATACTATTTTCATTTCAGAAAAAGAGATATTATAAGGTATAACCACAAAGGCCCCTTAATAGAATTAAAAAAAAAAAAATCAAATACCTTAAGAAGTGGATTTATAAACATATTTACTTTGGCCATAGGTTGACATTGGACATTTTTAATGGAACAAAAATTTTATTTAGACTCTCCAGCAAATGGACTAAGTTTATTATTGGCCAGTAAGTGCGATGACCTAAGAGATAATATGTAACCATGTGTGGAAAATTCATCTCAATTAAAATAAGTATGGCTGCTTTCATTGAATCTCTATTAGATGCTGAGGAAAAGAATGTGTCCTCTAATTACAATTAAAAATGCAATTTTCATACCCCTTTTAACCCTTTGGCATTAAGCCTTTTAGTGCAAAGCATACATATGTTTTAGGGAAATAGATGTGACTCTAGTTTTCTAGGTTTTTTTTGTCACTGATATGACAAAATAAAGATATTTCCGGTCTCATGGCCATCAGATCCTTTACTCCAGAATGTCCCATTGCAAAAGCCAAACCAATGTCCCATGCTGCTGTATGTTTGCCCCATGCACTTTTATGTCATCTTACTTTTAATTCCATCAGACTGTGGCAAAACTTTGGTGAGGGCTCAAATTATTGGATATTTATTAAAAAAGAAAAAAAAAAAAAAGGCTAGAAGGAGCATGTACTTGTAACTCAGTAGCTCTCTACCTTCAAAAGACAGCTAGATGTAATAGACTAGGAGTCCCTATGGATGCCTAAAAGCTCCTGAACAAGTGCTGTACCAATTACAGATAGAAAAAAAGCAGCTCAACAGGCCTCTTGCCTTGTTTTCTGTTGATTTGAGTGAAAATTAAACACTTATTTTTGGAAAAAATTGTTTTTTCCCCACTGCTGAAAATACAAAATTTAAGCCAAATACTCTCTAAAATATATGGAATGGTTGTCTCCTTGTAGATTTTTAGTTTTTATCTTTTTCTGCATATTTCTGTTACCAAAAGAGGACATGCCTTGCTGAACAACAGCTCTGGAACAAAAGTAGAAAGTACCCATAAATTTAATATAGACTTCAAGAAGAGAAATTATTTTGTTTTCATAACAACTAAAGGGAGGGCCTGCAAAACTGCCCAATGATAAGACTAGAGGCAATGGAAATAAGAGAGGTTCTCTCTGAATACCAGGAAACACTTTATTCTCTGTGGGGGTGACCAAGCACAATCACAGCTTGCCATCTGTTGATTTTGAAAATATCAATTCTTGGAGACACTGAAAGAGTGATTAAAGATGATCTTGGCCCACCGGCTTTAGGTGACTCTGCTTGAGCAGGGCATTGGACCACACGATATCAGAAGCTGTGATGGTTTAAACGCAGCCAGAGCTCAGCCCCACACAAACACTCTCTCACTCCCTCACAGTGGAATGGAGAGAGGATCTGAAGAGTAAAAGTGACAGACTAAAGTGGGTAAAGTGGTAAAGTGGGTAAAGATAAGGACAGTTTAATAGGTAAAGGAAAAGCCACACTTGCATGTGAAATAACCCAAGGAATTAATTCATCCCTTTCCATGGGTAGGCAGATGTTCAACCATCCCCAGGGAAGCAGGCCTTCATCATGCATAATGTGACTTGGGAAACCAACAACTAAACTCTGAAATGTCCCCTTCTTCCTCTTTCCCAGATTTTTTTGTTGTGCTAAAACCAGCATACAGGTCCTTTCCAACCTTAATTATTCCACAGTTCTATGGTTTCTTTTATTAAAAGACTACATAATTAAAAAAAAAAAAGAGTAAGGTGCGTCAATACTTTAGTTATCTTCTGCTTATGACAGCCAAAATCATTTAGCTGCAAATGAAAACTCTAGTTTTAGTAAATTAGTTTTAGATGCAGATATTTTATTTCCTGCAAGTAAATCTGTTGAGATAAATGTCTAGAGAAAATTAAGATGATGTTTAAAAGAAGGCAGGGACAGCTCTTTAAAAAGAAAAAAAACCATATTTTTATTTTATTATATTATGATTCCTTACAAGGCAAAACTGGCATGTCTTTTCACTGATCAAGCTGTACCTGCATAAACTAAATGCAGTAGGCATTTAATCCCATGTAGAGGTCAATCCCTGTGTTTAAATCATTCTCACAATGATCCTAGGTTTTTGAGAGTACCACAAGACTAACAATGTGCCTCCATTCAGCACCGTAAGCGTTGTTGAGGTGTGTAGTAAGACATTCACAGAGAGATGTCCTCCAAATTCATCAACAAGATGCTCCAGACAGTGACTGAACACAAATTTCCTGAACCACTAAATATACTCAGTTTAATTTAGGGCAGAGGCTACTGAAATCATGGTAAATTTCAATGACTGTAAGACCAGAAAGGAATATGTGATGTTCTTAATTAACCTTGTGTTTCTCATGGTTCATAAAGTCTCTATATACGCTATCAAAATCAAATACTGAGCAAAACAAGACTTTTCACTTAACTGGCAGGCATAAATGAACCAATAAAAAAATAGCAAAACATGCTGGAGAAGAAATTTTCTTCAATCACAAAAAGCAGATTAGGTGAGGAATTTTGTATGATCCCATGTAGGTAAGATAAAACATTTCACCTGCTGCAGAACAGGGTAGAAATCCACAAAAGCTCTGAAAACACCAGATGGGTCCCTTCTAAGATTGCAACTCATTAATAAATTCAGCTCCCAGGTCTTATATGGGAGGATTCAGATCACAAAGTAAAGAATTATAGCTATTTACACGTTTACTGTCTTAAAATTCCAATTATTGTCAGGAAAGATGAAAATACTGGATCTTGCCTATTGCATATACACTAAATTCCACTTGTTACAAACTTAGGTAACTCAGCCAGCCTGTGCACAGCTGCAGATCCACTGTAGATGTGGTGCTGTATCTGCCAGCCCCATGTGTTGTCTCAACTATTTCGGACCATCATAGACATGCTTGTGTTTAGACAATTTAATTAAGTCTTTTACTCACATACTGAGTTTGTTTTTGCACATCTCACATTTCTCCAAATCTGGAATAATTTTATGTTCTTCTCTGAAGTGCAGTAGTTTTAGCAATTCCACCTTCTGCATGTCTTGAATTCTAAAATTTGGGAAAAACTCAAAATAATCTTATCAATATTGTGCCCATAGCCTCAAATTATCTCACATCACAATCATCGCTACCTCTAGCAGAAGCAGAGGATAAAGTAATAAAATAAATTTCAAAGAATTGACTCAAGGAAATAGTTAAAGATTTTTTTTCTTGGAATGGTACAGATGCTGATATAAGAAAATTCCCCTAACATTATATTTCAAATACTCTTTATCAATTTGCAGCATTATATTTAAGTACATGATATGAGAAAATATTTGCCATCTTTCCATATGCAGAGATTTATACTTATGAATTCCCTCAGAGCAATGTGGGTGTAGATGTCAACTAAGATATGAATTATAGATCACTGGTTAATGATTTTGAAAGACTTCTTACCAAGTCAGTGCATACTGATGACTTGATTAGATTTGCTAATGTACCTCTTTATGTTCTCTCTGGAAAGCTCCTGTATTTTCTCAGATTGTGAACTGAGTTTACTCTAAACCTTCGATATTATGACCTACAGTAAGCCGCTATTACAATTGAGATAAGTGAACACGATAATTTGCTTTCCTTTGTTTCAGTTTACGTCAAAGATATATTCTATTTTAATACCCCAGAGTGCAGTTTTATAGGCAAGGTGATTAGTGAAACTATCAGCAAATCGTTTTGCACGAAACTACTGTAAAATTAGTATAAAATGTGTATAAAATTAGTAGAAAGCTAAGTTTGTGGGTCATATTTACTGTTCACAGGAGAACGTAGTAAGGCAACACAAGAACATCCTTTCAATTCATTTCTGTTGATTAAATTTTTAATGTTTTAAGGAGCTTCAAATAACACCCAAACAGAAAGGATAACAAATGAGTTAAAGATTAAATTACAATTCTAACTACTAGGTACAAGGACAATTGTCTATAACAGTGCAGAAAGAAGAAAAAAAAATATGCTGAAGAAAAAGCTTATGGTAGGTGCTATTAATCAGAGGACTCGTGTGTGAGGAAGATTATGCTGCTGCAGAGAATGCAAATGCCATTCAGGAATGTGTAAAAGTGCAACCTAAAGACAATCCTCAGCACTGATAAGATCTTGTGTGTTTCTAAGATGTGAACCAATTTTTAAAAGTTCAGAGGAGATCAACGCACATGATCACTGTTCTTGAAATTTTGATTTTTAAGTAAAGACTAACAAAAGTCCCTTTCAATACTCTAACTAGAAACTAAGGGGATTCTTTGCTACTTTTCAAATATATTAAAAATAGGTTCATTAAAATGAACTGTTTACCTTTCCAATATCAGCTTGATAAGAAATACTGGGTTGCCATTAAGATTAAGTTCTTTTTTTACAGCATACCACCATAGCCTTCAAGATAAAGAGGAAAAGAGTATTATGCTGCTTCAAAAAGGAAGGGTGTAACCTTTCCTTTATAACACTGAAAAGGACAATAAGCTAGGGTGGGGGAAAGACACATAGGGAATGACACACACCAAACATGTAGAAAGTGTTGTTATGGATGGTGCCTTAGTCAGGCCAAATCAAAACAAATTTCATAAGTCAAATTAGAATAATAAAAAATAACAGAATTTATTAAAAAAACAAAAACGAAAATGAACAGAGTTTTATGCCAATCAAATAATCAAAATGACAGTAATCGATAACAGACAAAAATACCGACAGAGTGCCGGGCCACGGGAGTTTTTCGGTGCCTTGGCAACGGGTGAACTAGGACTCTGTCCCTCTCACAGCAGTCCGGTGAAGTTCACGATTTGCTGTTTTCTGCGCTCAGGTTTTGTACAGTTTATTTAGCCCAGGGCCAGGAACTCCTTTGTCTCTCAGAATATTCTGACTTCATCCTTTCGGTCCGGTGTTGGGACAATGCTGGCTCCCGGGTTATTTTAAATTTCAGTACAGTCTAAATGTTTGATTAATTTCTTTCCGGGTTTCCTCCCTCGTTCATTCTTCCCCCTT
>VYXF01005519.1:229190-280414 GCA_013397295.1 Polioptila caerulea | reverse complement strand
GAAAAAGAAAATATTAAAAACTTAAAAACTTTTTTTTTTTTTTTTTTTAAATCTTGCTCTTGTTACTGTATAGACTACATTGCCTAATCATGGGGGAAATTCTAATTGAAAAATGCAGACATTTGCAACTTGTATTGGAGGGTGCACTGTACTCAGATTCATAAAATAAATACGATCTAATATATTCTATATGACAATACTTCAAATTGGAAAATAGTTTGTATGAATTAAAGGATGCAAATGCCTGAAAAATATTGTTTGCCCTGTCTGTTTTAGGAAAGCAAGAAGTAACAATTATATTCAAATACTTGCAGAGTGAGGGAGAATTTGCAAGATATTGAAAAACAGCATACAGTACAAAAAATTAATGAAAAAATAATTAAGAAATAAATATGCAGGTTTTTGTTGGTCAAGATTTTAATTTCTTAAGCACATGAAAAAAATTGTCATATTTTTAAACACTCAGCAGTTACAAAGACGATCTGGAAATCTTCTGGGATTTCCTGTAACTTATAGGGAAATATTTTCTACCAGAATTCATAGAAAAAAGAAAATCATCCACAATTTCTTAACACTCTTTCGAACACATTGCAAAAACTTCAATTTCTCAATTGCGTTTCAAAAGTCATAAAGCTATTGAGCAATCAGATAGTGAGAGATTGTTGGAAAACAAAATAAAAATCTTGTCATTTCAAATGGAGAAATATGTTTAGTACCTCACAAATTTATGACATATTTTTAATTCTTCCTTTGAACACTTTCAGAGAAGAAAGAGGATTATCTGAGGTCAGATTATGAGGAGAATGTTAATAATTTTCATCTCATATAGTGCAAGTACAAATGATCCCAGTGATAGCACTGAAATCATTAATATCAAGATTCATTTCATAGCAGCAGCTCATTTACTGCACCTAGAATTGTTCCTGCTAGATATTCAAGGATAAAGTGGTGTAGAAGGTTTCTTTGCAAATATGTGTTGGCTACAAAAGGTATAAAACAGGACAGGAAAAAGTTATTATTATGATAATCTGTTGTATACAAAACTGAGGACAGGTTTTCAGCTGCAAAAATCAAAGGAAAATATCTTTATGGTTAATGTTTTTTAGTCAAAAATTGAAAATAGAAAGTAGTTCAACGCTATGAAGCCTGAAAAAGATGAATAGCGCCCTTTTAGCATATATTAATCAGATTTGTCTTTTCTACACAGATCAGATTCTTTAAGTATAATCTGCAAAGCTGAAATTAGTAACTAAATTTGAGTTTAAAAATAGTTTAAAAATATCTTTTGACAGTCAGATTACTAATTCACAGAAGAAATATACTCATCCTCTGTCTTTGATTCCTGGAGAATTCTTTGGAAAGAGGATTGATAAAAGGTGTTCTGAATCATTTATAGTCATGAATATAATTTCTAATCAGTTAGACTGATATGCTTCATATCAGTCTAAGAGGTAAGAGATGGAAAAATTATATCCCTTTTAGTTATTTGTAGAAAAGACATTATAGTGGTATATGATTTTATTTTCTCAGTCTGAATTTAAAGACGGAGCAAGGCTGAATGTATTTTATCACACATTTTAGAGGCTGTATCTGTTTATTTGCACATTTGTATAGGGGTGGCATTTGCCACAGAGTCAGTTGGGACCATTTCCATCACTCACCTATAATGCCCTGTCCATGGGAGTCCCCCTTTCCCCATGAGGCTGAGTATGGAGGGCACATATGCTGGCACCAGACATGGTGCCGTGAAACACCAGCATAGGAAGCAACCAGTGCCTGCAGAGCAACCACCACCATCACTTTTAGGGCCACCACTTCATTGAATGAATTAGAGCCCCTCTGTAATAAGCTACATGTTCCACTTATTAGCATAACAGTATATAGATAATGAGGCAGTAAAGAGTCATAATGTCTTCTTCACTAGCATAAATCACAGATTTATTAATGTGTTTTGTCATAAAGTCTACAACACATCTTTTCCTTTTTTAGTTTCCTGCTGCTTAATACCACATAGAAGAGAATCACAAAATCACAGAATCAACAAATGGTTTGAATTGAAAGGGACCTTGAAGAACACCAACTTCCAACCCCCCTGCCTGGGTCAGGGGTGCCTTTCACTAGACCAGGTTGCCCAAAATCCCACCCAGCCTGGCCTTGAAGATGTCCAGGGGTGGAGTGCCTCATGACTGTTGGAATCTGGAATGCAGAGAATATTTCTCTGTATGTTTTAAAGGATCCAAACCCTCTGACAAATACTGCTCTTAATCTTTGTCCATGGAAAGGGCTTCTTAGGCTATGGGATGAGACAGAATTTTCATTAATGTAAATTAGATAATAGCATAACATGTAATTTATCACAGGGTGAGAAATGTAGATTTTTGGGCTTGTTAGAATGGTAAGCAGATGAAGACAAGATGGAGGATCCTTGTGATTTTTAGGCTTCTTCCTTCTTCATTATCTACTCCGTATTCTGCAGTGTTTGGGTCACAAAATGATTGGTTAGAATTTGCCACAGTGCAGTGTTACGTGAATAGAAGTTTAGATAGTATTTGGTAGAAAAGTAGAAATAATGTACGTTTTGGGTGATAATTGGGTGAATTATCTTTAAGAAGACCTTGAATCTGTGTGAGAGACTTTTTTAGCTTTCAGGCTGTTTAGGCTTTTTTCTTTTATGTTTTTAGACTTTTTTTAGCTTTAGAGACTTCCCTAGACTTATAGCTTTAGAGACATTTGGTTTTAGGCTGCTAGAGGTTTTTTGTTTTAGGCATTTTAGGCTAGAGAGGCTTTTCCAGGTTCACACTAGGCTGATCTAAAGCCTGGTGTGGAGAAACTGTAGATAAGAAAAGAATAAACAACATCAGAAAGAAATCAACCATGAGTCCAGTTCATTTTTTTACATAACAAGGACTTTAAAAGACTAGCCTCCCCTATCAGGGGAGAGACATGTAGGAGTTACAAAACTTTTACCCATGATCCTCACAATAAAGGACTTTTTTTTTTTATATCCAATCTAACACTAGCCTCTTTCAGTTTAAAATTGTTCCCCCTTATTCTGTTGCTATGCACCCTTGTAAAAAGTCCTGCAACTTTCCTGTGGGATGCCTTCAGTATTTTAAAACTGCAGTTATATCACTAACATCTTGTAGGTGTGCTTGAGATCAAGATGATTGTATGAACCCATACCAAGCTTTCATGAATATCAATGAAAAGAAAAATGACTGTTTATTTGTTGTCAAACAGAGCAGAGGCAAGACTATACATAACTGTAGTACAATCATGTTCATCAAAGAAAATCTATGTTTTTCTCACTGCAATTACATCTTGTGAAGAAATTCTAATATAAAATATAAAAATAGGAGTAAAAACATTTTATAAAGATAAATGAAAGAATTTATGATTATACTTTTAGTTCTAATCAGAAGTAAAAGAACAGGCATTTCTGATAATTTAGAGGCAACTTCCTCAAAGTGAGCTTTTCTAACATAATTTTCTCTTTCATTATTCTTCACACTTTCACCTTTATCCTTTTCCTTTGATCCATCTTACTATTTTCTGTACCAACATGTTATTTTATCCCTTCTTTTTCTCATTCCTTTATCTCACCATTTTTAAAAAAATTCTTATTTCTCACTCATAGCAACAATATATCTGAGTTCAAATTGATTGGCTTTCAAATATGAAAGAACTATAAAATTAAATTCAACCCCAAAGGTTTTTTTACAGAATTGTAACCAGGGCCTTTGTCAAGTTATCTATGGAGAATGCAAACACACACACACATACACAAAAATAAATAAACAAGCAAACAAAAATAAAACCCATAAAAAACCCAAAAACTGATATCAGGGAATGCAACACTGAAAGCAATGCATGCAGCACTAAAATTTGGAGAGTGGGAAAGGGAAGAATGGGCTGGTGTTCCATTTCTAATTTCCTCTTCTTTCTCCATCTGAAAGTTAAAAGAACAAGGCAATTGACTATTGCTCACACTATTCACAGTCAGGGGAGTTTCAGATGTATTCCCCAGAGTCACCATAGAAAATGATTTTTTTTTTTCCCTGATGCTTTTGTTGGTCACTCATGTTAGTTGTGCGTGCAGTTGGTTACTCTGCTTCTCTCTGTTCTCTCTAAGCAGGACACTAAAGTTGGGTGTCCAGCCTCAGTTTAGAAATTCTGAGAATTAAGCACCAAAATGTGAGACAGAGCATTGTGGGCACAGACTGGTGAAATATCACAGATTTTGAAAATAATGTTTCAAAACCCTTCAGACACAGGCTGAGGGTCTTAACATTGTAAGATACAGGTTTTGAAACTTAGACCACTGTTTTTGTTAGCTAGGTGAAGCCAAGTTGTTTGTGAATGTTGAAGAAACAAGTGAGAGAAAAGTTGGGGAAGCCAGAATTCAGAAAATATTTAACAGCATGTTTAATTCTGAAAATCTACCACTACTATTATAACTCTATTTTACTATAAGCAGTAGTATAAAATAAGATATTTATTTTTAAGAATTCAGCCTTGCTAAATTATTACTAGAATTGTGTATGGTAGAGTTCAACCTTATTTAATTTTTTTAGATTAAATTTAATGTGGGGGGGTTGGCTTCCTGCATCAACTCCACAGCCTGTCTTGTTAAATTTATACATTTAAAAAAAAAAAAAAAAAAGGTGATCAAAAGAAAGGTCTCTTCATACAAATGTAACAGTCTGCTGTAAATCTGAAAATCATGGATTTTTCATAACATAAGTTACCGAGTCTAACTTACCAAGCACGGAATCTGATTTCTAAGAACATCCATCAAAGGTGGGATCACTAACTAAGTTAATATACCTTTTGACAATTAATAGATAATGCCCTTGTCTCATTAAAACAAAACTTTAGATTAAATATAGTGAATACAAATGTCAGAAGATGTACTTTTTCAAAATTCATGAAGTACAAGTCAGAGGAAAAAGACTTAATAATTTCTTTAAAATATGTCCAAAACTAATAGTCTGTCTTAAAAAAATAATTTTCTTAAGTTTGTTACTTAAGTTTGCACAATAAAATAATCAAAAAGCAGCTAATACTGTCTCAAGTGCAAATAATTGTTTAACATACTTGTGTTTAAAGAAAACTTTTGTCAGGTAGAATAATCTGAAAAAGCCTTGGTGACCTTATTCTAGGAGCTATATCAGTCGAGTCATAGAAACAAAATGTTCATGCATGACATACATTTTAAAAATCTGTATAGATTTTAATGGACATTTGTCCCTTTTTTCCCTTTCTTATCCTTTTAATTTGACTATTTCCTAATCTTGCATGAAGTGCATTACTTCTACAATTAATGAAATCTATTTAGAGCATTGCCCATATATTCCTGCTGTGTCGTGTTTGAGTAAGCCATCTTGCCTTTCAAAGTATCCCTATGGATAGTGGGAGCTAGTTTAATTTGAAAAATAAATATTGCAGATGCACAGAAGTTCTTGCAGACCAGTTAGAGGGAAGGGTGAATCTAATGGTTCTTAGAAAGAAAAGCAAAGTGTCTTATAACTGCTGCAGGTGCATCACCTCAGCAATTTCATAGAGGATGTACTGGTGTCTTTTAGAAAATGTTCATAATTTGTTATGTCTTGGGCTTTGACTGTGTTAACAATTGTTCTCCTTTGTATCTACCTTCTTTTTTCTTTTTGTTTGTGTGCTTTGTTCTTGTAAGCTTTGATTTGGGTTAGGTTTAGTCATCTATTTCCTGTAGAGTATAAACCTTAAGAAAACTTAATAAATTTTCTCTGTTATGTCCTTAAAAGTAATGAATTTTTTTTTTTTTAAGGGAAGCTTAAAAATATGATCTTTTATTGACAACAAAGTTTTATTCTGTTCCTTTTTCCAGAATCAAAATATGCTCCCATCTCTGTGGAATGTGAACTTTTTGAAATGGTTCCAAAAATACATGAAAGGAGATAACATTTTTGTTCTTGGCTTCTCTCACCTGCCACAAAGAACAGAAAAATGAAGGAGAGATCTATAATCAAATTGCTGTCACTGAACACAAATTCAAAATATCTCAAGGAGGAAGGTTCCGCAGAAGGAACTTTCATGTAGGTGATAGAATGTGAAGAGAGCCATCAAGGGAACTAGACTTCTAAGGGACCTAAGAAGTTCAGATCTCAAGGAAATACTGTAATGTGGAAAAGCCCACGTGAAAATCATGCTCACAGGATTCTGATAAATTACTAGGTATTGCTGACTATGAGACAGAGTTGAGTATGCAGATGCAGGATTTAGAATGCAGTATATGTCGTTCATACATTTTCTTTTTTCATCTCTGATTTACTGTGCTTGAGGGATGGTGGAAAGAACTGGTGCTTTAGTAACCCCCAAGACCCCACCACTTACCTGACATAATCAATTTTATTTCCCATAAACTCAGGACTACTGAGACAAGGAGTATGCCACCTGACCTTGTTTGGTGCAAGTACAAATTTTTCAACATTATTAGGCTTGTGGAATTGTGGAAAGCTGATCTATAAGACCTATAGACTGTCTTTTATTGTTAATGTATGCATAGAAACAATTTCTTTCATCTTTTATAGCAATAGACACATTAAATTCTATGTGGGCTTTTATCCTTCTAATTTTTCCCTTGCATAAATTTATTACATCTTTGTCATCATCCTGACTTGCCTGTCCCTTCTTCCAAAGGGCACAAACCCTCCTTTTTCTCCTGAGTTCCAGCCAAAGCTCTCTGTTCAGCTGGGCTTGTCTTTTTTCCTGGCAACCCATCTTTCAGCTCATGGTGATGGCTTATTACTGCATCCATAGGAGTTTCTTTTTGAAAATTTCCAGATTTTGTGTACTCTTCTAACTTCCAGGACTGTCTCCCAAGGGACTCCCTCAGCAGTCCCCTAAGCAGGCCAAAGTCTGCCCTGTGGAAATCCAAGGTAGCTGTTGCACTGACCTCCTTCTTTAGATCCCTGAGAACCAAAAACTCAGACTCAAACCAAGACTGCCTCCAAGCACCACGTTACCCATCAGTCTTCTGTGAACAGATCCAACAGGGTGGCTTCCCCAGCTGTTTCCCTCACCAGCTGGGTCATCTTTCTACAGACAGAAAAGCCCTAATTCTTTCGTGATCATTCTCTGGCACTCCCATGGTTTCTATCACATCATAGAACATTATAGTTGCTGTTTAGCTGGTATGGCAACGAACAGATTTGTGTTTTACTCTGTGATGTGATATGACATTGTCTGATGAGATCCCAGAACACTTAAAATAACACTTGCTAGGATTTATAACCTCTCCTACTGAGAGATATTTCATTTCAGCAGGTGATTCCACCTAATATATCTTCTTGAAATATGTTTGTGAAATTAGAGACATGGTGAAAATTAATTAATAGTATTTTTAGGGCAAATAAATTATGCTAGCCACTACAAATATGATAAATCATTTTCTCTTACAAATGTATCCACATCAAATGCTTTATCTGCAAATTGGTGTATTCCTACAGCTCCTCTTTCTCTAATCTTAAAGATTTTTCTGTCAACTATATCTCTACTAAGTCAGCCTAGGATCCTAGAATATCTGGGAAAATCATAGAGTGAGCACCCCCTAAACAGATTTCTGAGTGTAAGAGGAAGAGGAAATTGATCAGGAATAGAAAACATGTGTTTACTAATGGTAAGTCGTGAGTGGTCAATAATGACAAGTCATGAATGGAATAATAGGGTGGGTGTGACCCTAGCTGGCTGCCATACCCAGCCACTGCTCTCTCACTCCCCATCAATGTGAGGAGAAGAAAAGGAGATGTAAAAGCTCATGGGCTGAGATAAAGACAGCGAGATCTATTACTGTCATGGGAAAAACATGATTAGGGGAAGATTACTGAATTTACTAACAATTAATGACAGAGTAGGACAGTGAGAAAATAAAGACAAACCTAAAAATACCTTCTCCATATGCCCACCAGCTCCAGAAGCTCAATGTCATTCATTCACTCTTCTGCCTCCTCCTGCTCTCATCATTGCAGGGGGTTAAGGAATGGGGATTACAGTCTGTTTATAACACATCATCTGTCCTGCTCCTTCTTCCTTAGGCTGTTCCTTTTCTACAGCATAGGATCCCCTCCATGGGAGACAGTTTTTCACTAACTGCTCCAACATGAATCCTTCCTGTGGAGTACAGTCCATCAGAAACAGATCATTTCAATGTGGGTCCTCCAGGGGCACGGTTTGTGCCAGGAAAACTGTTCCTATGTGGGCTTCTCTGCAGAGGATGCAATTGCTGTTGGCAGTCTGGTTGTTCTTGGGTCCTCCAAGGGCTGCACCTTCCTTCAGGGTGTATTCACCTGCTGCAGATTGTGGTCCTTCATGAGATGAAGGGTGGATTTGTGCTCCATTGTGATTGTCCATGGGCTGCAGATAGAGAATGTGCATTACCATGGTCTCCCTCATGGGCTGCAGGGGAATCTGTGCTCCAGGCAGGCCAGTCTCTGCAGCAGCAGCACATGGCAAGATTAGAAACATAAATGAGAAGGGGATACTGAGATATAGTATAAAATTATTTTTTTTCATCTTGAAGGCAGTAAAGCCTTGGAGCAGGTTATGAGGTCATGTAGTCTCTGGCCTTAGATGTTTTTAAGACTTTTTTTTACAATACATGCTTATCCCTTCATAGCAAAATTAAGGAAAGTGGAAATTGTTTTCTTTTGTTTGGGTTTTTTCTTCCTGTTTTCATATCTAAATATCTTCTGAAAGACTGTAGGATATTTTTTCCCTGGTAGACTACAGAAGAAACCATTGTTGACTGTAACTTAGGTAAGAGTGTAGTTCAAATTATAGAGAATTCAGTGTCTTTTCAATATATAAAGGAGTGTTAAGAAAGTCAGAAAAACATTTTTTAAGGTCTGTTGTGAAAGAACAAGGGACAATGATTTTAAACTGAAAGACAAAAGATTAAGACATAAGAAAGAAATTTTTTTTTACAATGTGGGTGGTGAGACTCCAAAAAGGATTGCTGAGAGAAGTTGTGGATATATGAATGCTGGCAGTCTCCCAGGTCAGGCTTGAACTGCAGCAACCTGATCTGGAGAAATATGTCCCTGCCATTGGAGAAGGGGTTGGACTAAATGATCCATTTTCAAATATCCCTTCCAACCTAAACTGTTTTATGATTCTATGAATGTCACACTATCAGACCCTTTAGAAAATAGGATCATGGTATTCAGTGTTTTATGATGCAGGTTCCACACACATGATGAAAATCAAATTTTTGCTTGGAATGTATGACTAGAGTTCTCAGATACTACTTTGTTCATTTTCTGTGCACCCTCTAAAATATAGCTGTCATTCAAGGAGGTTTATTACAGTAGATACATATTTCTGAAGGTAGAGAAGGGCTGTCCACATTTTCATCTTTCATTTTGTTTGATGTTTATGATCACAAACTTCTTCTCTTTTTCTCTCTCCTCCTTAGTTTTAGTACCCTGAATACATTTATTTATATATTCATTGTCATCCCAATAACATGCTTAGCCTGCTTTCCAGATAATTAGCATAAGAAATAAATTTGGAAAAGAAAATTGCTCTTGATATTGTTATATATTTATGGACGTTCAACCATTCTTAATCTTGTTTTTTCATTGAAAACTCAAACATTGTCATTTAGTTGTCTCATGCCTTACGGCTGAAGCTAAAGCATAAATACCTTAATTGGATTAAGATTTGCATCAACATTGAAACACTAGATGTCTATAATGAGCTGTGGTTTCATCCAAAGAAGTTGGATTCATTGACATTAGATAAGATCTTCTGTGTACTTATGCTATTCTCCTAAGATAGAGATGTAGTATGTATGGGCCTTGTCAGACAGAAAAATACCCATGAGTTATCAGTATGTGAGTATTGACCTATTATGCTGCAAAATAATTTGGTTTGATTACATCATTTTATAAAACAATGTCTAATGTTTCAGAGAATGACAAAAGAAATTATGCACTAAAGCAGAAGAAAACTTTGAGGAGTATTAAATATTCCTACTTACATACTTATTTCTAAAAATGTATTAAATTATTTAGTTTCAATATGTTAAAAGCTATCTTTCAATATTTTCTGTAGAAACAGATATACCAATAATGGCTAATGTCTTGCCATAATTTTAATTTTTCCTTTATCATTCAGCTGATGTATTTTGTATAATCAATTCCAAAAAAAAAAAAAAAAAAAAAAAAAGAGGGATTCTGTTGAAATATGATAAATATATTAAATTGAAGTTCCTATAGCAAGGTTGGACTTCTGCTTCTTTTATTGAGCAAAACTTACAAAATCCAAAGCATTAAATGATGCAAAACATGCATAACTAGATTAAAGAATCTCAGTGGATGTTACATATTATATGCATCTCATGTTCAAGAGCATTTTGTCATTAGTATGACTTATATCAAAGTTCTCTGGCTTCTTTTTTCTCGTTTTCACTTACTGTTCTGATAATAGGTTTTAGTTTCCATTATTTTTTTTTTCTGGTAATGATGTTATTTAAAATCTAATAGACTTGAAAACATACAGAACTTAATATTGTGAATCTTATTTTCAAAATGCAAATGGACAAATGTGTATGAAAATGAACTACTAGATAATCTTATTAATGATTTGTTTGGTATTTGGTTATATACCTCCTTCCAGTCATCCTGGATGTGTGCATACATATATATCATACACACACGGTTCTGAAATTTGGTATTGAGAATTATTGAGAGTGATGTTTCACTGCAGGATCTGTGGTCTTTCAAATGGGACCAAGGAAATTTATTTTCCAAATTATCCAACTTCATTAATTCTTTTTTTTTTAAATTATTTTCTTTAGAAGAAACTCTGAATAACATTCTTATAATTTATTTGCTTTACCCATTTAGAAGATACCTTGTTCAAGTAACCATAAGTATTCAAATAGTATCAACAGTGTATTTTTACAGAATTGTAGAAATTTTGACATCCTATAACAGACAAAACTATTTATTTACAACAAAGTACAGATACTTGAAGAAATATAAGTGAAAAACCATTTAGTGATAAATACACTTAGAAGCAAGAGTCTGCTACACCAGAGCACAAAAAAATGCAGGGCTCCATTGTGATGATATCCAAATGTAACAGAGACTGCAGCTAAGTAGAGAAAGCACCAAAGCCTGTGGCACTGTTGTGAATAACGATCACAGATCCACAGAATCAAGTAGGTTGGAAAAGAACTTTGAGATTATCAAGTTCAACCTAAGACTTAACCCCGCCTTTTCAACTAAACCATGGCCCTAAGTGCCACATCCATTCTTTTCTTAAACACTTCCAGAGATGGTGATTCCACCATTTCCCTGGGAGCCCATTCCATACCCAATGACCCTTTCTGTGAAGCACTTCTTAATGTCCAGCTTAAATCTCCTATGGCACAGCTGAAGGCTGTGTCCTCTTGTCCTGTCACTGGATGCTGGGAAGAAAAGATTGAACCCCACTTGGCTTCAATCTCTTTTCAGGCAGTTGTAGAGAAAGCCTCCACTGTAAATTAACAGCCTGAAAAACAAACCTCCTGATTGTTCACCAGAATAATGCAATCACAGAACCAGAATCTGAAGCCTGAAGGAGTATCAAGATGTCACCTAATCCAATTCCCTGCTCAAAGCAGGTCTAATCAAAGCAGGTTGCCAAACACCTCCAACAACAGAGATCCCAGTGGCCCTCTCAGCAGCCTGGTACAGAATTTTACCACTCTAATGTTTAAAAAAGAAAACAGCAGCAACAAAAATATCATAATATGTGACATTTTCCATGTTTCCAGGAAATAATAATTTTTATGCCATTTTTGTTGCTTTTATTCAACACTGTTTTGTTGAGGCTTTGCTGTTGTAATGTTGGAAAATCATGAATTTGACGTATCTGCAGCTCTAGTGAATTGGAATATGTCTGATTCATATTAATAGAGATACAAACAACATTGTCACTCAGACATGTGGACACTTACCTAGCTACCTGTGACTTTTAAAAAAAAATTGAGTATTTTGTGTGTATCATCAAAATGCCTTTCTAAAACTTAGAGGAATTTCTCACTCTCATTCTTGCCAGATTTTTAGACTATTTGCATTAGATAATGGGTTATAATTTTGTTTTTAATTGAATATTATTTTAAACAAATTATTCAGTTGCAAAGAAAAACAATTCTTTAATTAAATCTCCATTAATGATTAAACAAATTTAGCAATGTGTACATTTAGGTTACAGAAAGGCTTTTTACAGTTTTTGCAAGTTATTATTCTCTTTGAGAAAGATTTTTTCTTCATCAGGTCACTCCAGGTGCAGCCCTCAGAAGCTTCTTGATCCATAGAAACACAGGATTCTACAATGCATCCTTCCATTTCTGTGGGAAAAGTTATTTCTTACCCAGTATTACTCCACAGATCAACAGCAGAAATTTTTGAAATATTCCCTGCTTACCTCTTTCCTAGCCTTTACAATGTGAAGCATTACTCCATTAAACTCAAGTATACATAACTTGCACAAAAATGATAAAGGAGATTGATATTTATATTATTTTAATTTACTGAAACAAACAAAAAAAAATCTGGAACAGCCATGGTCTTGGGTACCTCAAACTCTAGCTGCCATTAGGGTCAGGATTCAGAGTTCCTTCATTTTCAGGGAAACTGGGTTCAAAAGTGATGGAAGCAATTCTCACACAGTATTGTGCTGCCCTTGACATTCCTCTTCCACCTCCAGGGTCCCTGGTGGTGCAGTCTTTGTGGATGTCTGAACCCTACTCCTGGTTGCAATGGCAGCCTGGGGCTATGGCAGAGTCCTCAGCACCTGGGAGGGCCCAGATGAGAAAGGTCCCGAGCAGCAGCCTTGGTGCAGTGCTGCGCTTCCCTTGGTGTGTCTGTCCCCATACAGAGTCCCTGGATCCAGAGGCCCCCCTGGTCCCTGAACCATAACCATAACCATAGCATTAATGACAGTCTGGGGATGAGACTGAGAGCTGTGAGCTATTTGAGATGTTTTTCTTGAAGTGGAAGCGCTCTTCATGCTCAAGCATAATAATATGTGCCAGGAACGCCAGAGACTGCTTGGTCCAGCAAAGACTTCCTGGTCGAACCTCTACAGTTGTATTGAGCACAGCATGAGCAACCTGAGTGTTCAAGGCTGAGTTGGACAGGATTTTGAGCAACCTGGTCTAGAGGAAGGCATCCATGCCTGTGGCAGGGGGCTTGGAACTAGATGGTCTAGACTCCAAACCATCCTACAATTCTGTCATTCCATGATTCAAGTGTATTTATTCTCTTTACTATTGGCCTTTAAAATATTTCTTTCATTTTTTTTTTTTTTTAATACATGGTACACCAGTACAAGTGAAATATTTCCAGAATTGGACCCAACACAAACCTAAATATTTGCAAGATAATAAAACAATTGTATATCAGTGAATAGGATGAAAGCATTTATTGTGAAACATAAAGATCTCATTGTTACTTTCTAACTATTTTATATCTATTCATAGTTTCAACTATAAATTGTTTAGGCCATTGATATTTTTTAGTAATGAAAAGTAGATTCCTAGATTTGTTAGGCAGAGCCCGTAAATTATTGTACATTATTCTATATTTGCCACATGTGGCAAATTCATCATGCAGTGCAGACCCTATATATGTAGCTTAAAATTTTAGCAGGATAGTTTTTTCCCTTACTATTCTCTTTTTCAGAGTTATTAAAAATTTTAATTCCATATGATAAGATCTCAATTGCCTGAATGAAGTCCTAGCTTAGCAGATTTCAATGTTTTATATTTAAATACTGATCATTGAATATTTCCAAGCACAGAATAGCAATTACTTTTTGTTATAACCTACATTTTTGCTCTGTTTATCTTTAAAATTTGTGTTCTGATTCTGACAAAAGACATAATTTATACCAAACTTTAAACAATATAGTGTCCTAGCAGGGAAATTGTTTTTCGAATTTATTCTTTTCCCATCTGCTTGCAATTTTAAACACTATTGTTTCTGTCAGATTATGGTTTGTACTTAAACCTCACTGAGTTTCTAACAAAATTTTCACATATTTGCATATTTGAAATGGCTTTTAAAAACATTCATTAAATTAAATGGATGACTCATAAGAATGGGTAAAAATTAATAATTTTAAGTTGCTTTTGTTATACTGTAGCAGCAAGTATCTGAAGTATATTAGTAGTAATTTCAAGAATTATTGTGTCAATGACTTTCTTTGTAATCAAAACTGGAAAGAACTTCCACGAACAGTAATCTTCATAGGAGAGGGAGGAGGGGATTTGGCAATCTTTTCATGCTCTCTTGCCCTGCCTACCAGACCCTACCTCTTTTATCAGCAAGCCACACATTCACAGAGATTTACTTTCAGTAGAAGTATTTTTAGTGACAAAAAATCAAGTTCCCAGGGAAAGAAATATGGATAGCAAAGTCATGAAGGGAGATTAAGAGTATTTTCTAGAACACTGTCCATCTACATGAGCACTAGATAGTGGATACTGAAAGATTTAATATAATCCTTATCATCTGATTATTAGAAAGAGATTTTAAATTACTTTTTCATCTGTTATCGTCTTCCTAAAAGAAACCATCTAACTGCATTACGAAAATGCACTATTTTTTATCTAAAGTTTAATTTGTGTCGTATTCAGGACCAACAGGGATGCTTCACTTAGTGGGTAGGGTTTAAAAGCACTTTAGATTATTATCAGAAAAAAAAGGGATTAGAATATTATAAGGTTTTTTTTTTTACAACTGAGATTGGACTACAGGCTTTCTTTATAACTGCTTCATTATTATTAGTGTGAACTAAGTTTGGAGTTGGAGTTGATATTTTTTAAACTTCGGAACAGTCAGCAAACCAGCTGTGTCGTTTTCTGGAGACTTGAAATGATAGCCTTTTGGCTTCTTATCTACAAAATTTTTGAAGGGATACGTAACAGAAATTATGATTAAATACATCAATTAAAAACTTTAGAAAAATACTCTTAGATATTTAATATGAGCTACTCAGAATTAAAGATTATTTTGAATTTTATGCTTTTGTATCTAAGTTTCCCATGTGTAAAATCTCAATTGTGTGAATACACAGGAGTCACCACCAAGAGTCAAAGATTTACAAGAAAATAAAATATCTATTTTCATAGAATGGTTTGAATATCAGCCCATTGCCTTGAGCAGAGATGGTAAACCAAATTGTTTTAATAATCTCTTATAAAGTAGATGCTTTAAATTCTGTGCAATAAGTTAAAAATTAAATACTGCATCCAGAAACATTTCATAGTGCAGTTGCAGAAGTTCTAACACAAGTTGCACAAGTTTGGATCACTAAAGGAGAACTGGGAGCTGTGTAGCACTAGTCTAAGTTAAACAAAGATCATATATCCAGCATATGTAAGCATTCTATATCTGATGAAATACAGAAGTCTAAAGGACAGATCTCTCCCATATAAGAAGAGAAAACAAGGGAAAGCAGAGAGAGTGGCCGCCACAGTTGTGTTTCCCCTCATTTAGGATACTCTGCCTGACCAGTGCTGCTGTTTCTCCGCAATAAAGCCTCTCTTTCTTCTTGGTACAGAGGGGAGTACTAATTTTAGGCCTGCAATTCACTATGTTTTGCTATTGCAGACCATCAATCATAATAATTAATCTTTGATACATTTTTGCTTTGAGCAATTTAAAGTTTTAGGGAATGCTCTATGTGTGTGGGGGGTTTTCACACTCCACTCTTCCCATACAAGTTGACCAAGAATACAGGACTGAGCAAGAGTAAACCTGGACACGCCAACACCTCCTTATGGATGGAGAAACAGCAACATGATCCTAGGCCAGAGTAAATGCAACATGATCCTGGTCTGATTTCAGAAACAGATGACATCATGAAATTTTGGATTTCCTCATGAAACTGAAAGGAGAAGTAAGATACAGACACCATACAAAACCGCTAAATCCAAGAAACAATAATATCTTGGGAATTGCTTGCCTCTCAAATGAATAGATCTATTTCCCAGTACTGTTGTCAAACAGGAAATCAGTAAGATTAAAGACCTGTTCTTATCATGTGCCATGGCTTCTCTGTGGATCCTGCCTAGCACCAAAAAAGTGCCAAGTCAGTGATTTGGTTATTTCCATTGCTAGCTAAAGTTTTCAGAAAGCTCTTTCATTGAAAGCATTATAATGTATTGCCCTCAAAGTGTCTGTCTGACTCAAGGTGAGCTCACAGAGACATCAACTGGGTGCAAAGAGGTCATAACATCAAATTAGTACTATCACTTATGTATCAGTCAGAAAACACAGAAAGTGGGAGGATAAAATAAGATCACTGCATAATCTGTTGGCTTTTATATTTTGTATTCATTGGCTTCCTTAATAAGACAAATCAGATGTTTATCAGTCTGAATTATTGATCTTTAAACCAATTATCAAATCTTTTATTTTATATTAGGGTTGGGAAAAAAATGTGAAATAAGAGGATTTTTATAATTTTTCATTCTGTAAACCAAATCAGCTATGAAACAGTCATTTCAGAGGTAGCATAATAGTAATTAATAAATATCTTTGGTGCTTCAACAGCTATTTAAGAAATTCAGCTGGAATTGTGCTAGACAAGGTTTTTCTGTGTAAAACTTTGCAAAGAAGCTGTCTAAAAAAAAAGGGTTTTAGTAACACAGACTAGCTTTCTGGATTTTAAATATTTCTGCAGTATTTAGCATTTCTGGTGCAGTTTTATGATGCTGTATAAATATTGAAGACAGTTCTTTCTAGACAAGTTTTAAATATTAATCACTTTATTAATTTTTTTTTTCTCAGTTTCTGAGTACTTAGGCTTGGTGACTTAGTGTTTATTTTGATCTTTCAGTGTTTGCAAAAAAGGACTTGTATACCAAATGTATCAGACACGCTATTTTCATCAGAATTTTAGATAAATTAATTCTAGGTGGTCATGTCTCTGGTATCGAGGCAAGGAAGTATCTTTTCCTTTTTTCTTCATGTTGAATGTCAGGTTATGGAATAATGTGTATGCCTGCAGACTTAATCTCTTGAAATGAAAATTTTTGTGGCAGCATAAAATACGTATCATTAAATATTACTTTTATTATAAAACTGTGTTTTTTTTGTCCTGAAACAATTTTGAGTTGTAAAGCACCATTTTTCTTGCCCCCAAGCTTTTTACAGTCAACAAAGTAAAAATCAAGTAATTCATCCACCTGAAACATCAAACTCCATTTATTTCACTCCCAAGAGAAGAATTAACAACAAAAGGTTAAATAAAAATGTTATTCCTCTGCCCTCAAGCCAGTTTGTATCTCATTTGGGATACTCTTTCCGTTGATACATGGACGTTTTCATGTGTATGACAATGTGTAACAATTCCCTGCATGTGTATAGCTCTAAATAAACACTCTATGCAGTCGCCTCCACCAGAATCACACAGCTGGAAAATATTCCTCAGGCTAATGGTAGTCTCATCTAAGAAATAAAATTTTATCAGGTGTTAAGGCATGCCTAATGTACCAGAATTCTTCTGATCACTGGAATTTCTATGTAACTGGGTGTCACCATGAAAAAGGGAAATTTGGGGTCTGAAGAAAGGATAGCTTGAAGGTGGGCTATCAGAGTGGAGCATGGTTAACCACATCTGTACACCCTTCACAGACTCTGTTGCAGTGCAAATTCCATATTTTACTATGCAATTCAGCCTTTCCTACCCCTACCCCCCATGTACCTATGTGCTGTGCTTGTTTGTTACAGTCTTATACTTTTGGGNCATGTATGGCTGTCCCATTCCCCTATTCCAGACCCTTCCCTATCCATCATTGTCCGGGTCCAATCCTGTCCCAGGGTACCCAGGGGGTGCCTCCCTTTGCCCTGCCCAGGTCCCAACCTGTGATAGATTGGTGTCCTGTGTCTCCCCTCCCCTTCTGGAGCCAGGATAAAAACCCCCCTCACAGGAAGAGGAGTTGAGAGAAGCATCCTGCACCGCCTTCATTAAACTAATGTTATGCTCGTGGCTTTGTGGAACTTTCTCGGATGCTTCCTCCTTCCCTCTAACCTCGCCACACGTGCTTAACGCCTGCATGAACCCCGTGGAAAGGCACGGCGTGACCCTGACGCTGCTGGCCTTAGCTGCACTCGGGACTGAGCTCTCGCAGCCTCTCCTGAAGCGGCCCATCCATGTCGCACTGCGTGACTGGGAGAAAGAAAAGACCGACTGCAAAAGCTAGCTGGGCAAACTGCAGTGCGATAAGACTCCTCCCCTGCAGATATCTAACAGGCCAAACAGGCAATTTAGTCAGTCATTCAACTTAAATCCTTTTGTAGTCAACTCTATACTTTTGTAAATCTCTCATTCTGCAGAGATCTTCTACAGAAATCACTACTGATTTCCACAAAGCTACAAACTTTCATTAGTTAAATTTATTTTGAACCTGGGATTAGTGCCAATTTGTAAATATACTATTCAGCTTATCACAGTTTTCAATATTTCTGGTAGGTTTCGACTGGCTGCGTTTTTGGTATGCATTTGGAATTTTTATGGGTGTGAAGATATTTGGAAATTGTTAATCTTTCCCTTAGTCCTATGTGTTCTATTCAAGTGAAGTGATTGAAAAACAAAAAACTGAAAATCAATTACATTTACTCTTAGAGTTATTCAGAACACAATGACCACACATATGAGTACAAGATAGATATTCTCTGAGGAAAATTACAGTCCATGATGAGAAAGTATTTTCAGTTTCAGGCAGATTTTTTTATACTAGTCCAGCTAGATTCAATGTCTACTTCTGTGTGCTAAATTAATGTTCAGACTATTCCTAAGGTGATGTAGGACTGAAGACTAATGTATTAAGGAACACAAATATATATATTCAGCAAAAAATGTTTGTATAATGCTATGTATATGCTTGATATTTGACCAATCCCTTAGTCTAAAATCTGCCTGATAAAAAAAGAAGCCATTCACAGAACAAGAAAATTAGGAATCATGACAGCAACTGTTTAAAAGTCCTACTAAGGATATTTCTCTTAGATGCAACACTTCATAAAAGTATGGCACATCTTCTTCTTAACATTTCTTTCTGCCCTTTAAAAATGCCTTTTCTAGAGGAAACTGTGATATAGTACAAGTTGAAAGTTCATCCTTAAGTTATTCTTCTGAAGTGTATTCTGCAAACTTTCTTAAAAAGTGCTTAGAATAAGGGCATATGAAGTGTCAATACTTTTGAAGGCATAATCCAATTAATTAACTAGAGCATGAGAACTCTCCTTTTTTTATACACTGTGTACAAGTCAAGTTGCAACATCTAACAAAGTTGTTCATCTGTGCTACTTCAGAAAGTCTTATGATAAAGATTATCGTAGGCTGCAGAGCTGGAACAGCAATTAAAGTAGACATCTGAATAGTAAACTTGGACTAAGTTATGTTTATTTCATTTGATAGCAATTGATAAATTATAGTCAGTGGTGATAGTGAGCTGACTAATTATGAGCCAAGAGAAACAAAAATATAAAGCCATCGGTACTTTACTTTTTTTGTTTCTTGGATTTTTTTTTTTGGTTGGGGGACCTTTTGTTGGCTTTGGGGGTTTGTTTTTTGGTTTAGTTTGTTTTTTTGTTTTTTTTTTTGTTTGGGCACTCCATTTCAGAATGTGGCTCACTTTGGAGAACTGCCAATATTACAAACTTTTTTGGAGGAGAAATTTTATTTTATTTTTCCTCAAACCACCACCCTCACCCCCCCCCAAAAAAAAAAAAACCAAAAAAACCAAACAACCTGGCAATCCCTCACAATATTTGACATATTTCTTCCTTGGAAAGTAAATTCCTCCTACAACACTGGTGTCAAAGGAAATTACTTCTTAAGAGTAAATTATCTCAAAAGTATGACTAGTGAAATTTTCCCCTAAAAACTAGAGTGGTGATATCATTAGAACTTTTCATATATTTATAATAAAGACAAAGCAATTATTTTACATTAATAACAAAATGAGAAACACATTTCTTTAATGTGATATCTTTGCTCTACCTCTGAGAGTTTGTCCATAGGAGCCTTTTAAGAGACACTTTAAAGATTTTTTTTTTTTTTCAGGTTTCATTTGATTTATTTTTAAAACTTTCTTAACATTTCTTTTTTGATAGCTCTTCATATTTTTGTTTCTCAGGTGTGTAGCAAAGACAGAGAAGGAAATATGAGTGATGTTAAGGAACATCAGCTCTTTTACTGTTAACACTGGCTTGGGTTATAGCCTCACAGTCATTAGTTATGTTCTATAACTCTCATGTAAAGTGATATCACACAAACATATGAATACCTTGGTTTGATAGTGGTGCTGTTGAAATCATGAGAGATTCTTTGTTTCTGATATCTATTGAACTTTGGCAAAGCCCCACCTGTACATTTGTATTAGTATTTTGAAGAATATGCTATTAAAATTAAAACTCATGCATTGCAATTTTGACCTTTATCAGAGAAGTTAAAGAAGAAAATTTTGCTCTAGTTATGACACTGACTTCTCTATGATTTTATACTGTACTGCTTTTGAACACTTCAGTATCAGTAACCTCATTTCATAGGAGTGTCTGGGAAGTCATAAATTAGTCATAGAAATAACAAATCCCTCCTTTCTAAAAATTCAGGATATAATTTCCTTCAGTAATGAGTACTGTCTGCTTTTGATCCAGTGGAAAAACAATATAAAGATTGATTCTGCTACAACCTGTTGCTAGAGTTCTCCCAGGATACAGACTGACTGCATGCCTTAGAGTTCACAGTTCCTCATGTTTTATTTTTACTATTGACTGAACCCTGACAGTTAGATGACTTTTGTAAGAGGATGTTAGCCTTTTTAATATTGTATATTAATTCTTCAATACTATCAGGAGGTATAAGTGGTGTTTGGGACTAAACATAGTTGAGAAGGATTTGCACTTCTATTTCTGTTTTGCAAATACTTACATTAACTTTGTTATCCATGACCTAACCTTCATTATTAGGTGTCAGATGTCTTATAATCTTCTTATACTCACCATGCATGTTTTGTTATAAGTGATAAAGCACTTCTATCAAAGCAATCCATATCTGAATATTAAATAGAACATCTCTTGAGGTTTTGTTTCTTATCTCAGAATAAATTAATGATTTTTATGACCATTTTCTTTAAAGAAACAGGTATGCATTAGCATTTTAATACTATCTGCCAATAGAAATTTAGAAGACTGAGACAGAAATGTGGACAGGAGAGAAATTAAATATCAAGGAGTAAAATTTAAAATGTATATTTATTACAGCATGGCATGGTTGGATCACAGACACTCAATGCCATTTCAAAGTGAAAGTAGGGACAAATCTCATTTTCTAATGCAGTAGAAAGGAAAATCCAGAACTCAGACCAAAATCTAAATTAGTCTGGTTTGCTTTAGTTCAAGTCACAGTTTCCTGGGCACTAGGATGTTGCTCTGTCCAAACTGCCCTCTGCACACATCCAAGAATAAATCTGCTTAGTGTCATTTTCTACCATTTCATACAGAGATGAACTCTTTTGTTGAGAGGGGGAAACCATTGATTTCGATTTTGAACATGGCTGTGGGGAAACTTCTAGGCCTTGATGGAAATAATTTAGCAGAACAAGGTTCTTGTGCAACCTACCATAAGAAAATATTTCCCATTTGTTTTCATGTTTTTAAATGGCAAAACTACAAACCAGCATATGTGACAGCTCCTGAGAAATGAGATAAAAGCCAAGGTAAAGCCAGGAACCAAAAAACTTGGTAAATTTTGTTTTAGGAGAAAGCGCGTAATTGGAAAAAAGATTATAAAGTATTAACTTCAGAATTGCACACTGTTGGTCTTTTTCCAGGTAAAAGTAGTAAGCAATACAAAATTATTCTCCCTGGAAGTGTTCCTAAAAATTAGATAAAAATAAAACAAGAGAATTAATACATACTTCCATACCAGATTAATCTGAATTGTTATTGTTTTGGGAGAAGCACACACATGCAATAGAATAATTCATGCGTTATTTGTCACTAAATCCTATATGCATGTATATATGTATATGTGTGTGTGTATGTTCACAAAAAGAAAATCATTATTAAAGTTTAAATAAAATCTATATTAGACCAAATAAAGCTGGAATGTCCACTTAGCAATTTAGGCATAATCCAGACAAAATCTGGACTGTTGTTTGTAAATAGAAATCAGCTGAAAACCCTTTTGGGATGATGGGAGAGTTACTATTTTCAGACAAACCAGACATTTATTATTTTTAAGTGCAATTTCAGTTTATCTACCAGTCATCTTTTCAGAATAAAAATATTTTGGAAAAAAAAAATAATTAAAAATGTTATATCATTTACTCCATTGTATCTATTTTGATTTTTTTTCTGTATATCTTCTCTAAACTTTGCTTTCTTTATCTGTCATCTCATATAAGAAATATCAATAATTTTGCTGTACAAGTAAAATCTTCTCCATTGAGTATACCTGAGAGCAAACAAAATATTTTTCTGTAGGAATAAAATAAGTCTAGCCATATCACAGAAATTAAAAAGAATGTTATAAACTATTGAAATTAATTTTTATCCAAATATCATAAAACAGACTCAGAACGCGAACTAATTTCAGTAGATCAGTATATTAAACTTGAAAATCTATTTTGTACATAAAGTAACAGCAAATTCTGAGTGACTAAACAGAAGGAAAATGATCTCAACATTACAAGGTCAACAACAGTTTTTCACTAAAACATAATTCACTGACCTACTCACATGGTGGGGAAAAAAAGAAAAAGATAACATTTCATTCCTGCTTGATTTGTGATTGGGTAGTATTTGTCTGTCAATAAGTCTTACTCAAATATTGAGAGAATATTTAAATTTATTTCAGTAAATTTTAGATTGGGCCCTAAAGCACGTAAATTCACTCTGTCAGATGCACTGCTCCATAAGCACCGCTTCTCATTCCCTTTTTTATTATAATGGCTTCAGAGTTTGTAATTACAGCAGCTAATACAGCAAAATATGCCTAAGATTTAACAAATGCGATGCAGGCTTTTTTGAGAGTTTTTTGCACTAATTGGTTACACCCTTTCTGTCATTTGCTATGTCTCATTACAAGGGTGTTAGAGAAAGAAGATAAAGGTTAGTGATGTCTCAGATACTGTATTTGTTGTTTCTCAGGAGAATGTAGCTTCTGAGGAAGCCAGAACCTCTTTTAATGACTACTGGATCATTACTGAGTTAATTAATTTTGGAAGAAAGCAAAAGTCTCTGAAAAAGTATCAGAAAGAGAAAACATATAATTTTTAACAATAGATTTTTCAAGTCTCTATTTCACAACTAGTAGATCTTTCTAAATTCCATTCATTTCCAGTAAAATTAGACTGGTACATAATTTACAATTTTCATGTCTCATTATTTAAGCCATGGCAGCCATCATTTTGATACGTTTCGTCCATAGGTGAGTAATCAGGAGTTTCTGGTAGAAGCAGGGCAGTTTTGTCTGCTCTTAGGCTTATATTTAACAATTTATCAATGCCTCTAACAAAGAAAGAAAAAATAAAAGCACCTGTAACTAGACATTGCTTCTTCTTCCACTTATGCAAGCTCCTGAAAAAGATATCTTAATCATTCTAGACTGTAATGGATACTCATCAGGATTAATAAATGAGTAAAATAAGACACATTTAAACAATACCGAGCAAAGAAATCTTTTTAAGTATGTGTTGTGTTTTGCTTCAAAATGATGCAGTAGCTGAAACAAAGCCATCTGGTTTCAGAACATCCCACAGTCACATACATTCCTTTGTACTTTGGAGGGTCAGATTCACAGAGTAGTTACAGAATAAAGCGCTTAAAATCAGTAAATATGTTGCAAAGGGATTATTTATTATCATAATTTAATACAAGGTAACATTTTGACAATGACTGGTAACCTTGATGTTTACGTCACGCTCATTTCCAGAAAAGATGCCACAGAATTCCATACCAGGAATATATTTATTCTTTAGCTTTGAGTTACTTCCTTTATCTCACCCATGTGCATATATACCTGAACAGGTATATTACTTTTTAAATATGCAGCTAAATACAGCAAGGAAGGCAAAACTTCACCACCTCATCTGTGAATATCAACAAGAAACACCATGGAGTACTCCAATCCCCATCAAACAATAACTTATCTTCATATGAGTGAAATTAGGTGGAAGGGTAGGTTTCCAATTTTTGATAGAAAATAGACCTGGTTTTAGCACAAAATTTAGTCTTAGAACTCCACATGCTTATAAAGTCTTTTTTGCTGTGTAGGATATATTGCCTTTTGGAATAGAGCTGGGGCTCTGCTGGGAGCAGACACGAGCAGCAATATGAGTACAGCATGTGAAAAGTAGTTTTTGTTTCAATTTTGAAAACTGAAATTATTATAATTCCTTGTTAGCTCATTAGAAATTTCTAACTGTTCAGCTGTTCTAACTGTTCAATTGTTCACACTACTATCAAAATACTGGCTTGCTAATCCCTACAGTAATTCCATGGGGTACAGTTACACAAATGATGCATTTTCTGTACAGTACCATAGATAGGTGGCTGTTTGTAAGGTTCTGACCTACTTCTCCACTATATCATAAGGGTTGATTTAGTATTTAAAATGACAAGAATGAAGCAAGTAGTCAGAAATTATGCTGATGGATATTTCTTCCATATCAAAACTCTGTAGGTCATCCCTTTGTTAGTCATGTTTATTGTCTTCAGGTATAGCTGTAACCACAGATGTGATCAATTTGTCTGTCCAGGCTGAAATGAATGCATTAAAGTTTTCCGCTTTTAGGTAAAGAAAATTCTGCAAACATTTATCCTGCATCTTGACAGTATTTCTGCAGTCCTTAAATGGACTTAATGTACTTAGCCTGAGACTACAGCTACAGGCAAACCACAGAAAAATGCCATTAATTCATGGTAAGTCAAATTACTCTTTCACAGTATCAGGGTCAGGGAATAGGTAAAACACTTTTTACTTCCTCCTGATCTCATAGGGGTGCATTTTGTGGTTACTTGAAATGCTAACTCAGATTTCTGAATAGCAGAATCCTTTCTAATAAGCATGCACGGACAACCTGCAAACCATATCAGTCTGACAAGATGCTTTCCTCAAGGGTATTTAAAACACTGTGTGTTCTGAAGGGGACTTTTAACAGCTCCTTAGTAATGATCTGTCAAAGTGTAGCCAGCAAACAGCAAATCATCAAAACATATTGGCGTCAGCTTAGTCTCCTTTTTGTCTGGAGTTGGGAACAGACCCACACAGTCCAGTACTTCCCACTTAGATCTGCCTGAGATGAGGGCTTAAGTTTATACATCAATGTAGTCCCTTTGAGTCCAATATGTGCTAGATTTGAGCATATACTGTGTTATTTGTGATACACAACTCTTGACCTCACTTGCTGTTCACTCCATTAGTAGTTTTCCTAAAAAATCACAAGTAGTCTTTTCAATGACACATGTATTTCTGAAAATACGCTGTATTTTACAGAGCAGAATTCAGTTCATGATGAGCAAATGAAAATCAAGGTGTGTTTAACTGCAGAAGTTCAACAAGAAATAGCTTAGTTTTCTCTGTTCTTACAAATAATACACATTCTCTTGTTCATTCTGGGAAAAAATCCTCAAACTTATAATGTTTAGTGAGATATTTTCATATTTCAGGGAATTTAATTAGCATTCCAGAGTTAATATTTTCTTTGCCAAAGAAAATACACTGCAGGCATAAATCATACCATAAAAAGAGTACGTCACTAAGAAAGAATATTGTTACATATTTAGAAGAATTAAGTCCTTAAGGAAGGGCTGCTCTTTTCATAAGGAATAATGCACACTTTCTCATGTGAGGATCACTTAGTATTGCAGGCTGAAAGTCTCCACTATGTTCTTCATCATAAGCCAGGGCATGATCAATACCCTGTTACTGAAACATACAGCATTGCTGCAATCTATCCCAACTTGCATCTTTGGACACTTTCTTGACAACCTAGTTGACAAGGTTCTTTTCATCACAATGTCCCTGTAATTACAGTGGTATACTACCATAAAATGACATTTTTAAGTTTATACACACCATAGACACCCTTATAGTATGACTGCATAATCAATTTATTTGTCTCTTTCCTTATTACAAAAGTTTCATAGTCTCAGTGTCATGCTTTCATATTTTGGCTACTTGGAGGAGCTGGGAAAGTATAGAGTGATTATCTTGCCTGTAAATGTTGAGTCAAAAGGTGCTATGATAGATTAAAATATTAAGGTTTGGTTCCATCAATGCTTGTAGAGACAGTGTTTTATAAAATAACCAAATAGTGTGATACTTGTTCAAGAACCATTCAATAAATTTTTCAGAGCAGAATATGTTTCAAAGATTCAATAAAAACAAAAATAAAATCTTCCATGTTCCACAGTTGATTTTTAAGATGAAGCACAATGATATGATTCTTTCCACTCCTGAAATCCCATCAAATTTGTCAAGAATTAGTCAATAGCCAATAACCAAAATGAATACAACTGACTTTTTATCTTCTTTGCACTGGAAAGCTGAGCTTCAGACTTCAGTGTACTTAAACAAAAAATTAGTTTTTTTGACAACGTTTTAGTCTTCTATTAAAAAATTTGAATTTCCTCTTGAGAACAAGAAAGTGATGGGTTTGTTATCATAAAGTCTTCTCTTACTGCAAATAAACTAGTACTCTGAAAAGAGCTGCTCTTAAATATTTCTCTTCCCCATGATCCATATAAACAGTTAAGACATGATGGAAGTTATCATTGTGGATATATGTAAGTCAAAGAACAGGTTTCTTCAGTCCCACATTACTAAGCTGGATATGGAGTAGCTTAGGGTTCTGTATGGTTTTTCAACATACAGTAAGTTAGAGATGATGATCCTCAATTTCTTATGGTCTTGAACTCTCTGATGAATAACACTGAACAAAGGTCTGATATTTTCAGACTACTGTCAGGTTGAACAGGAGTGTGTGCCATTTTACAATTATTCCATGTATGTCCTAGTTCTTCACCCAGTGCTAACAAACCTTACTATTTATTATACACTAAAAAAGCATGATGATAAGCAGTAATTGCACAGAGGCTTTCTTTCTGTTAGGTTGGGCTGACATTTTTCCATTGCCATTTCAGACATTCCCGCATTTCAAACTTCCAGATTAGTTCTATGCTTTCACTACATTGTGGTTTAACCTCATCCAGCAGCTATGCCCCACACAGGCACTTTGTCTCTTCCCCAGGTGGGATGAGGGATAGAATCAGAAGAACAGAAGTAGAGAAAATGCATGAGTCAAGATAAAGACAATTTAATAGGCAGAGCAAAAGCCATGCATGCAAGCAAAGCAAAACGAGGAATTCATCCACTGCTTCCCATGGGCAGGCAGGGGTTCAGCTGTTCCTGGGGTAGCAAGGCCTCATCACACATAATGGTGACTTGGAAAGACAAACAGCATCAACGTTGCTCCCTTCCTTGTACTTCCCCCAGTTTTTTGTGCTGAGCCATATGAGCTATGTGACGCCATAAGGTCTGGGTATGGGGTCCTACTTGGGTCACAACAACCCCATGCAGCTCTACAGGCCTGCAACAGAGCGGCTGGAAAGGTGCTCAGCAGAAAAGGACCGGGGGATTCTGGCCAACAGCAGCTGAACATGAGCCAGCATGTGGCCAGGTGGCCAAAAAGGCCAATGACAGTCTGGCCTTTGTCAGAAATAGTGTGACCAGCAAGACACATGAAGTGATTATGGCTCTCTCATTGGCACTGGTGTGGCTGCATCTCAAATTCTTTGTTTAGTTTTAGGCCCCTCATGACAAGGAGGACACAATGGCACTGGAAGGGTCAGCTTTTGCCTTCCAAATAAGGGCAACTAAGTTGGACTTGATGATCTTAGAGGTCTTTTCCAAGTTTAATGAATCTGTGATTCTATGATAACCCATTGGTCCGTGGGGGTCAGCTGTCCTAGCTGTGCTCTCTCCCTGCTTCTTGTGCACCTTCAGCCCCCTCACTGGTGGGGTGGAATGAGAAGCAGACATGCCCTTGACTGCGAGCATTACCCAGAAGCAAAACAGAGAGAAAACTCTCTGTATTATCAGCACTCTTTTCAGCACAAATCCAAAAAACAGCCCCAGGACCACAGAATATGAAGCAGATTAAGTCTTAACAAACCCAGAACACACTCATAATATTGTTTCCTGCCATTGCCCAGGTTTGCTGTGAGGGTTTTTACAGTGATCAGTAAAGGAGCTGAGAAGAATAGGAAGCAAATGAGACAAAACAATTTTTCTCTTAATCTTTGTTCTACAGCATGTAAATGATTGTACAGAACAGTAGGCTTATTACATATGAATTATTAGTTGAATAAAATATCTATGTCTTGAATCCACATAAAATTATTGTCAGATATGACTTGGGCTTGACTTAGAGAGATAAGTGGATTCTTAACAGTGAACAGCAGAAGTTTCAACAATTTAGCAGCTGAGATCCAAGAAGAGGTGAGTGGAATAAATGTGGTAGGAACATGAGAATGTCATTATAAAATAAAAAGAATAGAAAAGAGACATGTGCTTCTCTGGTTATGTAGCACAAAGATTATATAACACATCAGCTGCCTTGAATTGCTAAAAGTAAGTAAATTAAAAAAGAAGAAAATAAACCAAAGCAGGCAAACTCAATGAAAGTTCTAACTATAACTCAATTGGAAGCCACTTGATGAAATTACAGTGCCAAGTATATTTTGCATGTTAAAAAATACCTAGAAAGCATGTCTTTGCTTCTGCTAGTGGAAGTAAATTCTTTCTTTCTGCTTACACTTAACTCTCTCCAGAGAGTTATAAAGTTTTGACAGCAACTGTCTGAGTAGTAGAATGCAAAACAAAATGTAGTTGTCATTTTGGACACCAACAACAGGAATCTCAGCTGTTTTTTTCATGAACTACGGTTTTTGCAGTCAAACTCTGCTGTCAGATATAAAAATGGCATTTTATGTGATGGCAGCATTAAGCCCAAAAAAGAAAGTGAAAGAAAAGCTTACCATGAAATAAAATATATGAAAAGTCAGCACAATAAATATAATTACAGGATGAAACAAAAGAATTATAATCATCCTGCTACTCTCATTTCCACTATAGGTGCATCATATTTTGGTACAAAATAATGAATATACTTGAACTTATGTACTTCAAGTATTAAGTTAGGTAAAAAGGCAGTAATAAAATTTGATGTAAGTACTGCACATATTGTTAGATAAGATAGCATTTCCTCTCACAAAGTCTGTGCAATTTTTTAAATATATTTTGTAATATCTTGTATTAGATTATTATCTGAATAGAAATGTCCTTTATATGAACATGACAAGAATTTCTTTTAGTCAGAAAAAGGAAACCAGCAAAAATACACTGCAGTTATTACAATGATTTTTCATGTCTTGAAATATTTTATTCAGTTCTTGTAATCTGTCTTAACTATATATAGTAGAAAATAACAGTTTTTAAGATTCATGATAAGAAAGACTAAAAATATGGAAAGATTTATCTGTAAAAAAAAATCTGGAAAAACAATATTTATTTGAAAATTACAGACTGAAATAAAAATACTTTAAAAAATGTTGAATATTGCAATTTAAAGGACCACACATTCTCCTCATACATTCTAAAAAACAAACCAAGAGATACCTCATGAACTTAATAGCTGAATTTTAGACCTAACTGTTTCAAGATACATCAGAGATAAAGAACTTTGAATGTCTCAAAAAAGGACAATTTAATATATAAAAATTATTTTTGTAGTAGTACAGATAGAAATTACTAAATCTAACTGGTAATACATATTATGACTGTATGTTATGTAGTATATTGTGCTATAAAATAATTCTGGCCAAAATGGAGTAGAGGGGAAATTGTATTCCTTGCCTGATGATTCATTTCAGTTTTTTAAATACTGCTGCACTCTAATCAGGCACAAATAAATACTTTCTTTTCAAGACTGGTTTCTTTTTCTGTTGTGGTTAAGAGGGAAGCGGCAGATGAGTCAAACACAACCATCAGTATGCTCAGCAGAAGGCAGACCACAGAATCAGAGGAAGACAGATTCCAGCAACATTCAGCATGGTGATGGAGGCAGATGGTGCTAAGGTGGGTTCTACTCACTCTGCTCCTCCGTTGTCTTTTGTAGGCCTGCTACAAACATCAGCCTAGGGAACACTTCAGAAACATTTCACTAGGCTTATGCAGTTTTGAAAAATGTCAAATTTTCTCATATGAAGAACCCATAAGTTCATAAAAATAATTACTAAATAGTTCTAACAGCTTTCAGAGAAACTTTTCATGGTTTTAGAGTCTGTTTAGCCATAGGACATGCAACTCAGATAGCTAGATTATTTATTTAAATCTTCAAATCTTTTTTCTCATAGAGAATCTGAGAAAACACTTGTTATAACAGGAAATTATTGCACTTACTTTTTGTCGTTGTATCACTTCTTTCTTTCAAATAATTTTTTTTTCGTGACCAGAATCAAGATACTGGGATATGTGTAGCATTATTTTGCCATTCTATTGCAAATGTGTGCGTCATGCTACACCTCTTGCATTCTGAGTTAGATACTACTGGCAGTTGTACAAGATACAAAGGTTGAGGCGTTCTGCATTTGGCAGAGGAAAAAGGTGGACAATGCTGTTGTGCAAGATTTTAACTCTATTGACTTTAATCTCAACAAGAGAAACAAAACATCTCAACTCAATACCGCGCTCCTGAGTTTTTGTTTCAAATATCTGTCTTGTAGGAGCAAACAACAATCATTTCTGGGTTAATCCTCTTCAAGAAACAAAGATGGGCAAGATTTATCCGCTTATTAAGAGAATTCATTTTGTTTCAAAATTTTTGACTTGCCTCCAAAAATCAATCTCAATAAATCTCAAGGAACATGGAGATAGAGGTTAGTTGTCTGTGATCAATTTTTTTGTGACAAAGTAACGAAATGATGAGAAATGAATTTCTTTAGTAACACAAATCATTCTGAGAAAGAGATAGATGTTCTAGATATTCTGGGTCTGTAAGAAATTGTATTATATGTTTAGTGAAAAACAGAGTGGTGACAATTATGATTTTTCTGTCTAGTCCTGGAGTATACATGCTTGGTTTTTCCTTTTTCACTTTTACACACGGTCTTTTCCCATGGGTTTGCCCAATTTTAAGGTTGATTTGCAACTCATCACAGTGTCTGTCTTAATTACTTCAATATGTAATAAGGAAAGGTTGAAGATTTTGTATTATTTTCCCTTGGTGGAATTTTTCTTTCTGCATACATCATCATGTTCTACATTTCACAAGTTTTGGATCAGAACAGATATAAACTTATAAACCATAGAGATGAAAGGATAGCCGCAAAACAATCCATTGATATTCAGAAAGTACTATGAGAAAGAAGAAAAGTGAGATGATAAGTTAATTAAATAAATTTTGTGATCTTACTTTGGTTCTTGAAATCACAGTTATTAATGCTAAATACCTGCTAGACATCTTTTCCCATCTGTTATTTCCCTGAAATAGAAACTTTAATATTTTTGTCCTTAAATTGAAATAATTTTTATTATCTTTGATGCAGTTTATATTATTGCCATTATTTGCTTTTTCTGTAATGCATTTGGCAGAATTCTGGATTCAAAAAAGGCTTCCCATTTTTTCCTATATGGTGTTTTATTTAAATTTTAAATAATGGTAATTTAATTATAATTTTAAAATTTTTTTCTATTGTTAAAACTGTATAATCTAGAGAATAAGAAATGGTAAGCCTTATCCTATGAAGATGTGTGATATAAGTCAAATTAATTTTGTCCTAAGATGCAATATGGTTTGGGTGAATTTGTTAGTGTGTTGCTTTTTTAAATTAGCAAACTTAGATTCAGTTTGTTTCCGTCAGGGTACCCGAATCCCATTATTCTGAGGAAGGTAAAAATATTTTTAGTCAAGTTCTGTGAAAAAAAAAATAAGGAAACAAATTAAAATCAGTTACTAAAAACAATTTCTTATGGATTAGTCACTTCAAGTCTTCTTCCCTAGAGAAAAATCTTGAGAAAAACTACTATAAATTGTAGACAATAATTTCAGAATAAGTCTTTTTTTTTGTTTGTTTTTTACAAGAGGTAAGAAAAGAATTTACTGTAGAAGAAAACTAAGGTTGAAAGGAGAAACAACTCACTGCTCGCATGAACATATCTCTAACATGTTTAAATCTATTTTAAAATATTCTGGTGCCTTAGTAGTGCTCTATGTCATGCTGGATGCAGAAGTTTCAATTATATCATCATGTGACGTTCACTACCAGTCTATGAATTGCTGAGTTTTTTCCAGACTGCCATATGTTCTTGTTATCTCATAATACAACTGGTGGCACTTGAGATAATATTTTACTTCAGAAAGATTTAGAATTTGCCATTTTTCTCTGAGGAAATGGAAGATGTGCATCTTTACATATTACACCCTATAATGCATACTGTATATATTGTATATACAATACATACAATTAGTGTATATTGTACAATGAACTGTGTGCTCATTGACTCCATACTTTCACAGAATGTGTTGGGGCAATCTTGGTTTCATTAATGTGTCATTCCTTAGATGCCTTGATAGAAGACCCTGTTAATTCTTTTACAGTTTTATGGTTGCATTACTTAAGAAATGTCAATAGATTTTCAGGGAATCTTTAAAGGGACTATTGTTTGCTCTCTTCCATTCTCCTATATTGTAATTTGGTTTAGCTTCAGAGATTGATACCAGTAGAAATTTTGTTTCCTTTTACAATGTAAAAATATAGCTTTGAAGGCATTTTCTTTGAAAAGACACATTTAAGATGCTTTGATCAGTGTTTCTTATTTTCATAAGTCTATTGAAGTTGCATAAACAATGCTAGAAAAACTTACATTTCTCAGAGAATATAGATAATTAAATATTCAAAAGCCTTTTTAGCTTAGTAGAAAGGTAATATAGTTAATCTAACAGTAAGTTCTAGAAAAAGTATCATGAATTTCTCCTGGAAAAAAGAAATGAGGGCATTCTCTGCTTTACAAGTGGGTGTTTAAGCTCACTGTTTGGCTTTGACCAAGTAATCTCCATTATTACAGTGATGTTAAAAATGTTCCTTAGTGAAGTCTTGACAGAGCATTGTTTTAAAACAGAAATAGACTTTTAATTCTCTGAGGAGGGAAATCTGTATGAAGGAATACAAAATCTCCTTTCTTCCGGGCATTTAATATCTCTAAAAGAATGTGTAAAGTAATTAAATTAATATAGAATCCCTGAATCATGGAACAGCTCAGGTTGGAAGAGATCTTTAAAGATCATCAAAATGAAGGAGAGTAGCTCATGAAAAAGTAGTCAGAAAATGCCAAGATACTTAATGCCTTCTTTTCTGGTAGAATTTGCCTTCAGGAAATCCCAGGTGCTTCAGAAGGGGAAAAATTGGAGATTTGAGCCTGAAGCTAATAATGTGAGGTTCATGAGTTTGATCCCTTTGTGGGCCATTCATTAAACAGCTGGACTCAGTGATCTTTGTGGGCCCTTTCCAACTCAGACTATTCTGTCATTCTGTAATTCTGAAAACTTGTCCTCAGTGGAGGAGAATCTGGTTAGGGGAAGTTTAAACATCTGAACACACACAAGTCCATGAGGCTTGATGGGATGTACCTTCAAGTTCCAAAGGACTTGACTGATGTCATTGTGGGGCCACTCTTAATTTTCTTCAAGATATCATGATGACTGGAAGAAGTTCCTGGAGACTAGAAGAAAGCAGATATCAGCCCTAACTTCGGGAAGAGGAGGAAAGAGGGAACTACAAGGCTCACCTCAATCCCCGGGCAAGTGATGCAGCAACTGGTCCTGGAGACCATTTACAGGCATGTCAAGGACAAGAAGGTCATTGGAAGTAGTCAGTATGGATTTATTAAAGGGAAGTAATGCTGGACCAACCTGACAACCTTCAATGATGAGGTCACTCAGATGACAGTGAATTAAAGGTTTTCTGGATTTTAGCAAGCCTTTTGACTTTGACTCCCATAACATACTCATATATAAACTAATAAAATACAGTCTAGATATAAAGAAAATGAGGTGGATTGAAAACTGACTGGACAGCCAGGCCCAGAGGACTGTAATCAGTGGCACTAGAGGCAGTTCACTACTACAGCAGTACCCCAGGGGTCAAAATTGTGTCAATATTGTTTAACATCCTGATTAATGGCCTTGACTATGGACAAAAAACTGTACCTACAGCAAAGTTGCAGGCAATACAAAACTGGGAAAAGTGACTGATACATTAAATGATTTTTCTGCCATTCATAGCAACCCTAACAGTCAGAAGAAATGGATGAAGGAAACCTCCCAAAGTTGAACTGAGGGAAATGCAAACTTCTGCAGCCAGGGAGGAATAGATTGAAGCACAAGTATGCTCTGGGTGCTGACTGACAAGAAAGCAGATTTACTGAAAAGATCCTGGGGAAATTGGTCAGCACCAAGTTGAACATGAGTCGGCAATGTGCCTTAGAAGAAAAGGTTAACAGCTTCCTAAGCATCTAACCTTTCTGCATTAGAAAGAGAAGAAGAAGCTCAGTGGGAAGCTCCTCCTGGTGTACCTAGCAAAGTGAAGTAAAGAACTGAAGATGGTGCATCCAGAGTCATCATGGTGGCAAACACTGAAAATACAGGAGGCAATGAGTAGAAATTCACATGCAGGAATTTCTACTTAACTTACCTACAGGTCAACCTCTCATCCAGGTAATCTATTCTTAGATTCAAAGTCTGAATGGACACAGCCTAAGCAATCTGCTCTAGTTGATCTCCTTTAAAAATGATGTTGAACCAGATAATCTCCACAGGTCAATTCCAATCTCAATTATTCTGTGAACTTCTGTCTTATCTTCTTTGTTCTACTTCAAAACTACCATTTTCCCTTTTCTTCCCTTTGAATCTACCACATTTTTTTGAAACCCCTTTTGATTTCCTAGCATGTGTCACCCACAATACGTATATCTTTTATAAGGCTCAGATTTGCCGCTTATCTCTGTGTGAGCACTTGCTCTTGTATATGCCTTCCAACAAAGCATAAAGAAAGCTTTCTGGCAGAGCACAGCTCCATAATGTGCTGCCTCCACCCAATGATGTAGTGCACCATAAAGCTGTGAATAGCCAATGAAGCTTAGAGCAGCCTCAGTGCCCCAGTTAATTGCTTGTTCAAGTTCCAAAACAGAGCTGACACCTGTGAAAACTTGGCTTGTGTTTCTTTGTCAACACATATAGATCATCCATAAATGCCTTGTTCATACGTAATAGAAGAGATTCATCCATGGAATATCTGTTACATCTTGCCTCTATTAGATGTTTTGAAAATAAAGAGAGATTGCAGCACAACAAGGATGATTCTTTATGAATTACGGTATGTCTGCTTTCTGACAAAGAGGCATAAAATTGGTATTGATGATTGATCAGTGTTATTTTAACTGTCTAACAAGAAAAAGAATTATCTGACTGGTGAAGGTCATAAAATCATCTTCTATAGTGTTCCCAGTGCATTCCAATAGTTTAATAAACCTGTTTATCTAAATACTTTGCAATGCTTAACTCATTTATTTCTGTGTCAATAATGACTTCATTACTCTGAGCTTCACAAGTATTCTTTTATTTTAGGCACATTAAGATTAACACAATCAATTTAAAACTGAAAATTTTGAGGTGCAGAAGTAATTATAAGAGAATAAATATTTTTCTCATCAAACACAATCACAGCTCAAAAAAGCCTTCTTCTCTAACTGGCTATTGAAAGAAATAGAAAATGAGAAAGAAAGTGAAAAAATAAGAATGCAAGAAAAAGTGAGAGAGAAAAAGAAAGAGGAAGAGAGAGAGATAAAGGGATGATAAACAATAAAGAGATAGAGAAAGAGAAAGAAGGAAAGAAAGAAAGAAAAGAAAGAAAAAGAGAGAGAGAGAGAGAAAGAAAGAAAGAAAGAAAGAAAGAAACAAACAAACAAACAAACAAACAAACAAAAGAAAGACTGCTTATTGAAGAAAAGAGAAGGCAGAGATCCTGAGTAGGGTTAAAAGCCATTAATTTTGGAGTTATTATTCTGCCACTAACAAAATGTATTAATGTTATCCTATTGCCATGCACAGTGCTTAAAAATTTTGGATGAGACCCATGAGATTGTATATGTTGTCTGCATCGTATGGAGCCCGACAATGAAATTATTTTTTAAAAGATAGGCTTAAGATAGATTTGAAAAAGCAAATGTGAAGAGGACTTGAGAGAAGGTGAATCTTGAAGGACCCAATACACTGCCACATTGTCTTTATGGAGCAGCTTTGCCCAAAATGTACTACTCAAAATTCAATTTCAGTTGCAAAAACCTGCACATCTCTGGAAAATCTCCATCCTGTGTTTACACTATTGTGCAGATTCTTAGTTGAAGGCAAACCACCCTTTTGCAGCATTGTTCTTAAAAATGTATTAAACCACATCAATTTGTCCCTGCAATTCTGTGTAGGTAACAGGAGCTGCCTTTCTGAATATGGATACATATGCTCTACAGGGTCTTAATCTCTAAATAATTTTTGTTAATTTTTTTTACATTCTGTTCCTTTTAAACGTGATAAAACAAGGAAGATCTGATAAAAATAATAATTTGAGATCACAGGAAGGGTCAATTTCATAGCCAGGATTTGACATTAAGTCTAGGTCAATGTTTAAATAATAACATAGCAGTTATTTAGATTTATCTTTTTTTTTCCTAATTTTTTTTTTTAACTTACAAATTTAATAATATTTGCAGGTCATTTCACATGTATTAAAGTGAAAGAAGTGCATTAGAACTTTATCAATTTTATATTTCTAATGAAATAAATATATTACTCTCAACATTCTATAAAAATCCCTCACAGCCAGTCTGGCATATATTTTCCGGGTTATAACTTTTTTTTTCTTATTTTCTTTTTTTTTTTGTTCATTTTCCTTTTGCTGTTTCTGCTCCTCTACTTTCATGAAACCTTGCAATAATGAAATGAAATATAAACCAGTGCAATGGTCCAGCCTGAGACCAAAAATAGCCTGAAACAAAATTCTATAAACTGTTAACCACTCCATTCATCTCTGCTGGGGATGTGAAATTAGGCATGTATCCATGGTGGAATATAGCAAATTTTCTGTTACAACATTTGTGATTTTCTTTTGCCCAACACACCACATTAATTTGTTTCAGTAGTTCTACAGGGAACAATATGATCCAGTTTTCCCTTTGTGTAGCTGCAGAAAGCAACTCAGATTCCCTATTCAGGAGAGAGAAACATATATTTGAAATTCAGATGATGGAAGGGACTGTATACCATTCTCAGATGAAACTTTTAATAACTAGTAATAACTGTGGGCTCTTCAGTCATCCAATGAAAAGAGAGTGTTCAATCGTGTAGAATATAAGAATCCTGACATAGAAAAGGAACACTAATTCTTTTAAGATTTTTTTTTTTTAATTAAGAGCAAATATGCAGATCATTAAGGTTTCTCCTCTCTGGCATCACTACAGATGGCAAAAAAAGAAATCAATGTAAGTAGAATGGCATTTATTATCTATATAACATGATTACAGTAATAACATCCACTTTTGCTGTGGCCCTCATGTTCTGATCATTGTAGATTACACTTTCCATTCTTGACTTTATCCTAAGGCAATATTAAAATAAAATAAATCACCTTACTTTGGGTATAAGGTTTTTGTAACCCACCTGCCTATTCTGTTGGTTTTCACACAAAATATAAGCATGAATCTCATTTCAGAGAAAGAAACACAGAGCATGCATTCTTTTAAGATTTACAGGAAGTGTAAAGTATTTACTTTGATTTGGTTTTTTGGCTGTTGGCTTGTTTGATTTTTTTAGTTTGCTACGGAACCAATTGAGTGACAGTTCTAAGGTGACCTAGAAAATGAGTGTTTTAGAACTTAGGTTCACATATGAGATTCTCTTTTTGAAAAAGATATAGAGATAGGTAGTATAGTACAGTAGTATTAGGTAGTATACTACTGAGGTAGGTACACGGCAGCTATAGAAGAATAAATCTTTCCCTCAGATATGTGAAGCACCTTGTAGGTGCTTCTTCCTGTACAGATAACGTAGGCAATTCAGTTACTAATTTCAAGACTTTGATTTTGATGCCTAAAATTAATGGAATGGAACAGACCTTCACATTTAAATGTGAAAGGAAGCCACCCCCATAGCCTTCATATCGTCAATACCTAGTATTTTAAGTGCTACATTAGGATTGGCTGCTCATAATGAAATAAAAGTAATTTAGTCCCTCAGTGACATAGTCAATTTGAAAATCCATGATATGGCCATGCTAATTTCTGATCGATTGCCCAGAAGGTTTTTATTTTTTAACACAATCAAATGAAATTACAGATATATTTGTCACGAATGAATCCCTACATAAGAGATGTCAGACTGTTTCACAGTACACTGACACAATTTGCAGAGGGGGGAAAATGAGAAAAAAAGTTCTTTGAATAATTGCAAGAGCTATTTCTCTTTCCCAGAACCTGCTTGCATAATCATTATACTTGTGTGGATGGTGCATGTAGTATCATAATGAATAAAACACTAAGCTTTAGACAAGGGTCCAGCCTACTACACTCACAGTCATTTTAACATTGTTTAGTTTTCATATGAGTATATAATATGCCAGCAGAGCAGCACAAATCACCTTATAGGTCCTTGAAACAATGAAAGTGCTTGAGGTTTTTTTGGTTGGTTGGTTTTGGTTTTGCATGTGTTTGGTTTCCAACAGTTTCTCCAATGGAACCCTTCTCTACATTAGATATTGATATGGGCATTCACCACCAGACCTCCTTGTGACACAAACAGCAGTTCACTGCCTTCTTGCTATTAGGAATACTGTGCTGGAGCACAAGGAAAAGACTGTTTCCCTGTTACACATGGCTTGTTCTTAAAAATATCTTCACTGCTCAGTAGAATTGTGGGCTTTTATCAGAGATATTCTTTCCAGGGGTAGAATATAAAACCTTCTCAGCCCTTCTCATTACCCACAGTTTTGTAATAAATTTCTAAAATATTTATCAGGGAACAGTTTCACACAGTAAAAGTTTAAAATCACTGTCTTAATTGTGGTAATTAAAAATCACCGCCTTAATTCTTTAATACTGTAGAAGTGAGTTATTTGTGTTATTTCCTGCAGTCTAATTAATGAAGAAGAAGTTTAAAGTGGGATGCTTTGCTAAGTGAATAAACAGTGCAGTGTATGTAGAAAAAGTGATGCTGTGTCTATAGCAACTAATCCCTAAGGAATGTATTTAATGGCAAAGTGTCAACGAGTACAATATGAATAGATTGACAGAAAAATATTGAAAGATTCTGCAGATCTGCAATGTGAACCAAAATAATTTAGCATATGAGTAGTGCAATTATTTGGCAAATTAATCACAAAATCATTAAATTTCTGTAGTTTGGTATGATTCTCAAGCATGGATGAGAGTTAGATAAGAATATATTTCACCTCATGGTGGTGTTTACTCTATGTATTAATTAGCACTTAATTTAACTTATTATAGATCCCATGTTTTCTTGCCAGTAGCTTCCTTCTGGTCATTCCTTGCTGCTTCATATGTCACAGCAATGGCAACTTGAATGTAGAGTGGAAGTGTTAAATCAGACATGAAAAACAGTAATAGAAAGCAGTGGTAAAAAATCTGGACATATTTTTTTCCCTTTAAAAACAACAACAGAAAAAACCACAAAACAAATACTCATTTAGACAATATTAAGAGCAAGGAATGGAGATAATAATTGTATTTAAAACAGTATAATTATCACATCTGGGTGTTGAGCTAAACATGATGCTTTTAGCAATTTGGGTTTCAGAATATGTCACCTTAAATAACTCTTCTGAATGTGTTGCAGTTGGTACAATTTCAGATATTATATTCTTTACTCTCTTTATCCCATTTTATTCCATTGTTCTTCAGTGTGATCAAATACTGCCTCTGTTCTTCTCTTCTGTCCTGGTTTGCAACCTTGACAAATTGCCTTACATAGAACAAGCTTTCTTTGTCACACTATTTCTGCAAGTATTTCATTAGTTCAATCTAAGAGAAACACTTCTTTTGGTTCTTTCTGGAAATCATCTGGCACCTGTCTTTCTGGTAGTAATCAATGTTTGTGAGCTCTTTTAACTTCAAAGGATTTTGATACGCAACATAGCATTCCTATTCTAGAATGAAGCGATGTGGATTCGTACTAACTCAGGTGTTTGTCCACGATCCTTAAAAAAAGGCACACTGGTAATTTTTGTCTTCTCAGTCAGGCTATTGTTATCTAGTATTGGCTTGGGCAATAGTGACTCACTGTCTGTTCCCATTGGAAGATGACTTTGATTCAATATAAAATAAGTAAAATATTTTGTGACAGATTATGATATAACACAAATTTAGACCTGATAAGTTTATACTAATGATTTTGCTTTTCCTCTCACATTTAAGAGGCTTCTCTTAAAGAATATTTAAAAGAATTTGTAAGACACATTTTTTTACCATATCTAAAAAGTAGTACTATATGGATAATATATGAAAAAAAAAATACAAGGAAGAATGTCTTGTCTGAACCAAAACATTTTTTTTAAATAACTATAAACAGAAATAATATTTTATTATGAAAAATGGTTTTGTACATTATGCCCAGCATCATTTTTCTGTAGGAAGTTTGCATTAATTAATCATTGTACTCTATAGTACCCACAGAAAAGCATCCTCAGCTCCCTTTTTTTCAGCCAATATTGTAAACCTTCTCATATTCAGTGGCTAAATGCACTGTCATTTAATACTCTCTTGGAATTCTTAGGAGGAAGTAATTTTCCTGACACAAGTACAGCAGAATGACTGTGTTTTTTATGGCAGTCAATCTATGTTATTTTCGTACAGAATTTTTATAACCCCCTTTAAGGGTTATGTGGCCAAACCAGCAGCATCTGAAAATAAGGTCAGTCTCAAAGGTCAGTTGTTGCACACCTTCTTCTTAGCAAATGGGGATAGAGAAGGCCAAATAACCAGACTATTTTTATCTACCATCAGTTGGAACTTTCTAAACTAGCAGAATTTTCATTCTGCTTTTTCTATTGCACTTCTGTCTGCCAACTGTCTTGATGTCTTCGTGATATTAAACAAGTATCTGAAAATGATCTTCACTCCTTTTTGCAAGATAGTGATATACAATCTATCAGAAAATGAATAGTTTTATTTGCCATCTAAGTGACTTCAAATCATCCTAATGGAATAGTTCCAGAACAATGAAAATAGGATACTATCTAAATCTATGATGATACAAATTCAGACAGGAGTTTAAATTTTTGATGCAGCCAGATGTTATTGTGAAAATTAAAGAGATTTGTAAATAGGATTATTTTAATTAAAACAGTTTGTTTGGGAGTTTGTCCACTTAATCATTGTGATTGTCCCCCTCCAAAGGGCAAAGAAAAAGCAATTTTTTAATTAATAAAAAAAAAACCCAAAAACTATTATAGAAATATGACGTCTATACTTGTCTTAATGAGAAGTTTTGAGGAATAAATACTTAAAAATCTGTAATAAACAAGATCTAAAATTCAGAAAAGAAGTGGAAAAAAAATAAAGAAAAAATCTCTATGAAGATATCTGTTTGTGGTTGGAATTTGATCTTTAGTACCCATGTATAAACCTGGAAAATATGGAGTTACTCTGACTTTCTTCACTAATGCTTTTCAGGCCAGATTCTGAATTCTAATTTTGGTTGATGTAGAAAATGCAACGCTTAGATAATGTTCACTGATTTTTTCCTTGTGTTGATATCTACAGAAATTGAACATCTTTTCTGGCAAAATGAAAAAGTTATTAAAACACAATACAGCAAATCTGTACTTTATCGTGAATCAAAATCAAGAAATACAAAGGAGTGTACTCTTTTCAATTCTGTTCGCTGCTTATAACTTTAGTCATTAGGATATGAAAAGCATCTTTCATTTTTAAATCTAATTCAAGACTGACAAGGGTAAAACTCTTCAAGAATTGCAGCATTAGAAATAGCACTTTGAATTTCAGTTCTATAGATCAGATTTTCAGTAGTCTCGAATCTACTAGTTCCTATCTAAGCACTTATCTAATTAGCTGTATTTCTGCTTCATTTTATTTATTCCTTTTTCTTTTTTCCTGTAATAAATTTAGTCCATTTGGTACCCTTCCTTTATTATACCTGACTGTCACATAATGTAAGCGTACAGTAAGAAGGTCTGATTAATCTATAAGTCAGTGTAGATGGACAATCATGTAAGTCATATGTGAACTTAGGGGAGTACTTGCTATAATAAACACCAAGAGTTACCTGTTACGCAGTTTTGTTATTGTCACTACTACATCAATCTTACATTGTCAGGCCAAAGTAAAAATGTTTGAGAAGACATCTACAACCTGCTGGTAAGTGTATGAAGGCTAGTTAAATAGCAAACAAATGAAACAACTCCTTTTAGAGTTCCCAATAACTGAAACCAAATAATCTTTTTTATTACATTAACCTAAGGTTTACATTAACTTTGTCTTCAGAATGTATAACATAGAAAAAATACACTAAGCAGAGAAAGGAGCTCTTACAGTTTTGTTTGTTTTGCTGCACCATGGGACAAATGTGTCATAAAATAATGCTATTTCAGATGGGTAGACTATTACACTTACACAGAGAAATTCAGAAATCATCACATGTCTCTAGGCTGAGCCTAATAATAAAAAGATAGGTGCACAAACAAAGCCAACACTGGAGTGGTGGGGGCTCAGTGAGGGGACAGTGATGTAAACAAACCTTTCTGTTTGTTTAGCCTGAAGGTTACCGATATATTTACTTATGTTCTTCTTAAAAACTGAACAAACAAAACATTTCACTATGGGGAATTCTGGCTGATAAACACTCATTCATCTTCATGCACAAAAATACATATGATCAAAGTGTCAAACACTTTCCTTAGATGTTTAGGCTAAGGTAATTTGGGTGTAACCTAATTGTGGCCTTCCACTATCTGAAGGAAGCTTACAGATGAGAGGGAATTTTTACCAGATCACCTGGTGAAAGGATAAAGGGAAATAGTTTCAAACTGATTGAGAGTAGATTTAGATTAGATATTAGGAAGAAATTCTTTACTATGGGGGTGATGAGGCAATGGAACAGGTTTCCCAGAGAAGCTGTGGATGTCCCATGCCTGGAAATGTTTAAGGCGAGGCTCGGTGGACCTCTGAGCAATTCAATCTAGGGAAAGATGTCCCTGCCTATGGAGTGAGGATTGGACCTAAATAATGTTTAAGGTCCCTTTTCAGCCCAGGCCATTCTACAATTCCATGATATTATAAACAACATAGTGTTATGATCTGATTATGAAGAGATACCACTGCCTGAATTAAGGTCCAAAAGCCAAAACCAATAGTATGGATTTCATTTAACTGTAAATGTGAGAAAGAAATGTGAAAGGGAAGTGGGGTTGAAGAGGGAAAGACAGAGAGAGATTAAGCAGAAGATAGTCCAATCCACACCTGTGGATCCCATTGCATAGATGTTATTCCTATAACTTGGGATGGCATGTGTATAAGCAATTGCTTCTTTTCTCCTAGTCTACCATAGAGGGAATTTTTTGCCTGGACGCACTAAGAAAGGTGTGCTAACCAGACCTCAGCTCTGCTATGCCTGGAATTAGTGCCTTCCTGCTACAAGTTCCTCTCTCTTGTACTTATCTCAAGTTCCTGCTGTGGTAGTTTATCTTATGGCAAGTTCATTCACTGGCCTTAACAGTGTTTAAGGCAATTGTGATCTTTAAGCCTCTTACACTTAGCAATAATATTGTTTATATGGTAATGATAAAAAAATCATCGTATAGAGGATTTTTTCTTATGGGCCTATGTTTTTCTCAGGGATTATATGTATAAGATACATCTGATGGCTGATGATATATCATATAAATGCCTTCATTTTCCTCTACATAAAAGGAATGCTCCATTACAGGCTGCTGAGAGCAGTGCCTGAGTCATGCCTGGGTGCTGCCTGGGACAAGCATAGGCTCATTAAATTGGAGAATGACTTTTTGTTGGAGAGAACCTCTGAGGTTAACTCACCCTGCTGAGTGCAGGGCAAAATAAGTGTGCATCTCCTCATCCTGTTTATTTGATTTATAATTCATAATCCAATGGGAAACTTTCTGGCAGGACTTAACACCCACCTGGAAAACCTCAGATGATGATAGCAATGTTAAATATTACCCATATCATACAGTGGAAAATTTCCATTTTCAGGTAAATCAACCAGCAGTTTTCAAGAGCACTGTATATCCACTGCATGTGTCTATTGAATCCTCTAATAAGCACTTTAAGTTCTGATAGAAAAACTGTAGTAGAGGGCTCTTATCCCTCAGCTGGAATAGTCAGACCTTAGAGCAACAGGAGCAGATATGATCTCTATAACTTTATTAACTATTATTTCTGGCCTAGAATAATTATTTGATAATGGTTTCAATTAAAATGTAAAACGAGAACTGAGTAATATTATCAATATATTTTGTAGACTCTAAGGCACTCCCATTATTTTGTAGCCAGCAGAGAGCTCAAATTGCTCTTGTTTGAATTATTGTGGAATGACATGTAGAGCTGAAATAGCTTAATAATATGTCTATAACAAGTCTGCCAATTACATCTCAGATGTGCATGAAGGATAAATAAACCAGCAATCTCACTCCATTTTGCAAAGATAAATGAAATGTCTGGTTTATTAAAGGTATGTCAAAATAGAGGTATTGTTCTGTGGTCTGAACACAGACAATGGGCTAACATTTCCTGAATTTTAATCAAGGTCAGACAATGGATCTGTGAAAATGCCATAATAATCTATGCAGAAAATAGCAAACTAACACCTAAGGATTGCTTGGGGTCCTTTTGACAACCACTTGATATATGTCACATACCAAATCCTAGTGTAAGGGGCATGATAACTGCATGGTACTTGGGGGCTAAGGTGCTTAGGAGCTTTGAAGATAGAAAAGAAGTTATTTTACTTGTAGCTAAACTGTGAAATTGCAGAAGAGTTATTCTGTTCTCATTTTGTTTTGTCACAGAAGGGATTGCTTAACATATTTGTGTGTTTCCATCTAACATACTCAACACTAGTCATTGAAAACGCACTCCTCTGACAGAGGCTCTTCATTTGATCTTCACACTCTTCCTTTGGCAGAGCACAGACACTTACTAGTTCAGCTCTGATTGTTCTGTAATTTTGTTAGTTATAACATTCACAAAAGGGAATAGACACTGTATCTACCTCACACATTGAATAAGAAGGTCCTCCATTTTCATACTTAAAGCCTTTAGACACTTGACATCAGAAAAATTACTCACTCTTTTTTCAAATTCAGGCTTTATTATTATATGTCTTTTGTTGATTAAATATGATATATCTTTACATCAATATTTTTTTAGAAGTCTTTGAACTTATAAACATATTTTAGTTTTTTCACAAAGGTTTTATGTAATAAAGTAACAAAAATAAATCCTTCCATTTTGACTCCTAGATTTCAGTTAAGAGCTCTGAGCTCAGCCTGCTTCAGGTGTATAGTCTAATATGAAATTTTAGGAGGATAAATGACAGATAAAGTTATTCCTATCAAATGGATCAATGTGGCATTAACATTTGACTTAATTTCTGCTTTCTTCTTATCTGGAAAAAAATCTAGATAACATTTTAAAATATCAACAAATATTTAACCACTTATTATTTAATGTCAAGTCTGAGATATTCAGTTTCAAAATTGTTTATTGTAAAGTAAAATTAATTATTCTCTGTATATTTATAACTTATGTACTAGGTTTATCATCCTCAAAAATTTTCATTATCAAAGCATAATCATGCTAAATTCTCAAACAGCAAAATGTTAGAGTTCTTCTGTTGTTCCTAAACTCAAAGATTCATTAAAAAAAAAAAAGGCATTTACTTCAGGCTTACGTATTCAGCACGTTTTTACTACATTGGCAACTACTCTCATGTGGTAGACACTATCTATCAGTGGATCAAAAAATAAAGTCCTAGGATGAAACTAAAATGCATTGTGAAAAAGCAGATAATTAATAGTATTAGAACCTTTAGGAGCACTACTAGCATTTAAATATACTTGTGTGTCTAAAAAACCTCCCTGGCCAGATTTTATTCATTTAACAAATAAATTTTATTAAAGCTTATGCTGGTTTTGTCTGGGATAATTTTCTTCACAGTATAAAGTATGAGCCAGTGTTTTGGATTTGTGCTGGACATAGGGTTGATAGTACAGAGATGTTTTTGTTATTGCTGAGCAGGGCTTGCACAGAGCCAAGGCCTTTCCTGCTTTTTGTGCTGCCACACTGGTGAGGAGGCTGGGAGTGCATGGGAGGCTGGGAGGAGACACAGCCAGGACAGGTGACCCAGATTGATCAAGGGGATATTCCAGAGCATCATGCTTAGTATTTAAAGTGGAGGGGAAAAAGGAGATGGGATGAACACTTGGAGTGATGATGTTTGTCTTCCCAAGTAACCAATGCATGTGATGGGGACCTGATCTCCTGGAGAGTGCTGAACAACTGCCTGCCCTTGGGAAGCAGTGAATTAGTTCCTTCTAATGTTTTGTTTGTGTGTTTTCCCTATTTAAACTCTCTTTATCTCAACCCACAGTTTCTACGACTTTTACCCTTCCAATTCTCTCCTTGATCCTGCTACTGGGAGTGAGTGAGCAGCTGTGCAGGGCTTGGTTGCTGGCTGGGGTTAGACCACAACAACTGCAAAAGCAGTCCCAAAAATTGTCTGCTGGTTACCTAGTCATCTGTTCATTCTGCTGATCTGCAAGATAATGCACCCTGATACTGAATTTTATCTAGCTTTGTGACTATATTATTCACTGTCCTTTACTAATGTCTAGCTTAATGTTTAAGATCTTTGCCTGACATGAACTAGCTATGAAAACATTATATTCCCTAAAGTTTAGCAGAGCTTAGAACATTTTTTTTCTTTTGCATTAGCATTGCAATGCACAGGAATTCCTTCTGGATTTAAAAGGAATTTAAATATATTCTCGACTACTTCTGAACTGCTCAAACTTTTAAGCTCCAGCTCAAACAGAAAGGTAAATTCTTGAGATTAGAAGTGCAAACTTCTAAGTTTAAATACTAATTTCTGTAGGTGTCCATATGTAGAAAAGTTGACTTGGTTGTCCAGAACGAAGCCAAGCATCTCAAGGCTTGGCATCTGTGGGTAACACAGTCTGAATGGCTGTCTTGAGCTTAAGCATTTGCTTTCCATCAGATGTCACTTTATAAGCTACACTCTAAAATCTAAAGGATTTGATATTCATTTTCCCATTACCCTGGATCATGTTACGGAATGATTCTACTGCAGTCAATGTGGGAGGAAAAATACATATTTCACTATCTTCTGTTGATATTTTTCCCAATTGTTTGAAGAATTTTAATATTAATTAAAAAAAAAAAAAATCAAAAAATGGTTGTCCTAAGCCTCAAGAATTTACTTCAGAAAGATAGAACAACAAAATACATTTTGTTTTTCATCTTTTACCTCAATAATAACTCCAACAGAGCTGTGTTCCATATGAAGTGGCAATGCTGCTAGCTGAAGATGACTTTTTATTGCCATATTTTGAAATATCTCATGTCACATCTGAGACATCTTCTCAAAAAAATGATCAGCAGCTATTGCCCCATGACCAAATTGCTACATCTATCACTAAGTAAGATAGCCAACCCTAATTTCATTTTTCTTATTAAATTGAGTTATTATGTTTATATGGTCCAGGAAAAAATCTCAATTTTTATGTGAAACTGCATTAATAAGAATTTTGGAAGCCACTGCTGCTAATAGTCCTTCCAGATAATAACCAAAATGGATTAACCAATGAAGTGTAAAAACACCATGTAGATAGAGTAACAACATACACAGGAGAGCTGACATTGTACATAGATCTATGAGCCTTAAACAAAGCAATCAAGCAAAAAATGTAACAGATGCCCAAATTTGTGATGTAACAAATGGATTAACTGATGTCAGCATTTCAAGCACACTGAATAGCTCTTGAGGGTACTGCCCAAAGAAATGTCAGTGTTAAAGTGCATTTAATACCTCACTGGGGAGATATAGATTCACTCAGTTACCCTTTGATTTTTGAGCTCAGTAGCTTTTATAGAAGCACAGCCATTCTATAAATTATATGTTTAAAATTATTTCACCTTGATGAGATTAAATAACCCTTTTCAAGATGTTCATTTTAGCTTTTTGATCTACCACAGAATTTCAAAACAGGAATTTATTTTAATAAAAGAAGAATAAGAAACTGATTTTAAGGAAAACATCAGAATCTTGAATTTTTCTGGCATTATATTTGCTTGAATGGTGTATTTATAGTGACTAGAAAACACAGTTATTTTATTATGATTTTTTTTTGTGCCATAAACTGTTGTCACAATTTACTCTCACTTGTTCCACTGAGATAACATCATATTTGCTTATCTGAAAATTCTGTCAAATAATTTTTAACATTTTGGTGGGAAATAATATAATAGATTTATTTTCTGACACATGTACAATACTCTTTCCTTCTAAAGTGCTAATCTAATTGCAAAATTTTCTAAAAGTGTCCCCATTAAGGAATTTTTTAAGAAAGGCACTGAAAGATGAAATTGCTGAAATTTGACAATTGCAGTTATTAAACGGTAACTGGTTAAAGCAAGACATTCTGCTGTTCGGGAAATCACTTGAGTGGAGACTGATGCTAACAAATATGTAAGCCTGATTACTTTGAAATTAATAATTAAAACCAAAGGAAATTACTGGATCAAACGGTCGACTTGAAAAAACTTTAATGTTTCTGTATTAGGTTTGTGTGGCGAAGCTTTGGTAGCAGGGGGTTATCGGGATGGCCTCTGTGAGAAGCTGCCAGAAGCTTCCTCCATGCCTGGCAGAGCCAATCCCTTGCAGCTCCAAAGTTGGACATGCTGTTGGCCAAGGCTGGGCCAATCAAAAAATGATGGCAATGCCTCTGTGATAACACAGTTACGAGGAAGAAAAAAAATTATTGCACAGTTGTAATTTTTGGCCAGAGAAAAAAAGGGTGAGAACATGTGAGGGACAGCTCTGCAGACACCAAGGTCACTGCAGATGGAGGGGGGAGCAGCTGCTCCAGGTGCCATAGCTGAGGTTCCCCTACCGTCCATGGTGATGATACCAAAACCAGATGGCAAAAACCTTAAAACCAGAGTTTTNAAAATTATTGCACAGTTGTAATTTTTGGCCAGAGAAAAAAAGGGTGAGAATATGTGAGAGGAACAGCTCTGCAGACACCAAGGTCACTGCAGATGGAGGGGGGAGCAGCTGCTCCAGGTGCCATAGCTGAGGTTCCCCTACCGTCCATGGTGATGATACCAAAACCAGATGGCAAAAACCTTAAAACCAGAGTTTTGAGTATTAGAAAACAGGCATTCTTTAATGCTATATGCTGGTAACTTGGGGAGCCTTCCTTCATTCGAGTGCTCTGAGCACAAGTGAACAGTTTTCATCAAACACACAGTTTTCATATTCATTCGTTATCTCCACTTCCTTTGACTTCATCTGACATAGTCAAACCCCTTATCACAAGTCCTTATTTGGTACTTTGGGGCCTGTCTTCATGTATGGTGTCCTTTTTAGGTTCTATTCTTCCACTCTGGCTTTTAAGTAAGCACAACATTGTTGTTTTGCATAATTTCTACTTAGTCAGTCTTGCAGAGCTGAGCTGGCATCCTTCTTGTGTTTTGCATGACTTTTGTTTGCCTAAGTTACATACTTTATCTATTTCTACATGACTGTGCTGCTCTGTTCTACTGACCCTTATAAGAATAAGATGTTCTCTTCTACTGTCTATATGCTGTTCTGTTCTACTGTCCTTGTCATTGAGGCAGCTGTGCCCCTGCAGCCCACGAAGTCTTGGTGATGCAGAGATCCGCCTGCATCACGTGGAGGGGACCCATGCCAGAGCAGGAGGATGCCTGGGAGGAGCCTGTGACACTGTGGGAGGCCCATGGGAAGAGCAGCCCACATTGGAGCAGCCTGTCCTTGAAGGACTGCTCTCCATGTAAGAGTGATCCGCCCTGCAGCAGTTAGGGGAGGACTTATGGGGGGTGGACTCACGTAGGAGAAGTTGATGAAGAACTATCTCCTGTGGGAGGGACCCCATGCTGGAGCAGGGAATGACTCCTCTCACTGAGAAGTGGCAGAAGCCATGGGTGATGAACTGACCATAATCTCTGTTCCTGTCTCCTCGCACCACTGGGGTGGGGAGGTAGAGCTGGGAATGTGGGAGATGTGGGAGAATATTGGTTTTAAGATCTTATTTTACTTCTCATTATCCTGCTCTTATTTTGTTAGTAATAAATTCATTTAATATTTCTAAATTGATTCTGTTTTGCCATGATGATATTTGATGAGTGATCCCTCCCAGTCCCCATCTCAACTCATGAGCCTTTCACTAAATTTTCTCTTCACTGTCCAGCTGTGGAGGTGAGTGACAGAGAGGCTTTGGTGGGTGTCTGGAATCCAGCCAAGGTCAACCCACTATATTTATCAAGGAAGATAACTCCCTTCTTGTAAATCTGTAAATTGAAAACCATACATGGAGCCACAGGAAGTGATAGCAGGAATACCCAGTCATTATTTCAATGCAAATCTATACATCAAATATATGTTTTCTCTTACTGCATTTCTCATCTGAAATGAAACCTTCAGTTTAGGCATCTTGAAATGCAGTTAGCTAAATAAACTGTTGACTATTCAAGTAGATAAATTTCACTTTTGAAAGTCTGAGCTTTCTGCTTTGAGGCCTTTTACATGAATGGAAATAAACAATCTCTTGCTCAAGATGTACATGTTTGTCTGCTGGAGCACTGCCTGTGCTACAAAGAGTTGTAATTCCTGAAGAAATATGACTTCTGTCAAAAGTACAGACCAGAAGAATGAAGACCAGGTGTGACAGCATAAGCTCTTGGCAGTGCAAGCCAATAGAGAAACTCTTTTAGGTGCAAACTAATTTAGTCTTATAAAAATTCTTTTTTTTTTT
>VYXF01005519.1:167896-229137 GCA_013397295.1 Polioptila caerulea | reverse complement strand
TTTTTTTTTTTTAATCAGCTGTTATGCTACTTCTGGACTTATCAACTGTGATGAAGAATTCCTGTGTTAAAACAAAACTATTCTGTGCACTACCCATGATACAAACTGAAAGAGTTAAAAAGTATTTAATGTTCACAGGCCTGGGTCATATCTCTTTCAACGGGCATACCTGGAAAAGCATAAGTTAAAATTATTACACTCATAGGATAAATATATGAACAAAATTATACCAGTAATCATGGCCAAAGATTCTCAAAAATATTCACAAGGAAAAATTAGCTGGAAAACAAATTAATTAACACTAAAAAAGCTGTAAAGAAAAAATAAGGAATCATAAAATATTCGCACTAAATGTTTTTGTGGACCATCATAAGACCCCAGACAACTTGCTGAAAGGGCTTTACAGAGCTTCCTGTACTCTGCATCAGACACATGGGAAAAATGCCGACCAGATAGTCTCAGGAGGTCAAAACACAACAAAACCTTATTGGAAAAATATAGAAAATCAAGGAATTTTGGCAAAAGGCTTTGTGAAACATCCAATCAACACAAAACTATTCTCACAGCATTAATTTGGCCCATTCAACTTAGAAAACTTAAAACCTATTTGATGCTAAGTTACTTGAAGAATAAATCCCAGAAGAGAGAGTTAGAAGAAGAAAGAGAGAAGGACAAAAAGATAGAAAAGATATAGAAAAACACATAAAGCTACTAACTAACTCCTGGATTCCAAGCATGTTCAGACAAAAACTCCAAGAGCAAGGTAGGGTTGACACCTGCTTCCTTCATGCTCGGCCCTAAAAGCCCTTGTGCCCTCTTGAGCCCTCCCCCCAGGTGGGACATCTGGTCACTCGTCCACTCAGGAGCTGGGATAGGCAAGAGAGCTCTCTGCTCTGAAGTGCCAATGGTCCAGTGATGGACACCTGTGCAGGGCTGGGACACAGGCTCTAGAGGCAGGTGGGGCAGGGCACTGTCTCGCCAGGGCAAGGCCTGACCTGCCCAACTTCCCCCAACTGGCATCCCAAAATGTCTTAAGAGATCAATCTTTCTAGTCTCTGACAAACACGGTAAAAAATAAGATTATGCTCAAGACATGGGGTTGGATTTAAATCATCACAGATACCTCTACAGTAACTTCATAAAAATATTTCCTTGTGCCAAAATATAATAAACAGTATTTTTGGACTAACAACACAGCATATAATTTTTGAAAAATGATAGATATATCAATTTTCATGTGTATCAAAGAATGACCTGACAAACTGGAGATTATTTTTTAGTGATGGTTCTGGTGGTGATGGAAATTTGCACTAGATTGATTGATAATAAGCTTATTCAATTTAAGTTATGTTATATACAAGCTTATAGTTATCTAACAACAGACATTACTGATTTCCAAGGTCTGTCTTTAAAAATATTTGGTGACATTTAATACCTCTAGACAATGAAATTAAATTACATGAGCTACATTTTAATTTTGTAAGGCAATTATGAAATGCTTCAGTTAAAGATACAAGGCCTGCCTGCCTTCAGAATGTTTCCCAGGAGAGTTAAATTCTACAGTGAAGGTTATGGGGCCTTTTCACTGAACACCAATCAGGAAAAATACTGAGAAAAAAAATGAAAAGTAGAAAAATAAAAAAAAAAAAAAAATATTATGAAAATGAAAAGTTTCTTCATTTACCCAGGTAAAGACACAGCACAGATGAGATAAATTGAAATTACTAATTTAAATTACATTAAACATTCTCCAAGATTTAAATAGAAAATTAGTATTATTATAAATATTGAAACAGTCAGTACTAGGTGTTTTCCTTACTGTGTTTTCCCAATAGTAGTATGGTAAGCGACAATGTTCTTACAATGGTAGGTAAATTTGATGTACAGCATTTTTTTTCTTTTCATCTAAAATCTGGAGTCAAACACAACACCATAAGGGTATATTAAGATGCTATAGTACTATAGTATGAAATCAGGAAAGGAAACAGCTCTGACAAAAGATGAAGCAGTGAACATTTTATGAAGAATGAAGTCAGTTACGACAGCGGTCTTTGAGGGATAGAAATTTAAGAAATGGCTTGATATTATCTGAACAGAATTTCATTGCTTATCAGGGAAATTTAATGTATAAAAATTATATTTTCTAGGGGAATTTAGGAGTCATAAAATTATTGGTGATATCATAATGGCCTAAAAATAAAATGAGACAAATGAAAGAAAAGAAGATTTAAGCGCATGACCCCCAAATTATAGAGCAGAGGGAAACGGAATAATCAGATTTAGATTTTTTGCTTACTTTTCTTTTAATTCTTCACTGGCCTTAATAGCACCTGGAAAAATCCCATAGAAACATTAGACTGGAAAACATACTGAGGAAAGCAAAAAGCAAGAGATCTTCAAGCTCAACTTCAATTAAAGAGTATGATTCCTGAATAATGATTTCTGAATAAATATGAAGGATTTAGATAGTGACAGGAGACTAAGTAAAAATTACTGAAAGAGGACATGAATAATAAATGAGTGATTAGTTTAAGGAAATAAGAATTAGATATTCAGGATTTTATCAGTACATAGCATAAGTATTCAATATAAAAGTTTTTAATAGTCTCTGCAGATAAATAAGAAAAGAAAGGCTTTGTGTCTCTCTCATGTCCTCTTTCCAGCAGTGGCTGTCAGACAGTATTTAGACAAGAGTAAACTGCAAACATAATTCAGATTAATGTCCTATTTTCAGTTCAGTGACTTGCTGATCTAGTCAAGATTTCTATATAGTTAGTGGCGTATTTCTTTCTCTAGACATGCAACTTCATATTTCCTCTGTGCCCTTTGATGAAGAATTCTACCCTTCAGAAGAACAATCTTATTTCCTTTGTTTTAATCTGGCTTTTTTATATAACCTCTAATTTCTCATTGCAAGAAATTCTGAATCCTCAAGACCTACTCACACATGGTTATGGCATTCATAATGCTCTTTCGTATCCTTCTTCTCTTTTCCAGACTTACATATTTTGTTCTTTGCACTGGAACAGAACCATGCTTGTGATCATCGCTCCTCCAGTTTTCAGTTCTACATTACCCTTTCAGACACTGAGGAGGCTGTCTGTAGACAGCATTCAAAATGTGGATTAACAGTCTTATAATGCAGCTTTTCCATTCTCTCTTCTGTTATTTTTGAACATATATTTCTCACTGCTACTGAGAACTACATTGGCATTGCATGGAGAAAAGCCAAATAGACTTTTTGTATCCAAGTTTGCACTGGCTCAGTGGTACAGAAACATCCACTTCTGTGTTTGGGAAGGTTCAAGCAGAAGCATAACCATAGGTCTTTAAAATGTGTACTTATGATCATGTAAGTATAAAGTGTATATGATTGCTGAGTTGTAGAAGCAAACTTTGAATGCTATCACTCCTTTTACCACTGAGGGGCTGGGGACCTGTTGTAGCTTACTGGCCCTGTGTAAGCTGCAAGCACAATCAGGAGAGGCACTGATTGAGCAATCCACCTCCCTGCTCTTCCTTTCTTCCACTTCTCCTAAGAGCTCTGATCTCATCCTTTGTACTTTCTGCTACAGAGTATCAAACAAGTTTCTCTTATCAGCATGATTATGGACCATGTTGGAAGTTTTGTAACACTATGTTGAGTCTTCTCAAGCATCTCATATTCATTCATAAGTCCACTGATTCTAGCTCTTGCAGGAGTCTTATTCCATAAAGGATTAGCAAGGATATTCCAGGATTCAGTCATGAAAAATGAAACTGAAACCCATGCTAAGCCCCAGTGTTGGTTTCGCATAGCCTGGTTTTCAGTAGCAGGGCAGTCACAGAGGTTCCACCATGTCCAGTCCAGAAGATCCAATCCCTGATGGCTCTGAAGGTGAACAGGCTGCTAGCCAAAGCTGGGCAAGGTAAAGATGATTGGTAATGCCTCTGTTACAGTATATGTAAGAACAAATCAAAACAAAGGTGGGGGCACAGTTGCAATTTTCCAGATAGAGTAGGAGTGAGAACGTGCAAGAGAAACAACAATGGAGGCACAAAGATGAGTACAGGAGGGGCAGGAGATGCTCCAGGCACCAGAGCCAAGATTCCTCTGCAGGTCATGGTGAGGACCATAGGGAAATAGCTGTGCCCCTGCAGCCCCTGGGGATCCACAGGGGATGCAGAGATCCACCCACAGCCCATGGGATCCACGGGGGAGGCTGAGATCCACCCCCAGCCCCTGGGGATCCACGGGGGATGCAGAGATCCACCCACATCCCGTGGGGGAGGTGCCCACACTGGAGCGGATGGATGCCCAGAGGAGGCTGTGATCCATTGGGAGATCTGGTGGATGGACAGCCTGTCCCTGGAGGACTGCACCCTGTGGGAAGAGAGAGCCATGTTTCAGCAGTTTTAGGCTGACTGCTGCTTGGGAGAGTGGACCCATGTCAGAGTGGTTTGTGGAGAACTGTCTCCCATGGGAGGTACCCCATGATCTCACAGGGGAAGGATGCCTCTCCCTGAGCAGCCATAGAAAACCTTGGGTAATAAACTGACCAAGCTCCCATTCCTTGTCTCCCTGAGTTGTCAGTGGGAAGGAGGGGGGTTTGGAAGAAAAAAAATGTGGGTTTAAGGGCTTATTTTACTTTTCATTCTACTGATCTTTTTAGTAATAAATTCACTTTATATTTTCAAGTTGAGCCTGTTTTGCCCTTGGAGTGTTTTCTCCTGGTCCTTAACTCATGCACCCTTCACAAATTTTTCTCTCCTCTGCCCAGCTGTAGCAGGGGAGAGTGGGTGAGTGGCTTCCATGGGTGCCTGGAATTTGGCCAATGTCAAACCACAATAGTGGCTTTCTTACCAAACTAAGATAACAATGGTAAGACAGTTTGGTGGTTAAAATCATTCAGACTGGTGTTCTATTTATTTTTGATAATCAACAGAAGGGGGGTCCTTAGTATGCTGGTTTGACCCTGTCTGGACGATGAGCACCCACCAAAGACACTCTATCACTCTCCTCCTCAACTGGGCAGGGGGAGAAAGTATAGTAAGGTCAAGGACAGGGAGAGATCATTTATGATAACCATTACCAATCAAATCAGAGTAGGGTAATGTGAAATAAAACCAAATATTAAAAAAAGCTTCTCCCTACTCCTCCCTTCTTCCAAAACTCCATTACTGAATTCTCTACCTCCTTCCCCTCACCAGAAGCAGGGGGAATGGGGAATGAGGGCTGTGGTCACTTCATCACATGTCTCTGCAGCTGTTTCTTCCTCAGGTCGAGGACTCCTCACATTCTTCTCCTACTCTAGTGTGGGGTCCTCCACAGGCTGGAGGTGAATATTTTTGTGTAAAGGCTGTTCTGAGTGTATTGTTTATGTCAACTAAAATCAGGAATTCCATTCTATGTTAAGTGTACTCGTTCTCACAGATTGCCTCACTAAATACTGTATCCAATCCCATTACTCCCAGACAGAAGTCTTATAGATCCCAAGACATCAAGACAAAAGATCATTTTTGTCCAAGAATCTGACATACATGAAAATTATAAAAGGAAATAAAGAGGAAAACTATATAGGTAACAACAGAGAACATTGGTGTCAAGTTGATAGGGTTTTGCATTTGACTCATTACTAATTCAAGTAGTAGTAAAATAAGATTAAAAGCAATAAGGGTGATTTATTATGTTTTTGTTCTGGGGAAAACATTAAGACCATAATTATGTGTAAATATGTATCATAATGGTAGCAAGAGCATGTGGATTGCAGCCATCAAGACGGTTGTAGTAAAGCCATCTCCCTAGATGGGTTATTCCCAGGGATTTTATGAAGACTGAGTCAATGAGAAAACATTGCAATCTTTTCTGAGTCAGCTAATGGAGATTCATATTATAACTGACCATCCACTATTTTAGTAAACCATTGGTTTATGCTCATATATTGAGACTCTGTGTGTGAGGGAAAAGAAAACTTTTAGTCCTGAGATATCCATTAAATCTGTCACCACTAGCAATATTAAAGAAATTAAATTAAACTCTGGGATGAGCTTTGTGAATAAGGCTATTTCTATAACCTAGATATTAAATAATTCACAGAATAATGTCTCTGGGAAAGATGTTGAAATTTACAATGCATATTATTTGTGTGAACTACTCAACTTAATTGGAAGGTCTTCTAAGAAGCATTTGGCTTTTTCAGGGCAAGGGAGTATTTTGCATATTGGCATTGCAAATGTTTGGAGAATAGTTCTTTAAAGGATTAATTGTGTAGTGTGCACTAACAAAAACCCTGAGCAAGGCACAAACATGAAAGAGAAAGGCAACAATATTTGAATAGCTTTCACACAAAGTTTNCCACCCAAACGGGCTAGCCAGGGGAACAGCGGCGCGTCATAATGTCTCTGGGAAAGATGTTGAAATTTACAATGCATATTATTTGTGTGAACTACTCAACTTAATTGGAAGGTCTTCTAAGAAGCATTTGGCTTTTTCAGGGCAAGGGAGTATTTTGCATATTGGCATTGCAAATGTTTGGAGAATAGTTCTTTAAAGGATTAATTGTGTAGTGTGCACTAACAAAAACCCTGAGCAAGGCACAAACATGAAAGAGAAAGGCAACAATATTTGAATAGCTTTCACACAAAGTTTCTGTTGCTAGGAAAACCACTTCCTTCATCTGCACCTCTTTCAAATGTGTCTATCTGCAGGTCACTCAAATTGTGGAGATCACAATCTGGTGTCTTGTGAAATGGTAAAAATAAGTCACATATGACTGTTACAGAGTAATTAGTGTGCTTTTTAATAATCTGAAGAAACTGTAGGAGATTCATAACACTACTTTGAAATTCACAAAATAAAACAATCATTGTATTTTAATTTTGTCTGTGAGTATTTTCAGCTTTTTTTTTAATTTTTTTGTTGTGTGCCTAACTTCTACTGTCACTGCTTCAACCTATACTTTACTTTTTGTTATTTTTAAATAAAAAATGCATAAGATGTCCTACTTTTTATAATCAGTCACTGNCAACACTACTTTGAAATTCACAAAATAAAACAATCATTGTATTTTAATTTTGTCTGTGAGTATTTTCACCTTTTTTTTTATTTTTTTGTTGTGTGCCTAACTTCTACTGTCACTGCTTCAACCTATACTTTACTTTTTGTTATTTTTAAATAAAAAATGCATAAGATGTCCTACTTTTTATAATCAGTCACTGAATTCTTCAGCTTGATACATATTATTTTGCAAAGAAAAATGAATAAATCTGAAATAAATCTATCTCTGCATATATATAACTCAAAGTTTGACCTGGAGAGCAAACAGATCTACTACAGTTGTGGTACAGGCACACTGACAGCATCAAACTTCAACAAGCATTTCTGTCATCACTCTGCCTCATATAATCTCCTGGTTCACTGGAGTAGAGAAGTTCACAGAACTAAGCAATATTATGGGTTGAGAAATGGTAGTTTTCCAGGAGCTGTCATCTCCTACATAAGACTGAAGTCTATGTTTATTCATGTTCTTCAAAGAAAACCATAATAAACTACTCCTGCCCTTAATTTTAAACATTAAGTGCTTTGTCAAACTAGAGAGATATAAACCTGTTATTTTGAAATTGTTTCTTGAAGATGAAAAATAGTAGGAACAAAGAATAGATCCTGCATCAAAATTAAGTAAAAGAAACTTTAATTTCTACTTTCACTATATATCTATTTTTTGGTTTTGACTGCCGTTGGTGACACATTGGTTGTACAGTAACAAAGGGAGACAGCCACAGTTGAAGGATTTTTTATCAAAATTTTTTAGCAATAAACCAATGGTGTTTAAGCCAAATATTTTGGTTAAAATAAAATTTTCTTGAAATCAAATTTTGGAAAACAAAATCCAATTGTTTCTTTCTAGACTGTAAGAAAAATGATAAGTGCTTGGATAGCAATAAGGTTTTTTTAAATGAAAATGAATAGCAATAAAAAGGAAGGTTTTTTCCAATGTCTATTTGTTTTCAGAGCTGGTAGCCTTTGATCAGGCTTATTCCTCATCATTCACTCCACAATGTCCATTTCCCATAATTTTCTAAATTAAACACATATGAGACATTTAGGTATGACCGGTGCCTGAGGTTATGCAAGAGAGAGTAATTTGGATTTACCTCCATGAAATTTCTTCAGATGCTTGATAAGACTGAGTTTGCCAGACTCATGGCAGGAGCTAAACTGTTGGCTGGTACCACAGCTGCCACCACCAGCACACCAGGTCTTACAGCTATTGAAACTAATCTGTCTCCCAAAGTCTTCTATCCAGTTTTACTACCACAGTAACTAATTTGTTGTTATGCAACTTTTGTGGTGGCCACAGACAGGACTGCAGGCCATCACACAGTACATGGAAGGGACAAGCCTGTCTGTCAGTGTGGAAGAGCCCTACTCCTACTCCAAACATTTTTCTCCATCTCACTCCACAGAAATTACTTACAACAGTTAGTTTTGGCGTGCTGGATGCAGCCTAAACAAGGGATCTTTATTAAATCAAGCAGTTATCCCTGAATCTGACTTTTTAAAATTTTTTTATGCTTCAGCAAACAGATAGATGCTAAGATGATGAACTAGTTATACTTTATCACTGTTTAAAAAAGTAACAGCAGTTCCTTAATGGCACAAAGCATAAGCTCAAGAAGATGCAGAGGAGAAGGTACCTCTTAAAAATAGTGACCAACTACTGATCTAAGCAGGGGTGAGACGAGGCATATATCATTAGGCTTTTAAAGTTGAAATGTTCAAAAGTTTTAAATGCTAGTACCATGGTTGTGTGTTTTCACCCATCTAAACCAATCTAAACCAGAGTATCGATGCCACACTCTTTAGTTAACATATTTTGGTTAGATTTTATGATGATGATTTGAAACTGGTATTTTTTAAAAATAATTTTGTATTACTGCTGCAAATTAATACCCTAAGTTCTAAGTAAGAAGAAATGCCATTCTCCAAAAGCTTACTATTGCTTTCCAGGTAATGCAATGAAAGGAGGATGACTTCTCTATGGCTGTTTGATATATAATTACAAACTTTCAGTAACAGAAGAACTTAATTTACAGGTTGGCATTTCCCAACGACGTCCTTGAGTGGAAGAGACAATCTTCATAACCCAGAAGTCCTAAGGAGGGATTCAGTCATCCCCTCTCATCCTGAAACTAGGTACAAAAAAGGTGGTGGTGCAATGCCCAACATGTCCACGTAACCCTAACTTTCTTCTTTAGTAACATCTCCAGGATTGCAAGGCACATCAAGGAGGCCCAGAAATAAATGCAATAACATGAGATGGATTGCTCCTGAGAAAAGTTGGCCTGGGATCATGACCAATATGCCCAACTTCTGTGCTTCAGCTGCAGAGAACTCTGGTGAGCAGGAGGAAAGTCCAACACCAAAATCAGGCCGGGTACACAAAACAATTCTGCAGCAGTACCAGCTGCCACCCTGTATCATTCTCCATCTGGAAAACAAGGTGATCTCAAAACTCAGAGGAGCTGATTTTAGCAGACTTCAAAAACCTGTCAAAGATAAGTCAGTATGGCATTTGTCACTGTGACAGCTGGCTTTGTGAAGACTTGTGACACTGGTCTCATGGCAGTAGGTTAATGTCACTTCCTGCAGTATAAAATAATTTCTCTGAAAACACTTTAAGGACATGAGGCAGCTTTTTGCATCAGTTCTCGGGAATGACCTCGCAACTTAGGGTCGGCAAATTGCTATACTGATTTCCTATATTAGTATTATTATTAGTAGCAGTAGTAGTAGCAGTAGTAGTAGTAGTAGTAGTAATAGTAATACTAATAGTAATAGTAGCAAATTATAATAAAAACTTTATGATACTAATCTCAGCAAATTTATACTCTAAATATTACCAGTTGTAAACTTTGAATGAATGTCTTTCCCAGCTATGTGATCCATATAAAGTTTATGGTATTGGTAAAAACAATGAGGTTTGGATTTCCACTGTTCGGTAAATATTCTGAATCTTAAAACATCAGCAAACATAACACCTAAAAAGACATTAAATTTAAAAAAAATAAAGTACAGAATGATACCATCTCTCAGTATAAGCATTTCTGATTTGCTTTACTTTAGACATTAATAAAAACATGTGTTATACAGAACATGCATATAATACCAGCTTTACTCTTACTTAATTAGATGCAAAGATTACCTGCAATTTTAAAGCTGTAGGGTTTTTTTTTATCTTGTGCACTATTATTGCAGTATTTTATATATACATACATTTTTTTTATTTTTATTTTTATACCTTATATCTTCCTCTATGTTTTTGGTGGACCACTACTTCTTTTTGTAATAATCTTTCATGATCATTGAAAAGAATGACTGATGGTTGTTTTTCCCGAGGTACATTTAATTGAATATCTGACAGTTTTCTATTCTTTTAAACACTTCACTTCCACTATTTCTGTGCTTAGTCTCTGTCTTCATTTCATATATCTTGTCAGTCAAGGTTTAGGGGAAGAAATAGGTATTTGTCATCTACCTTTTAAAAAAAAGAAGTTGTAGGGACAGCATTTTTGGTTTGTTATACAGGGACTCTATTGGGCAAAAAGCACAAAAAAAATTCATTTATTAGATATTAGCTTTATGTATGAGCCTGATTTTTATTCATATAAATAATAAATTTAAAAATTGTAATTCAGCAGATTCTTTCCTCACATATAATTCTCATGAGCAAAATTCTACAGTGTTAAGCAAAGCTAAGAAAGGCGTGCCTTGGCATTTTAATTATACTAAAATTCTACTGCATCAAGGTGCAGTTTTGCATTCTCCTCTCCACCTCCATTAGGTGTGTGTGTGTATCTTCACAGTATTAAATTGTAACTACTGCAGGCATCCAGACAGCAAGAACTACTTCAGCAGAAAACTGTGGAGGGTTTATAACTCACCATCTGAATGAAAAATATCTTAAAATACTCCTTCAGATATTTTAACAGTAAGAAGAGAGTTTCTCATTGCTGGACAGAAAGGTATATTAATTCTACATTCCTTTGAGTTTTAAAGTGGAAATGGAGACTAATAGCCCTAAATATTTGTTTTAAAAATATATTTGAAATATTATTCATGGAACCTGACATTTTATAAGGAAGATGTTTCCACCATCCCCTGACTTAAGATACATGCAGAAAAATTCTCAAAATAATTCCCAAATTTGAAAAAGCATTATTTGCTTCTAAGAAAATGTCTAAAATGTGTGAGTTTTATATTCATATTTTTAATCACAAATAATTTTCTTTAAAAAAGGAGGTTTCAACAAAAATTTCAAGAATAATCAAGAAAAATATATATAGTCAAATACAATAATGGAAGAGTTCACAGGTTCATAAATCAGAATAAAAAAATCACTTTCTACCTAGCTGAAAGAATAGAGTTTACTTTTTTAAATAAACAATAGGCTGTGGGGTTCTTTCTATTTCTTTGGTCTGGAAGAACAGCTGTGTTTATACAAATCTTTTGTGACTCCATTACAAAGGGGAAATGTATAACCCTGGTCCCTGTATCTCAGAGTGTGTGCAAAAGATTCAGATGCTACGTGAATGCCCCTAGTTCCTTTCAAAATTGTCGCCAAGTCTTCTGAAAAATATCACACTTGAAGTAATAATACAAAAATAAATAATAAATTGAAATAAAAGTTTGTCTTCTCACTGTGTTTGAAGTCCACCAGCAAATGGGCCTCAATGTGTTTTGTAGTTCAGCCTCCCCTTCAGTCACCTCTCACTGTCTTGCCTTGGAACTGGAAGTGGAACTGGCACACGAAGAGGACTTTAAAGAGCACTCCCAGCTATTCAGCCCAGCATTGTCCTGGCATCCCACTCCTGAGCCTCTCAGACTCTTATGGCCCTTACTCACTCGCAGCTGAACTGAAGAGCTCATCTCCATGTTGCACTTAAACATAACTTAGATTTTCATTTGAGCTCTGCCAAGTGGCTTCTCTTGTACACCTACTTAGCACTTGGCAAAGCTTTCTTCTCTGTTTTACTTTTCTGATTGGAGGCGAATTACTGTGGAGATTCTGGTTGGAAAACTGAATACTAACAAGTTTTCTATTCAACATTCAATAGTGGATTCCTGAGCTTTAAAGTTATGAAATTATGCTTCATTTCTCCTTTTATATCTCAGTATGAGGTATTAACATCCCATGAGGTCTAGATCCTTGCTTAAAACAAAATAACTGTATTTTTAATGTAGTTTTGTGGGTTGGTGTTATCCACTGTGTCCCCTGGACTACCATTAAAAGTAGGCGCTGATATTTGGAATTTTGTCACCTTCTAATGGCAGTTTGGGGCTTGCTGTATTTTTACATTTAGTGGCTGACTGCATGACGAAAATTTTGTAAAACAGTGAATCACATTGAGGGAAGGGAAGGGAAGGGAAGGGAAGGGAAGGGAAGGGAAGGGAAGGGAAGGGAAAAATTATCATCTTCTATCAAGTGAGCTAAACTGTAATACACAGAAATCAGTAATATAGGGATTCTTTTCAGTTAACTGATTGATTCACTTCAAAGGGAGCATCAGATGTTACTGAGGACAGCATTGACCTCAGGACCTTTAAGTCAAGGTCTCATATTCTTACGCACACGAGCATCAAAATCAGATCATGAAATTTGTGAGATGCTGCTGTGCTGTAAATCATGGATTTAAACAAGTAAGCTATTTTTTTTTTCAGAGATACCTATTATCTTCCAGGAAAAAAAAATCTGTAATCTCCAGAAAATTTCTGATTATGTTGCATAAGACAAAAGAAGGATCTTTTCATCAGTAGTTAAATTTCATTGTTCCACATCTGTCTTACAAAATCATTTGTCTTTCTCATACACTTTATTTCTTTTTGAGCTATTTACTTAGGAATTACATTCCAGGATATGCTCTTCAATCTGTGCACCTATATTCTGCTCAGTCATAAGTGGGTTTAGTGTCAGAACTCAGTCATGCACTCTGCAAAATTCTGATGTATTTTATTTCATGCAGACAAACACTTCTTTAAGTAACATTTACATTACTTAAAACAGCAACAAAATTAAAATCCATATTTTGCTACTGTACCTGTTTTTATAAGGATTCCTGCTGCACACAAAGATGCAATAGTTTTGTACAGCGCAGGCTAGGACCAGCATTTTCCATGCTGCCTTCTACACCTCTTTTCCATGATAACCCAACCCCACAGCCTTCAGGTTTAAGATATATGGATATCTAACTTGACTGGGTATTCTGCAAGGGAACAATCACAGCTATGCTACCTGCTGAATTAACTGCAGAGAGCAGAAAGCTGTAAAGCTCACTTTGTAATTCTTCCTTTCATCATTCCCTGTGGAGCATTCTGCAGATGACCTGCAGAGTAAGCAGACAAATTTACCAATCTGTCAACTCACTGTCATCAAAAAGAAAGTTTAAAAGTGGGAATGGTCCTTTGTTCAAACTAGGAAATGTGAAAACATCTCAAGTCAAGGATGGATTTGATAAACTTTGCAAAACCTGTGTATTGAAAAATGCAGAGTATTTTGGAGTAGGAAGGCAGAAGAGTTATGATCATGTATTTATGACTTATTTTCTGTCTGAATCATGATCAGTAGAACTGAATGGGTAAATGAGGACAAAAAATATTTCTTCTTGGCATAAAATTTATCAAAGGTTTCTAAGTTTTAAATGCATAAAATACATTATTTTTATCTATCTAGATATTTTGAAAAATTGTATGTTGTTCTAGCTAAAATGTGTGTACAACAGTTTTGTTTGACCTGCTTTATGTAGCTGGATTTTTCTCATATACCAGAAAAACTCTATACACAGGGCAGTTCATCTTGTTATGGCCATTCTTGTAAGTATGGACTAAAACTAGCAAAATAATGGCATCACATTAGATTTAAAATTAAGTCAGAGATCTGTTTCTGGTAAGTAAAATTTGTGTTTATTGCACTACCTTGAACATTTGCTCTGGAGGAAAATTTTAGCTCATATGCTTACACTTTACTTTTATGCAGAGCCAACCCTGAAAAAAATGACCAGATGAACACAAAATTTCTTTTTCCTATTCCTTTTAATATATTGTGAGAGATTAGGGACAGAAATCCCTTGTAGCAACAGTTCTGTCAGAGTTTTCATCCACAGGGTTTAATATTGCTCTTAAAAATTGGTGGTAACTCCTTCAGTTCACAGCAATCATATCTCTATTAATTCATACATGCCAATTTATATTTATATCTAAGCCAGAAGAGAGGTATTTTTAATTCCTTTCCTTTCATATAAATTATTTTGGATATTTTTTATTTAAAGATATATAAAATCACACTACTAGGCATGTCAACCACTTTGACAGAAGTGGGCAGCTTTAATCTCTACCTCACTGGGGTTCCTACATAATTTCCCATAGGAGAATACAATGAATCACTTGATCTCAGCTGTCTTAGATGAATTTCTGAGGTGGAGAATATTATATTTCACATCCCTGAAATCCCTCCAGGTAGATTTACTAGGTGCCCCTAGCATTTTCCTGATGTTTTTTACTAGTTTAAAATTAATCTTGCCAGAAAGTAACCGACTGTTTCAAAAAGAAGCAATATGTTAATTTCTAATCATACCTTTATTCTTTGCTTTACAGGGATGTCTGCTTCAGAGATAATGGATGAAGGTGTACAAAAAGTACAGCTTGCAAATTATAGAAACACATAAGCTTATAAGAGCTGGCAAAAAAAGGAAAAGCAGGGCAAGAATTTAAAGACACATCTCAGGATGACAATCAATTTAAATTAAAAAAAAAAAAATAGAAATTGTATTGCAATATAAGTTTTTGGTAAGTAGCATATTTTTGACTTCTTTTCTCAGGGTTACCTTTCCAGCCCTTATTGCTCTTTGAACTCTTGTAAATTAGTCAGTAATACACATTAATTTCTCCCGAAGAACTTAGATATTTGAGTTGAACTGTTAGATAGATTTCTTTATTTAAATAATATATCGCTTTTGGCAGAGTCAGAGACTAAAATATTATGGTTTATGTCTTCGTAAAGAAGGGGTTTGGCCTATTATAGCAAAAGTGTATAACAAAGCTGCACCAGCAAAGCCCACCCTGAATGGGCCCCTGACTGATACCCAGAACTGTGGGAAAAACCATCGAAGGCAACTTAAGCCAAGGAAAGTGATGTTATTGATCAAAGCATCTGGAAAAATATCCACAGCAGGGCCCAGCCCAGCACCTCCAGGGTGCAGGCCACAGCCCCAGGTTTATCTGCTGCCAGGCTTGTACAGACCTCCACCCCAAAGGGGGAAGAGGAGAGGTTTTGGGGGTGTGGCACAGCCTCTGGTCCTCCACAGTGCAGACTGGCCCATCTGCTGAGGCCCCCCACCCTGGGAAAGGCACATCTATGGGACATCCACATGAGGGGTGGCAGAGGGGGTGTCATGGCCCATCAAAAGCCCCCCAAAAGGGATCCCCAGACCCTGCACCTAAGCACTGTACATGGTTCAGCATGAAGCAACACATCTACAGTGTTGCTATAGACAGTGTCAAACCTGCCTTCCTCAATGTATGTTAATCCATTGGATTCTATCCTTTTCGGTGGGGGATCCTCACCATGGAGAAGACCAGAGAGAGGGAAGCAAGGAGACATAATTGGAACCCGTGGAGGGAGGATATGTTTCTGCTTAATCTCTGTCACTCTCCTTGTCCTCCATCAGTGCACGTCTTTTTTTTCTATTTTTTTCTTTTCTCTTTCTCTTTGCCTCTTTTGCTATTAAATAAAATATAACTTTTTTTTTTAGATATCAACATCTACCCTCATTTGGTTTTAATCACCTGTTTTGGATATATTCAAACCTTTTAGAGTTCAATCCATTTTATTCACAGAGAGTTCACTTTGCTCTTCTCTGCTTAGAGCAGATTGCAACAGTAAGTTTTTTTTTTCATTGTAAGTCCCACAGTAGCTCCACATTTTTCTGCTACTGAGAATCTCAAAAAAATGCAAACACTATTATAAAGAGCCTTTTGTTAATTTTGTTATTATTACTTTCCTAGGCTACCCCTAATGTAAAAAAGCAGTCTGAAACCAAAATATTTTAATGATTGGCCATCCAAGCCAAACCAGGACTGTAATCTTAAAGGTCTGGACAAAGTCTAGTCAGGGAAGTAAATTTGTAATCTAATATTAAGGTGCTTAAGCTTGCTGATCAGCAAATATTGTGAAGGAGATGTGAAAAAGCTGCAGAAAAACAGTTTTTTCTCTCCATCTGTGTAGAAAGATCAATAGATGCCGACTACCTGGAATTTAGTAAAGCTTTTGACATCATTTCTCATAAGATTCTCTTGGAGAAACTGGTTGCTCATGACTTGGATGGCTGCGCTCTTTCCTGAGCAAAAAACTCAGTGAGTGGCTGGTCCCAGAGAGTGGTGGTGGATGGAATTACATCCAGTCAATGGCAGGTCCTGCCATGAGCCTGCTAGGGCTCAGTACTGGGACTGGTTTCATATCTTTATCAAGGACCTGGATGAAGAGATTGAGTGGACCCTCAGTCAGTTTTCAGGTGACACTTAATTGGGTGAGAGTTTTGATCTGCTGGAAAGTAGAAAGACTCTGAAGAGGAAACTTCACAGACTGCACTCATGGTCCAAGGCCAATTATATGAGGTTCAAAGAGGCCATGTGTTGGGTCTGGGCTGAACATGCCTAACAAGATATTCAAATTGGAGACACATGGGTTTAAAGGGCAAACTATACAGTGGTTCAGGAATTGTCTGGGTGGATATAGGCAGAGAGCTGTGGTCAATAGCTCTATGAGCAGGTGGAGGCTGGTGGTGAGTGATGTTCCTCAAGGCCCTTGTCTTGGAACTGTTGCTCTTTAATACCTTTATCAACAATACAGCGAGATCCAGAGCATGCTCAGCAAGTTTGGAGATGACAGGAAGCTTAGTGGTGAATTTGACACAATAGAAGGGATTCCAACCAAGGGGACTGGGCAATCTTAGGAAGTGTGTCCATGAGAACCTCATGAGGTTCATCAACTGCAAAGTTCTGCACCTGGCTCTGGACAATTCCAGACATGAGTACAGACTGGGAGAAGAAGTCATGTAGAGTAGCACTGTGGAGAAGACTTGAGGATTCTTGTAGGTGAAAAGCTGGACATGAATGAACAGTGAGCTCTTACAGCCCAGAAAGCCAACCGCATCCTGGGAAGCATCAGAAGCAGTGTGGTCAGCAGGTCAAGTTTTGATTCTGCCCCTCTACTCTGCTCCCATGAGACTTCACCTGAATTATTGCATCCACATCTGAGTTTCCCAGGACAAGAAAGGCTTGTTAAAGTAGATTCAGAGGACATGAAGATACCCAGATGAGTGGAACACCTCTCTTATGAAGACAGGCTGAGAGCTATTGTGTCCTTCCAGTGCTTAAAAGGGGTTTATAAAAAAAAAGAGGAAGAGGAACTCATTTCATAGGCAGAAAGTGGTAGGCAAGGAGGAACATTTTTAACCTGAACAGATTTAGATTAAATGTTAGGATGAAATTCTTTACTGTGAGGGTGGTGAGGCACTGGAGCAGATTACCCAGAGAAGTTGTGGATGACCCAGCCCTGGAAGTGTTCAAAGCCGGGTTGGATGGGGCTCTGGGCAACCTGGTCTAATGAAAGATGTCCCTGCCTGTGGCAAGGGGTTGGAACTTAAGGGTCCAAAGCATTTTTATGATTCTATGAAACATTTTCTTTCTGCGACTGAGCAGGGGCACAGTTTGCCCAGAGATGCTGCAGAGTCTCCATTCTTGATAGAGAGAAATGCTGTTTGGGCATGGTCCTGGCCAAGCATCTCTAGGTGGTCCTGTTTGAGAGGGGTGGGATTGGACCTCTAGAGGCCCCTTCCAATCACGGCTTTTCTTTAATTGTCTTATTCCTGATACAGTAAAGGAGATACATACAAAGACTGCAAAAGTGCTGATACAGAAACCCTCAATAAATTAGACTAACATCAGTCCCTAGAGAAATAAGATAAAGATGACAGAACTCAGAAGATAAAAAAGTCAAGTACTAGATCGTAGTTAATTACAGACCTCTAAAGCTTTATATAAACTAGGTTTTGTCTAATGAGCTGAATTTCATTTTTTAAATTTAATCACAGATTTGATTATGTGACAGCTACACACCGCATAACTGTTCTCTTACTGCCTCACTTCCCAGGTGGGATTGAAAAAAAAAGTAAAATTTGTGGGTTGAAAGAAAGACAGCTTAATGAGACAGAAAAAAAAAATAAAAATAATAATAGCAAGTAAAAATGTTAGAACATACAAAATAACTTATACACTCCGGTGGGGTGGGTAGAGAAACAGGAAAAGCTTTGACTCTGTGTGAACTCTGCTCACCAATCACAAAAACATCTGTGTGTTATCAGCATTATTCTCATCCTAAACCCATAGCACTGTACCAGCTATTGGGAAGAAAATTATCCAAGCTGAAACCAGACCACTGTTTTGATTTGTTTGGATTTGTTTTATGCATAGCATTTTATACAGTTTGACACAATATGCTGAGGGGAAAAGAACCATGTATATTAAATCACTGTGGTTTGTATTAGATGAATTAAAAAGGGCTTAGATTTTGATGTTAAAATAAAGTGACATTAAAGACAAATCAGTTCTTCTATTCACAATGATAGCTTAAAACCTCATAGTGAAATACATATAAATGAGGACAGACAGTTCGTATTGCTTTTTAACACAGAGGTTAATAACAGAGGCTTTAAGAAAAAATATAGGTTAAACACTAGAAATAAATTATATAGAGAGATTATTATATCATTATATTATATAAACTCTTGCAGAAAGTTTGGGGTTTTTTTAAATTAGTACATAGCATATTACATAGAACACATTATTGTAAGAGCATTTTATATGGACCCAGCTACCTCAGAGCTATATGATAGCAAATGACAGAATGAAATGCAGTGATGGACTTATTTCTATGAGGGAGAGAAGTTATTTTAGAGGAACCAAAATTATGCCAAAAACTATTCATAATTTTAATAAATTATCTAGAAGTAAACACAAAATTACTACCGAAAAACACTCTAGATAACACATCTAAAATTTCTGCAGAGATAAACAGTGGTGAGGATAAAGCAGATGAAGATTTTTAAGAGAGGAAAATGCATAGGTATTTAGAAAGAGACTAAGAAAGGATCACTGAATTTTTGGAGAAGCAGCTCTGGAGAGAATCTTCATCTGTAAAATATTTGTAAATATTAACTGTCACATAAGTCTTAAACATATCTCTGCTTTCTTCTTGAAAACAAATCTTAGAATTGTCTCAATGAATAGCATCTTCCTATTTTATCTAGTGGCAAAAATTATAGAAAAACACAATGGCTTCCATGGGAAGGTGCACAAATTGAAATTTAAATGACAATGTTTATTAGGAAATAAATTGTCAGCTGTTAAAACTGGGTAGTAATGGCAGTTGTAACAGAATATTAATGAACATAGACTCTACTAATAAACACCTTCATCTTAAAACAGATATTTTCCAAGTAAAATATACTTCACTGGAAAAAGTTGATGCTACTGGGCAGGATACAGAGTGGATGCATTCTGGTAGTCTATTATGTAAGAAATGAGCTAAGAAGTTCCACAGATTGCTTCTAGTCTTAGCTGACATACACACATATAAACTGAGATCTAGCTTACCTTATCTATTTTTTTCCTTTTATCATTTTTTTTTTTATCTTTTTGACATCTTAGTGTTCTACTCACTGTACAACAAGTGAGAGCAGAAGCCCAAGAGAGTCAAGGACTTCATATGAATTTTGGAAAATCATCTTGCAGCCAATGTGGAAATACCACCAGTAGGTCCAGAAGGAAAAATCTCTGGAGTACCTTGACAGTGATGAAAATACTCAAAAGTTCTGGTTCCAAGTATTGTAAGATTATGCAGACACCCTACTAATAGTCTTTTATTTGGAAGATTATACAACCCTATTGGTGAAAGTTGGCAAAAATATGGGAAATAGCATCTTCATGCCTAAGTACCAGAAACAGTCTTTTAACAGTTCATGAAGGAACTAAATGGTGATGTTAGAAAAGCCAAGCTTACCCAGAAAAATTCTGAAAGAAGAAAGTTTTTCTTACAGTGCATAGTACATAACTAAGAATCAGTTTTCTTTCTTTAATTTGTTAAACAATGTGAAATTAGGGTCGTCATGGTTTTTTTTTTCTCAGTGGGTTGTTTTTTTTTCCCCATTATTGATTAGTTAACTTTTTAACTGATTTTATCTAATTGGAGAAAATAATTATTGTATTAGCTTATAAAGAAAGCAGAACCAGATACATTTTCCTCGCAAGTGCCCACATAATCCTTGTCTTCATTCTGTTCTTTTACTGTTTTCATGTTCTTATGTTCAGTGACTATAACAAAAGTGTGTAAATGAGATTATGTAGTCACTCAGGACCTCACTGTCTTCAACAGCTTTTGCATCAGGACTAGCCCCTCAAAATTTACATGATACCAAAGAAAATTATCTAATAAATGCAAGGAAGACAGCAGAACATATAATTTAGGGACAATAAGGATAGAATGTTCTTCGCATCTCAGAAAATAGAGAAAAAATTTATGTCCATCACAGAATCATGGAGTGTTTTACATTGGAAGGGTCTATCTGGTACAATCCCCAACCTTTCAGTACCTTGAAGGATGGAAAGTCCACAACCTCTCTGGACAACCTGTGCTTGATCACAGTGAAAAACTGGTTTCTGATGTTCAGATGACACCTGCTGTGTTTTAGTTTGTGCCCATAACCTCTTGCTCTGTCACTGTGCACAGCTAAAAGAGCCTTGTGCCCTCTCATCCTTTGTGTATTTACATACACTGACAAAATTCATCCTTAGCATTCTCTTCCTTTCACTGAACATTCTTAAATCTTGCAGACTTTCCTCATAGGAAAGATGTTCCAGTCCAGTCCTTGCAACATCTTTGTGGCCCTTGGTTAGACTGTTCCAGCATGTGCGTATTTCTGTTGTACTGGGGAGCTTAGAACTGAACACAGTACTCAAAGTTTGGCCTCTCTGGTGCTCAGTAGAAAGGAAGCATCACCTTTCTCAACCTGCTGGCAATACTTTGTTTCTTGCAGTGCAGGATGTCATTTCTCTATTTTTGCTGCAAAATACCATTTCTTACTTATGCTTAACTTTGTGTTCATCAAAATCCGCAGGTCCTTTTCTGCAAAGCCACTTTTCAGCCGGTTGGACCTCAGGTTATATTGGTGCCTGGTGTTGCTCCTTACCAGCTGCAGGAGTTTGCACTCCCCTTTGTTAAACTACCTGGGGTTCTGTCGACCTATTCCTCCAGCTTGTCCCTCTGCATGACAGCACATTACTCTGGCATGTCAGCCACTCCTCCCAGTTTTGTATTCTTAGCAAACTTCCTGAGCAAAAACTCTACCTCATCATCAGGTCATTAGTGTTCAATAGGATAGGACTCAATATCGATTCTTAGAGTACACTATTGGCCTCCAACTAGATTTCTTTCTAGTGATCTCTGCTCTCTGGGCCCAGCTATCCAGCCTGTTTTCAGTTCACTGCGTTCTCATCTAGCCCACATAGACACAGCCTCTCTATGAGAACCTTATGGGAGACAGTGTCAAAAGCTTCACTCTTTAAAAATATTTATAGAACCTCCCTTATTGATGATATTTAAGGAACTGCCTAATCCTACAGGAAAAAAGATTGTCTATTGGAGTTTGGAACACTTATGTACCATAACTCTAATTTGTGAAGAGCAACTTTCCTTCTCCTTCAACACTGGGATTCCAGATGAAAATAATTCATTTTGTATTTACTATATGCATGGCTAATATGATGATTTGACTTTCTTTTCTTTTGTCTCATTCACATTAAAAAACTACAGTTCAGAATGCTGAAAGTACACATCTGTTCTTACTAAATATAATTATTAAAAAACAATGTCTTGGACTTCATAAAAACTAAAGATCCCATTAAAACAATCAACTCTTGAGTCCTGTTCTACAACTAGGCTTTCAGGATGCTTTTCCTTTATAATCTTTTTATGTAACATTGACAGCTGTCTACAAGCAACACAAGCAATGTCAGCCATATGGTTTGGAAATGCTTAAGGCTTGCATGAAGACCAGCAAGTCTCCCATACCTATTCTTATGTACTAAGATATGACTGGGAAAAGCACTTTAAAAGACAGGTAATATCTGTAACAGAGATGGATCAATTTGTCCTTAGTTTATTTTAAGGAGTTTTGAAATCTCCAGATCTTCCAAGTTATTTCTGCTGTTTCTATATGATCATGTAAGTGTTACAGATAGAATGTCTGCTCTAATTAAGAGACTGCTTGAAGCCTAGGCTCATTTCTTTTTGATAGCAGCCTTGCAGTTTCATCCATGCCTTGGTCACTTCAAGACTAAAGCTGTATTGGTACAGTAAAAAAGAGCTACATCTTTCTGGTACTAGATGTAACACCTTATTTGCTAAGCAGTGCATTCTCTTTATGAAAACATATTAGATGTGTGCTCTGTCATCCATATTAGCTGTTGCTAGAGCTGTTATATCAATATTATAATTTGGGTTTAGTTCTACAAGTGCTGGAGACCAACACACTCAAGAGACTTACCTGTCTCATCTTCTGTTGCATCTCCGCAATTCTGAGATGAAATTCTAAAGCTCACCTCAACTTCAGTAAATATAGGAAAAAGTAGTTGGTGTCTTTTTTGTTACCACTTCTCTGTCTCTAGTATTGTGTCCTGTCTTCATTGGTAACATTTGGAATCTGCTTACTTTTTTTAGTACACACCATAAAATCAATCATATTTTGAATATGCTTACTAAAACACAGCAGTTAGTTTAAGTTTGACAACAATAATATAGACATTATTGGGAGAATAATTATTTTTGCTATATTTCTGTGTTGTTATGATCCTCAGTGTGACTGACGCTGGTTAAAATGTATTAATTTGCTACTAATGTGATTGTACCCAGATACAAAATGCTTGTTTTCATTTTAAGGGTGAAAAATTCAATTAAAGAAAAAAAAGGATAAAGAAATAAGCATGTAAACATTTTTCATAGACTGTAAAAAATAGTAAAGTACAAATTTAAAATTTATAGAACAGTATGTTCTTTTATGTTTTGCTTCATAATGACTAATTGCTTAATCCTTTTTGCTGCTCCAATAATTTTTCTGATTTTATTGTAAACTCAACCTTAACATACCATATAAATAATATTTTTACAGTTTTATTTAAGGTATTTTCTTCTAAATTTACCACATTTCATATATTGTCTAGAATGAGCAGAAACTGATTGCCATTTGCATTACTTTCCTTGCTGATGTATTTGGCAGAAACAAAATATATATATTTTACTATAAATTATTTAAATCATCAGCTGTGAAATTTATGCTTTTTATCCATCTATTATCTTGAATAACTTCTTTTCTGAGCAAATAAAACTCCACTTAAAACAAGTCTTTAAAAATACGTATCAAAATATGTTTCTGTAATTAAAATTGGGGGAAAAAAGATATTCCCATAAACATCTTTAGTTCGCTGACTTGGATCAAATGAACACTGTTTTAGGAAATAAGCTGCAGCTCAAGTAGATATATTAGATATATATAATAGATATATTCTCAGTATTATGAAATACTTCCATTATCTTGGATCTTAGGCAGAATCATGGTAGAGTTTGCTTAAATTTTGTAAAATTTCTTGATAACAAAAAGACTTTAGAAAATTTTCATATCTTAGAAATTAGGTAAATGTATGAGACTGGGAATTCCATAAAACAGCACTTTTTATTTTTGAATTAGAAGTTGCTGTCTGTAATCCTCTAAAACTCTGCCATCACTTTGAAACAGGGAGTTCACTGAGTTAAAAGCCACCATAATTTTAATCCTTTAAGTTTAATCGACTTGCTTTTAACGTGTAGAGAGTACTTAGTCTGAAACACAATTTTCTTCTAATGGTTCATTAGATTCTATTTTCTGGTTTTACAGTATTAGAAGAATATGAGGAAAGTGTGACTGCTTTGAACAGTTTGTCCACAGGTCATGAGAGGCAGAGTAAGTAAAGGAAGTTTCATTCTCTTCCTGTGTCTCACAACACAGATACACCTCACAATGACATTAGGAGACTGTCCTCTTTCATTGTGTTTGCAACAGGAAGAGATGCTAAAGGAACTACAAATTGTAAAGAATACAGATAGTCAAGAGGTTTTGACATTTTTCAAATAATGACTTCAAGGATTCAGGTCACAGCAAAACATCACCATTATGTGTCACCAAACAATTGCAAGAAGAGTCTGTACTTGTTGAAGACAGGAAGAAAAGTCTGGCTAAGAGTTTACTTGAAATGCCTCAAAGTAATTGCCGGTATTTTTCAGGAAGCACTGCAAGATAAAGATGGCCCATAAATTATAAATTTAGGAGATATTTTCAAAAAGTCACTAGTTAAATTTCCAGCCCTTATGGAGACAAAGGGATTTTAGGTTAAATTTTTTTGAGAGTCTTATTTTTTTTGCTCTTACTTATTTTTTTCCCATTACAAACAAAAAACATCTGAAAATGGCAATTTCATGTAGTTCTACGCAGTCTTATGTTTGTCTATTAAAAAAAAATTAGGAAAAGGTTCAACATTTAAGATCATAATGCAAAGCTAAATTTTATCCTTACCAGTGGATATTCACTCTTCATAATAATGATGATCAAGTAGTACCTTTGTTTGTCTGCTGCTTGAAGGGTGACTACAGAAAATCATTCATGCCAGATAAGAAAGACCCACACATCCATTCCTCCCTCCATTGTTTGTGCACTCTACATTCTTCAGGCATAACAAAAAGATCAATATGTGCTTCACATTTTAGTTTCTGCCTGCTATTCCCAGGCATTTTCTCCAGGGCCCTATATTGTATCTTCCCCTATTGTTTTATTGAATTTATAATATTTTTTATTTGCTTTCTATTACAGCACAAATAATAAAAATGCATAGCATGATGCTGGGCATATATAAAGAGCACAAACACTGAGTAGGAATACCAAGTGGTTTTTTGCCTCACAAGAAGGAATGGATGATGGGAAATATGATCTATAAACTCTCATGAGGCAGTGAGTAAACAGGAATTGCAATTAGGGTTCAACGCTGGATATTGATAGTTCTCTCAGGCTTTGTTCGTCATGAAATCAGTGAATGAAATTCATTAAGTACTTTCAGTGTCTGCTGTATGCTTGGTCGCTATGTCCCAACAGGTATCCTATCACATCTAGGGACAGGGAATGCTCTCCACTGAAGTTATAAAATTCTGTATACAAACTAAGAATTGCCATTATCATAAGATACACCAAACCAGGAGAGACCAGGAATCACAACCATCTCTGGAGTTTAGGCACCTAACTTTGCTCTCGTGGATCCAGAGTCTGACAGGTGCATCAACCTGTAAGAAAAAAAAAGGAAAGCTGTCTAAAGAAGGGAGGAACAATCTGCTGTACCATTCCTTTTACAAGTGCCTGGCAGCTGTATCATTCGAGCAGAGACTGGAAACTTTTTGCTAATTTCATTCTTACATTGAGCAGTTTCAAATTTTATGTCTTGGTTCAAGAAACTTGGTGTAAGAAACTCAAAGTTGGAAATATCCTTCACCTTGAACTTTTTTATGGAAAATCTTTTTGGCTGTGAATACTTTAATGAGTAAGCTAACATGTAAGATGTGAACAGCACCTACGGTGATTGGTCTGCAAAAAAGTGAGCACATGATAGATATAGAAACACCCTTGTTAAATCAGCTCATGGTTGTCACAATGGTTTCTCCGGCCTTTGAGAAATATCATGTCTTCTAATTCCCAAACTCACATTGTATTTTATGCCACACTTCATTGTGTAAATCTCATGAACAGCCCCCCAAGCAGAAAACAGTTCTCTCTTCTGGCATGTGTACATAGCCCATTTCTCCTCTTTCCCATTTTATATTTTGACACCCAGGAAATAGGAAACAGATTTAAATCCTGTCAGATATAAGAGGAAATCAAACATGGATCATTCATTCTTGGTCAAATGCCCCAAATATGAGTTACTGGAAATGGCAGGTGAAACAACCATCACTGTTTCCCTTATGACAGAGCAAGTTTTCCTCCATATTACCTCATGTTTTTAAGCTGGAAGAAGTTCTGTTAAAATCAGGTATTTGTGTTTGGAAATAAGGTGCTGACAACTGCTAGGACGTAGCTGCTAGGACGTCCCTCTCTTCTAGATTGTAGCTAATTTCTTTCTCAGGCTGCTGATCTTTAAATCCACTTATCCATCAGCTGTCATCCAGAGCATAGGGAGCTTGGGCAGGCCATGCTTGTGTGTTTATTTTAATTTTGGAGATACCTGTTATCTAGTAGACCAAAGTGTAGTGCATGACATAATTGTACCACTAAAACTTGCTGGCATATTCTATTATGTTTGGACTTAAAAGTTTCCAATTAAATAGTTTTTAGCCATTGTTTCAACATAGAGTATCACATTCTGATCCCACTATCACTGATATCTACCTAATTCCTCCTCTTTATGTCAATATGCCATGATTTAGACCATTAATATAATTTTTAAATAATTATCCAATATTTTTGCTAAATAATATATACTATTTCAGTTATTATTTGATAAAAATTTAGTAAAAATTTATAAAGATTTTGCATTTGTATCTATCTTCCTGAGTGGCAATTATCTTGATCAAATGGCTTAATTGTCCCAATAATCAGTAAAACCTGCTGCACACAATCTCTTAAGACAAACAGGAGCAAACAATAAATGTCTCATATGAGTGCTCTCCACAATATTTACTACCATGAGGGTGTTAGAAGTTTCTGCTTGCTTGTTTTAAAATTCTGCTACAGAACAAGTCCATTGTACTGAAGAACTATTCTCTCTTATTTTAAGGAATTAAGGAAAAGCATACAGATTTTAGGTTATTGTCCTGCAGAACACACTTGAGGCCACTTAAGCTGATCATTTGCAAGGGGCAGAAACTCAATGCCTCTCAAGAAACAGCTGTGCATTGCTCAAAAGAGAACTGTAAAAAATAAATTAATAGGTTCGCCTCCTGGTTTAGAAAATATTGTAGGATATTCTCACTGGCATGCTCAAATCTTTGATATATGTGCATAGAATTTGTATTTTTATGATTTTTTATGATTTTTATTTTGATTAAATCCAAGACATTAGAACCACCCATGAAGAGACCTTAATCTGAAAGAGAAACACTTCAGATGGCAGTCTTAAAAAAGTGGCATCAGAATGAGTTTGTAATTACATGGAATGCTGTGAAGTAAAGCTGAATGAAATATGAAGAAAGAAAGTAAATTAAAATACAGAAAATCTTTAGGAGAGGAAACATATATCCACTGGAGAGTCCTGAAATAAAAATAATCTTTCATGGCTTGCAGTTCTGTATCTGACAATTAGATATTTTTCTGAAGATTCTAGCTCATGAAGAACTTCAAATAACAGTATTTGCCTGTTACTGCTTGAAAATTGGGATGAGTAAGAAGGTAGTGAGGAAAATACAAAGATTTAAGCTATAATAGGAATTACTAATAAATGGACTGTTTTGTTTTACCTGCTTGTGTTCTACTTCTTTCAATTGTTATTATCTTTTTGTCTTTATAGTTAAAAAAAATTTAAAAAAATAAGATTGTACCCCTTCTCAGAGCACATCATTTTTACAAGTCCCACCAGCTTCAGGACACATCACCAAACCACAACTGTCTGAGGTATTTTTTGGCATAGCTTTGCTGTCAGAACTAGCTACAAAGCTTTCAGTGAGCTCATTAGTATTTACCCTGCATCTTTCTGAAATATTTTTTCTCTAACATTGATGGGCAATTAGTCTTGCATTATCAAGCTTTATAAGACAAGCTTTACAAGACTTTATATCATTGTGAATACAAGAACAATATTTCTGTGACTGTATTCTAACACAGGCCTTTCTAAAATAACAATCAGAGGATAAACAGAGTTTCTGACATGTGCAAGCTAGTCAAGGTATTCCTAAACTCACAGGACAGCAGAATCTTCGGGCACTTCTAGTCTAAATTCCTGCTTGAAACTGGGTCAGCTGTGGAGTTAGACCAAGCTGGTCATGTTTTGAGTCTCAAAACTCTCTAGCTACAGAGACTGTACAGTCTCTCAGCTGCTTACTCTCCACTAGTTAGTGTTTCTTATGGTGAAAATTACTTTCCTTATATCAAGTTAGACTGTTCCAGCATGTGCGAGTTCTCCATCACTGCCTTGATGTCTTTTTCAGCATCCAGTCCCAACTGGTACCAGTTACGCCTCTTTCCCAGGCAAAGGACTTTTACATTTGTCATTACTGAATTTCCAGACATTCCCGCTGGCCCATTCCTCCAACCTCCAGATCCCTTTTGGACAGCAGCTCTGCCTGTTCCCTCAGATTCAGCATCTTGGGGACTCTGCTGTTTCTTTGGAGCTACTGAGGAGGATCTTAACAGGACAGGTCTCACGACAAAGCCTTTTATTGTTTGATTTCTTACTAAGCTCCAGACAAAATATAGCTGATTAATCACCAACCTCTGCAGGTGATTCTGTTCCTTTATTTAGTAGTCCATCCTTCCAGACTCTAACATTCTAACTCAGGTACAAGAAGGAGGAGGAGGTTATTCCTGCCTTGAAGATCTTGCTCAGAGAAATGACCTTTTAGAGACATCAGGGCAGATCAGAAATGAGTCACAGCAGAGATGTGGTCAGCCTGAGGAACTGCTAACAGCAGCAGGCAACAGGTATATTAGCCACGAGGCAAGAAAATTTCTGAGCATAATAGAAGATTGGGAATGAACTGAAGGGTATCTGATGGTGTGCTAATGTGTGCAGGTGAAATATGGCTCAGAGAATTAGTTAAATTCTTTTTGGTCTGAAGCTGTATAACCTTCAGTTTTATTATGAAGTAACAAGAATGTGTAAAAATCACCAACATAAATTTTAGTTTTTAGATCGATAAGAACTTAGTTTTAAAGAAATGGGATATAAACAATTAGATTCAAATGGATAGCTGTGATGTATATGCTTAATTAAAGGTTTATGAATATTAATTAGTAAGCTAGACAAGTTGCTATTTTTTACCAAAAAATCAGTCACATCTGGACCAATTCAAAAGAACCCAAAGTTGTAGCCTGTATGCCAACCCATCTGTTCTTGCAGTTTTTAAAAACATGAAGGAGATAACTACAGTTCTTTAGAACTAAAAGGTGTTTTTTGATTTTCATTAAACAAATCACAAAATGTAGTACATCAGCCATTTATTTCCAACCAAATTAAAGTACAGAATTAGTCATGAAATATTCTTGACCTATATGGCTTTGTTAAACAAATTATTTGGATTGACAAGAAAGTTTATGTTACATTTTTTATTTTGACAATGCATCATGTGGAGTGGTTATTATCAAAGTCATTGACTTCCCTCAACATATTTACTAGTAAATCTCTGTGTTTACGAAGCTTTTTTGCTGACTGCTTAACAGAAGGCACAAAGGTATGTGTACCTTTTTTGAAATTGTTAGTGAGGAGGACCAGAGAAACAGGTCCTATTCTTTCCACTGAAGAATAGGATAATGCTCCTTTCATCTGAATGACAATTTGATGCTGATTTTAAACAGGGTTTTTTATTGTCTTCAGAAAACAGCTCAGTGGCATCAGGGTTATATAAGGGGATAGACAGTGTGAAGAAATTGTGCAGTTTCTAGCCAAATTGGAGAGTTTGCCCCTTAATACCATACAGGGGCAGTGTTTGTTACCCTCTAATCTTTATCTCTTTCTTCCATTACTGCCATCTCCATGTGCTTTGGATCATTCCCCATGCTGTTATTACTGCTGATAGAAACAAGGGATAAAGGTCATAAACTCAAAAAAGCTTCAGAGAGTTCAGTAATAGTTCATATTTATACCATTGGAAGTAGAATAATATCTTGAGTTTCTTGTTGTCAACAACATAACAATCATGACAATAAAATATTTATCTGCAAAGGCTTCTAAATATCCAGCTGTACAGAAGTGGTAGAAGTGGCTGACTCTACCAAGAGTCATAAACATGCACTACAGAGCCAAAGGGCCAAGAAAAAATGAACAGGGTTGGCATACCAAGTATCATAAATACCTGCATTCTAAACCCAGGTTTTTAAAAGAAGTAAGCAGTGGAGACTGACATCTTTCTATATAATAGAGCAAGAATATATATTTTACGAGTTTGATTATGGCAAGTCCCATATTCAATTTGCAATAATAGAACTTTACTGAAAGAGCATATAACATGCTAAACATGGAACAGCAAAAAGTAATGTTTGCTTGCATATTATAGTCTAATCTGGGGACCAGTATATAGATGTAGGTACAACACTGAATGTTCTTTGGTAGTGCTTAAAAATACAACAGTGTAGTTTCCACCTAGCAAGGGAGTCTGAAACAGGTTTATATTAAACAGAAAAACAGAGTGAAGTATCTCTTAAGCAATTGGCAGAGTTGTAGCCCAGCTAACCTGACACCCAGCTGTCAAAAGAAGAGATATATTACCAAACAAGTTGTTGAATGTAGTTTTGGCCACTGTTGGTGGAGATAATCATCAAAGAAAAAAATCTTCCAGGCTTCTTTTCCCTTTCCAATTGTACAAGGAATCATAAGGTAGTGAAACAAATTTTTTTACCATAAAAATGTGCAAAGTAAAACGAATTGATTTCAGGAAAGAAGATTTAGTAAATTCAGAGAATTGTTGGACTGCATATCCTGAGAGGTTAGTCTGAGAAGAAAAGATATTTTAAAAATCTGGCAGTTCTTAAAAAAAAGGACTTAAAAGGCTCAAGTGCAAGCTATTCCCCTGAAGAGGAAAGACAGAAAATGTCGTAAGGGACTTGTCTAAATGAAGAACATTCATAGATTTAAAATGAAGGGGGTAAAAAGGAAGCAGAAACTAGGCCAGACTAATGAGAATGAACATGAAAGTATAGCATGAACATATAGGGACAAAATGAGAACCATAGGGAGGGAAAATAGGAAAAAGGAGTAGCAATTAGCAAAGGACAAAGAGAATGTCAAGAACAAGATGAGAAAAAACAAAGGAAAAGGTCAGTCTGCTGCTGCTAACCACAGCTAATGACAGAAAGACTAATACCTTTACTACTCTTCTGCACCAATTTTCAAATCATAGCTCTACTGCAACTGGGAACTGCAATAAGCACTAGTGGCAGACATAAGAAAATAAGGATGTGAGTGACAAGTTATATGGATTTGTCATGAATGGATTGTGTCAACCAAAACATAATTTCTCTCTAGTAGAGAGCAGCAGGCCTTGTGAATAGAAAAGAAAAAGTAGATTACATATATCCTGACCTGAGCAAGGCTTGGAAAGACATTCTCATAAGCAGCCTTGGGAGACATAATCTAGATGAAAATAATACGAACTAGAGACAATATTAATGTTTTGCTGTCAGGATGAAGGCTGTGTCAAGCAGGGCTTTCCAGGGTTCTGTCCTAGGTCTAATGTTATTCAGTATTTTCATATGCTTCTTAAATTTGCTGTTCAGTGGGGACAAATAAAGAATACTAACATCATGCGAAGATGCACCACTGCACAAACAGAAGTCACAGCTCTGATACAAAAAGAATAAATACTCTCCTATGCTATGAGTTGAACATGGAATTGCAAAGTCACTCTGTTGTGCAAGGGAAAAAAAAACACATCAATAAAATGGAATATAAAACCCATTAAACAGCCTGATCCTCTGCTAGGTACCAGAAAAGCTTCATTTGAAGTACGGTTTTGGTCATTGTATTTCTGTATTTCTAGAAAGACAGGATGTAACATAATCGTTTTCAGACAGAAACCAGGATTCAGTAAATAAGGAAGGTATCTTTTCTCTGTGTCCATATCAAACAGCGCAAAAAATAAAGCAGCAAGGAAAACTGTATGGAAGCAGTGCGGAGAGATTTTCCAGTGACAAAAATTGAAGTTGAATTTAACTGGCCAGCTACAGCTGCAGCACTGAGTTATCTTCATCACTAGAGCTCATGTAAATCTGGGTTACCATGTGTGCCTTTATGTGTCTGTGTATTTATACATATATATACATACATAGATGATTTATGAATAGATAAATATTCCTGCCTAGAAATAAAGATAAGGATCTTTGATTCACTGCTGGTTAAAACTTAAAAGAAAACATACAAACTATCTTAAGTAATTTTAAAAGTATTTTATTATTGTCAAGAATCTCATGCAATTTTTTTGTTGTGCTTGGATAGCAACCAAATTCATTCAGAGGTGAAACAGTTTAGCTTATATAGTGAAAGAGTTTGTCAAAATCATGGGCATTTGAATTATATAGCACTGGAGATTTCTAAATGCATTTTCAACAAAACCAATAACTAAATACATGGAGATACATTTCTGTTTTTTCATAAAAGAGCTGCTTTCCTGAGCTCTTCATGAATACATGTGATTATCCAAATTATAACATAAAGCATTACATTTATTCAAAAAATCTAGTGAGCTATATGCATAAACATATACTACAAGAACCCTGACAAATAAAAACAGAAAGTTAAGTGAATAAAAAGGGCAGAGTTATCAAAACATTTTAAACCACACTAAACTAATTTGCAAGAAAAAATTAGTTTCTTGACTTTTATGTCAACCAGAAGACATAAAAATTAGCAAAAAGACAGGGAGAAATATGGACACATTGACAAAAGCTGAGCCGCAAATGAAATAGCCATTGAGGGCAGAATTCTGAAAATTAACATCAAACACTTTAGTCAGAATCCTGTAATCTCATAATTATAGTCAAATATTGCAGACATTTATTGTTAACCTATGGAGACAAAAAATTCTGCAGATTTTAACCTCTTTGATTCTCTTTACAAAATATTTTTATCAGGCAATATTCATTCTAAATATGTCATAGAAAAAGAAGCTTAATGAATATTCATGGCTTGCAGTTTGTATTAGGGCAAATGTCCAAAGCAGAATTGGGCTTTTTTGCCATTTTAAATGTCCTATAAGCTTGAAAAACATCCAGTCATAGAATAAAAACAGTCTTGTGTCTTAGAATTAGCAACAAATTTAGGATGTAGAATATGCAAAAAGGTTTTTGAAAATTGTTCCCAAGTACTCTGTGTGCTGAAAGAGATTTGTATTTCTGTAATTACTCAAGTTATCACTGAGTAATTTAGAGTGCTGAAATTGTCCATGAAAACAACTGGACTGCAACACACAGCCATTTTGCAAATATGATGATCTAAGGTTTTAACAATGCTCTTTTGCTCGTTTTTATCCTTTGGAGGTTATACCCACTGCAGCTGAAAACAGTGAAAAAGAATGAGAGAGCACATCCTGGTGTCAATTACAGATGGGGATAATTTGAATATGGTTGATCTAAATTCAGTCAAAATCTGATTCTGACAAAGTAAATAAAGAGAAAAGAAAAGCATAACAAATGCAAAAGCATTTAGCAGATACGTGTTTAAATTTTTTTATATCCTTCATAATACATAAATTGCGCTTGATTAAGCGCAATTAATATGTTCTTTTGAAAATGGTATTCAAAAGAAAGAACATATTTAAGTCTAGCTGAAGTCAAATTGTTCCTGTAAAGAAAGAGACAAAACAAGCAGATAACACAGAAGGGAGGATTCTGAGAAGCAATGAACCTTAAATACATATAGTTGCACTAAATGCCAACAACAAAAGCATTTTTTTGTCACTGATGTGCCTTTAAGGGAAGTATATCCTTCCTAAAGCACTGTCGGTGCTGACACAGGCTAAGTTCATGAGCTAAACTGTCATCACAGGGAACATTATCTTCCAAAAACAACCAATGAATAACGCAGGAAACAAATGAAAGAAATAAAAATTTTCAAACACCAATATAACAACTTTATCAACAAGTAGAAAAGTCAATAATAGACATTGCTAGACTAACACATCATGAAATATTGCTGAAAAATCAACACACAATATAAAATTTTTTACTATAATTATGAATCAGAAAATATGACAACTTAATTAGTTATATAAAATTGATAAATCAATTTTTTTCTGTCTTGTTTCTAAGCAGTAAGCCCAGGATTCCTTTTACTTTTTTTAATATTATTTTGTTTTTCGTGAAGGATGACATAATAAGAGAATTCAAAATGGCTTGATCTCAGAAACTGTTTTAGAAAACTATGTCAATGTACATTCTTTTCGAAATATTAATACTGTTGCAACATGAACAAAATCCATGGCTTAATAGTAATCTACTCAAGTGGCAATTGATTTAACAAGGAAACAAGGTGGCTCCCTGAAAGATTTTTTTTAGTTTGCTAGAATTTCAAATTTTATTTCCTTTCATGATCAATATGCAGAACTAGGGTTGTCTTTTCAAATGTTAAATCAATCTGTAATTACTACCGTGTAGAAAATAATGCAGATATATGTGATTCTCCTTATTTAGGAATTAATAATTTCTCAGAAGACTTATATGATTAGGATGAGTTATTACTCACAAATTAGCTTATATATTAATTGAACTTATTACTATCATAAAGCATATACACAAAATGGGTGGTACACTCAGCCATGCACCTAATGCTAACATTATGTGTTTTGCATATGAGACACATAGTGAGAAATAGTATGGTTTTGTATATCAGTGTATGTATGGGTTTGCCAATATTTATCCCACAAATAGGTACCTTGATTTTTGCTGATTAAAGTACAGCAGCAAGGACTAAAGAGAATATCCAAAAGCATTTCATAAAATTGTACAAATATCAAGGTTGGAAGAGACATTTAAGATCATCCAGCCTGACCCAGTGCCACCACTGTAACCCCAAACTGCTAACCTATAACTCATCACCAGATCCAGACACCTCTTAAGCAGCTCCAGGGATGGTGACTCCATCACCTCCTGGGCAAACTGCTCCAGTGTCTGGACACCCCAACAGTGATTTTTTTTCTAGTATCTAGTCTGAATCTTCTCTGTCTCAGCTTAAGGCAATTCCTTCTGGTCTTCTCATTGCACCCACACAGTGGGTGGGAGACTGACTCCCACCTGGCTACAACTTCCTTTCATGTAGTTGAAGAGAGTGATGAGTTTCCCTCAAGTCCCCTTTTCTCAAGACTAAACAAACTCAGCTCCCTGAGCCACTACTCATCAGATACACTCTCTAGTCCTTTCATGAGCCTCATTGCCCTAAACTGGACACACTCCAGCACCTTAGTGTCTTTTTTCAAGTGAGGAGCTCAGAACCCAAGTCTGTAGCACTGCATGGAGTTTGCTGTGATCCAAGGGCAGGAGCTTTCACCTTATTGGCTCCCCTGCAGCTGCCCTCAGCCCATCGACTGAGTTTGACCAGGTTTCTCTGAAGACCTTTCCCACTCTCAAAAAGATTAACACTCCCTCCAAGCTCAGTGTTGTTTGCAAATTTGCTGAGGATGTGCTCAAGTCCCATGTCCAGGTCATCAATAAAGATATTGAGCAGGACTGGGCCCAAAACTAAACCCTGTGGATCAATTGGCCACCAGCTGGATTTTGCTCCATTCACCACAACTCTCTGGGCCTGGCCATCCAGCCAGGTTTTACCTATAGAAGAGTCCACCTAGCCAAGCCACAAGCAGTGAGTTTCTCCAGGACGATGCTGTAGGGGACAGTGTCAAATGCTTTTCTGAAGTCCATATAGACAACATCCACATCCCCTCCCCTCACTCACCAAGCAGGTTGATAAGGAAGGAGCTGCCTTTCATAAATCCATGTGGCTGGGTTTGATGTCCTGGTTGCCCTGCATGTGTAATGGCACTCAGGATGATCTGCTCCATAACCTTTCCTGGAACCAAGGTCAGTCTGACAGGACTGTAGTTCTGAGGATCATCCTTCCAATGCTCCTTGTAGATGGGTGTGATATTTGCCAATTTCCAGTCTTTTGGAACTTCTCCAGTTAATGAGGACTGCTGATAGATGACACAGATAGTATTTTCAAGGCCTCATAGGCTAGAAACTGAAACTAATTGCAGCAATAAAATCAAGGGATATCCTGTTGCTTCATAGTTAAACTTTAAAAGTCAGATACAAAAATAATATTTTTACTTTTTTGCAAATCAAAAAGCTATCTGTTAGATCTTTCAAAAAGTCCATGATTTTTACAATAGGCTTCTTAAACAATTGTTTTAACTACAAAGCTTTTAATTGCCTGGCATCTGAAGATGGGAAATTGATTTATAATCATAATCTTTAATAAATGTCTTTGTGTTGTCCTATAATGTGTACTCCTTTCTGTAAAGATTTCAAGTTTGAATTTCATCAATCAGAAATACTTTGAGAAGTGTATTTTAAAATATTTAAAAATTTAACCTTAATTCCACTTTACGTGTCCGGGTGTCAGCAGCAAGAGGAGGCCTTTCAGGTTTCTACAAAACTTAGAAATTCTTTACTGCCATAGCTGAAGTCCATGTGGGATAACAAGTAATTTAACTAAAAACATCCAATTTCTTTCTAAATTTTGCCTTCAGGCTTCTTTTTAACACTATTCATTGTAGTAAGGGGACACTGATCCACTGCTAAGACATATACAAACTTTAGTCCAGCAAGATTTTCAGTGCATATATTAGAATCCTGCCAAATTCAGGCAAGCACACAGGTAGGTATTCACTAACTTGAGACTTCATTTGCATGTTCATTTCTCTGCAGTTTTCAGCAGATCTGGTGTAATGCTACTGCAGATCAGACACTCTATTTTGAAACTGATGTCTGCACAGACTTTCCACAGCATATTTATAGTTGCAGAGAGACAATTCAAATTAAATTTCTTTCATTTGAATAACATAGATGGGGAGAAAAAAAGAAAATACTCTCTATATTACTCCATATTATTTAGTTTAGTCAAAGCAATAATATTGCCACTATATCTGTAATTCTTTAACCTTCAAACTCTATGACCTTGTCTGCCATCATTGCTGCTTAAGGAAAAGGATAAAAGAATTATATACTAGCTATACAAAATTCATACAGATGCAAGAATATCAATGCTTTATTAACGTCTCCCATCACAAATATTAGGAATTAATAAGTAATAATGGCAATAGACTGCAAAAGCTTACTGCATTGTGTTTCCTTACAGCAGACTATTATGCAATACACATAAAGCAATGTAGTATGACCTGCAAGCTAGAATATGAAGCATTGATTTTGTTTTTCAGCCTGAAGACATCAGCCAAAAACTAGATAGTATTTAGAAGACTTAGTTGCACATAATTATGGTCATCTCTGATCAGTGACTTTGCATTGGGCTTGGATATCCTGATATTTCAATGTATTAAAAAAACCTAGTTTAGTATTAGGAAATGGAAATACTGTAGAATTCTAATGCCTTTGAAAACTGTACAATCCATGTCAAGAGCAATAAAATTAAAGAGATCATAGGTCAGATTTAGATTTCTAATTAAGTAATGATAAAAAAAAAATTCTAATGCAGTAAACAAAATTACATATTGTAGGGTGAAGGCCAAGGTTTAAGTCTTGGCCCTTATCATTCATGCTGCTTCAGTAATGACAAGGGGCAACACCTGTCTGAAATCCACAAAAGTGGGAGCTGGCTGTGGACCAATGTAAAATAGTTTAGCAGTCCCCTGCTTGACACCCCTACCTGTTACTCACCTAAATTTAATTGGCTTTTTTTTTCAAGTCAGTGCTTGAAAGTATTCACTCCATATTAAAATCCGTTTTATAAGGTTTCTCAGAATGTGGGATTTGTTTCTTAATATTTTAGATGTCACAGAAACAGTGTTGGAGGGAGCCTTGTGTATAGTGTTGAGATAGAGATTTTTCAAGCTCAGAAAGCACTGGAGGAAAGCACCAGTCTAAGCAAAAGCAGAATTGCCCTCAATATTCCTAGTGATATACCAAGATGGGTGTTAAGCAGTCATAATAAAGGTTTCACCATGGCACAAAAAAGAAGGCAGCAAGACTAGATTTTTTCTGCTAGAGCTGAAAGAAGTTTCTGTCCTGAAAAGACTTACAATCCAGTAAGAAAAACTGTGAAAAAAGGAGTATCATGAGAAAAGAGAATTTGCAATGAGTGACATTATGAGCCTTTCAGACTAATTTTTCTCATCTCCATGAATAACTTAAAATCTCCTGACAAAGGAGACTTCCTGCCCTCTTCTACATTCTACTCATGGCCTCCATGCCTTTCTACTTCACAAGGGACAGTAAAATTTTTTGGCAACTTTGGACTATCCTCTAGCGATAACTTGGAACACCTGCACTGGTTCCCCACAGCCTTAGGAGTGAACTGGATCCAGTTTCCTTCTTGAGACTGAGACATCTCTTATGAAAAAATCTTGCTGTAAGCGTAAACACATTTGAAAAGCATCAAGTGTGGTTTCTCTGTGGAAAGTGAGTCTGCACTTGCTGATTATTAATTTTTAGTAGTTTCCCATGGGTTGTTTTTTACCCAATCTCATGTTACTGCAAAGAAACTTTTTCATTTTCATCCTGAGTGGGAAACCTTGTGGGCATGACTCAGCCTGTTTCAGTCATGCATTTTAACATGAGATAAACTGCCTCCTCAAGGTGTCTATTGCTCTTTATTGACAGTAATGGGAGTCCCAGGGGTAATAACTGTAGATGAGATGTACTCTCACTGTAGTTTAGTTAAATGAATCTTACCTGAAATGCACCCACACCTTTTTCATGATGAATATAACTTAGTTTAATGCCCATACCCAAGGACAATAACAGCCAATGTTCATTTAATTCTCCTACTGTATTTAGTATGCCACTCATTCAATAGGGGCGGTTTTTTGCTTGCTACAGGTAGATAAGTAAACTACAGGTTATTAATTAAATTATGTCATCTCCAAGGGCACTTGGTCCTTTCATCCAAGGTTGTTCAAAACACTTTTTGGCTCACTTATCTGGAAGGAAAGGCCAAGCATAAAGCAATCTCTGTAGCAGTGAGGTTAAATGTCTGTGTTTATTCTAGGTAAAAGCTTACCTGTGAAAGACCTCTCAAAGCCAGATCTCACTGAACAGCAGCACAGAATTCCATCACTGTCATGAGCTGATCCTTTTCCACCTACTTGCTACTCACTGTTGCCCCTCCTGCAGCTGGAAAGATATGCAGAGGGTGAGATATTGCTGTTCAGCTCAGCAGAATTTACAATGCACATTGTATCATCCATTTTGCTGCTCCTTGACAGGTGACAGAGATGTGCAACCTAGTAAAGGGAATTTAAATTCTATTTTCCATATGTTTCTCATTTTCACTTCACTGATGGAACTCCAAATCAACTTGATGGTTGTCGTTATTGTTTGTAGCATTCTTAATTAAAAGTATAAAGCAGAATTTAATTCATACTATGTTTTCATTGTTAGGAGTGAATGTTCTTTCCAGCTGATTACTGCATTGAAAAAAACAAATCTCTATGCATAACATTTAAGAATTAAGCATAACAAAATGCAGAAGAATTGGTAACATGTCAGTCCTAATATGTGGAAGTGCTTAAGTTCAAGTCAGGCACCTTTCTAGGGCATTTGGCTGTCACTTGGGACACCCGCATTGTGTCTTATAAATTCCAGCATGTCCGGCAGATGAAAATCTAGGAAGAGTATCTTCCTTTGCTTTTGACATGGCCAGATAAAAGCTTGAGTCATTCTGAAGCCATGTATGTCCTCTAATAATATAATTTTGATACTATCTCGTTACTGCATAAAAGACACAATCTAACACCTGATGGGGCATGGTCTCAGGACTTGTTTTGGGCTTGTCCTTTCACATATTTTGAATTGGTTTAGCTTTCAAAAGATGCACATGCAGCCACACGCAGTTTGTGTTTCAGTTTGAGTACAAATAAGGCAAAAATAAACTTTTTAGATCCTCTTGTGTTTTAGGCTGCATATTCAGAATATAAGCACCATAGAAAACTTGACCATTTGCCTTTGACTCACACCCCTTGCAAAAAAAAAAGAATAAAAAAGAAGGGGAGAGGGGTGGCACTGTAAGATTCAGTAAATGTAAATGCATCAAATATTACAAATGAAACAATTATGATATACTATAAATCTTCTTGTTATTCATAAATTCACAAGTGTCTATATAATAGATAACATGGGAGATGTATTTCAACTCTGTGTCTGTATCCAAGTTGCAATTTAGGGTCTGGATGGGTAGACAAGTAGGTTGTTAAAAGACTGGATCACCAGATTGAAGGTTCAGATGGTAATCATTAAAAGATCTACACAACCCTATGGCTGCTATCAAGCAAAGTACTACAAGGGACTGCCCTGGAACATACCATGTTTTTCATCTTCCTTGGTACATCCTTCCAGTACTTAAAGGGAGTTTATAAAAAAAGATGGAGAGTGAATCTTTACATGGATAGATATTTACAGAATAAGGGAAAAGAGTTTTAAACTAAAAGAAGGGAGATTTATATTAACTGTTAGGAGGAAATTCTTTACTCAGAGGATGACAAAGCACTAGAACAAGATGCCCAGAGAAGCTGTGAATGCCCTGCCCATGGAAGCCTAGTCCCTGGAAAGGACCTTAAAAGTAATTTAGTTCAAAACCCCCTGCCACGAGCAAGGATGCCACCCACTAGACCAGGTTGCTCACAGACTCATCCAACCTGGTCTTAAACACTTCCAGGGATACAAGAAATCTGAGAAATCTGTGGCATACACAGTTTCTCTGGGAAACCTGTTCCAGTGCCTCATCACCTTAAAAATAAAGAATTTCTTCCTAATATCTAATCTACATCTACCCTCTTTCAGTCTGAAGCCATTCCTGCTGTCATTACGTCTTTGTAGAATGTACATGTCCATGTTCCTCTCCAGCTTTCCTGCAACACACTTTAGGTACTGGAATGTTGTTCAAGGTCTCCCTACACCTTTCTCTTCTTCAGGCTGAACAATCCCAGCTCTCTCTTAACAGAGCTGCTCCAGCTTCATTATTATCTTCATCATTCCTTCTTTGAACTCATTCCAGCGTGTCTATCTCCTTCTTCTGTTGGGGATCCCAGAGTTGGACAAAACCATCCAGATGGGGCTCATGACAATAGTGTAGACCTTCTGGCCACATTGCTTCTGATGAAGTTCAGAATACAATTGGCTTTCTGTACTGCAAGCACACGCTGATGGCTCATGTTGACCTCCTCATTCAACAAAACCCCCAAATCCTCCTCCTCAGGGCTGCTCTCAATCCATTCTTCCTCCAGCCTGTATCTCTGCTTGGAACTGTCCCAAGACAGGTTCAGGGCCTTCCTTACACAGGTTATCATAGATAGCTGGGTCTGATAGGTATTTTATTTCTAGGGTTTTTTTTAATATTTCTTTAAACTTCCCAGAATTGGTGTTTCTGACATTTCTTTTCACACTATTCCCAGTCTTACACTGTTCTATGATACAATTTTGTTCAGTGATAGATTGTCAAAAGTAAGAGTTAATCTAAACCTGTCACTTGAAACCCACTTTTTTCATATCAGAAAATACATCATATCAGAAAGGGTCTTTCTTCATTCACCTTCCAATACCCTTTAGAATATTGCATGCAAAGGGAAGTGTAGACAAAATCATAAGTACCTTATGCAATCATAATATTTTCATCTTAATTTGGGAAGTCTAATAAAGAGATTATTTTTCCATGTCATGAATCACACTTGATTATGTTGATTGCACAGTTGCTGTATTAGAATTATTGTTCTGACAGAGAACATTGAAAGTTTGTAACATGAAATGAACTATTCAGTTGTGTCAACAAAAAAAGTTATTTGATGATTAAAGAGCATAGAGACAACATTGAAACTGGAAAATCCCGCTTTTTAAATTTAACCATGATGAAGAAAAGATTTCACACCTTCATTATATACAAAAAAGCATAGTGTGACCCTGTTAAATACCACCTTTCTGGTTATGGGCTTTCATGCAGATCATGAAAAATCAGTTTTTTCAACTATTCCATTTAAAATTAGAAACTTTGGGAAGACAAAATATTTCCATGTAAATAATAGGGTTCTTACAGTGTGTTTTTTCTGACTGTCATGGTTTAGGAATGGTATTCTTCAGTTTAGTGCTCCCACTGAAACCACATGCAGCTCACTCAATCCTCCCTCCCACTTCCTCCTCCCCCTGCCTCTCCAGACTGGAGTGGAGAATTGAAGGCACAAAAGTTAAGATCACAGGCTGAGATAAGGACAGTTTACTGGCAGTGAGATAAGAAAATTGAGAGTAACAAGAGTAATACCATCAAAACAAATGACAGCGGTTACAAGAGGCAAATTATTAACATGAAAGCAACAATGACCTATGGCTTCATCTGCCGTACTTCACCAACTCGGAAGGGATCTCTTCGCCCTGGAGAAGATTCCGATTTCCCTGCACCTGGGCATGACAGCAGGTGGTAGAGAATAACCTCTGGGTCTATAACCTTGCCCTTCCCTGGTGTGTTGGTTTTGCATGGCCTGGTTTTTGGTAGTGAGGGGGCCACAGATGTGGCTTGTGTGAGAAGCTGCTGGAAGCTTCCACCATGTCCAGAGAGCCAATCCCTGATGGCTCTGAAGATGGACATGCTGCTGGCTAAAGCTGGGTTAATGAGAGAGGTTGGTAATGCCTCTGGGATAACACAGTTAAGAAGAAAATAAAAACAAAGGGTGCACAGTTTTTCTTCTAGTCAGAGAAGAGGAGTTGAGAACATTTGAGGGAAACAACATGGAGACACCAAGGTCAGTGCAGGAGGGGCAGGAGGNGCCTCTGGGATAACACAGTTAAGAAGAAAATAAAAACAAAGGGTGCACAGTTTTTCTTCTAGTCAGAGAAGAGGAGTTGAGAACATTTGAGGGAAACAACAATGGAGACACCAAGGTCAGTGGAGAAGGAGGGGCACGAGGTGCTCCAGGCACCAGAGCCAAGATTCCCCTGCAGGCCATGGTGAGGCCATGGTGAGACCATTGTGAGGNGGTGCCCATGCCGGAGCAGGTGGATTCCTGGAGGAGGCTGTGATCCAGTGGGAGACCTGGTGGAGAGAGACGTCCCTGTTTCCATGCTGGAGCAGCCTGTCCTTGGTGGACTGCACCCTGTGGAAGAGTGACCCATACTGCTGCAGTTTTGGGAGGACTGTGTGCCTGTGGGGGGAATCCACATTGCAGAAGGTGCAGTAGGACTGCTACTCGAGGGACTGGACCCATGTTGGAGAAATTCACAGAGAGCTGTCTCCCATGGAAGGGACCCCATGGTCTCATGGAGGAACGATTGCTCTCCTGGAGATGCAGAAGAAAAGCTTGGGTAACAAGCTGACCAAAACCCCCATGCCCTAGTGTCCTGGTTTTCAGATCACTCAGGACACCTATCTCCCTGTGCTGTCAGTGGGAAAGAGGGAGGGGCTGGGGGGGAAATACTGTTTTAAGAGCTTATTTTATTTCTCATTATCCTCCTCTGATTCTGTTAGAGATTAATTTACTTTGCAACTTTTAGTTGAGCCTGTTTTGCCCTTGAAGTGTTTTATCCTGGTCCTTATCTAAACACATGAACCCTTCCTTAATTTTTTTTTTCTCTCCTCTACCCAGCTGTGGCAGGGGACAGTGAGTGAACAGCTCTCCTGGGTGCCTGGCACTGGGCCAGTATCAAGCCACAACACCTGACTACTGCAAAAATTAACCCTATCCTGGCCAGAACCAGGACACTCACTAGTTATTTCAATAGTAATTTACATTCTGTTTACTTTATCGACATAATTATCTTATACATAGACTTGTATCTGAGGAAAAATCCTTTAAACAAACTATGTAGCTAGTAGCAAGAAAATTTAATGCTCATATAAGGTAAAGAAAATATCATCTCACCACTTCAGTAAATCTTACGTGAATAGCCAAACAGCAGAGCTAATTAACCCATCACAACTAGTGTCCTATATCTGAAAACAACAATTTTATTCTAAAGCTTTTTTGATGCCTTGCTGTGGGAAATGGATATAATTTAAATTAATACAATGCAATTCAAAGGCATGGCTATTATACTGGGTCATTGCAATGAAGAGTTTACATTGTTTGGGTGTCTTACCTCCATATCATCATGTGTTGTTATAAATGTCTTTGTGTAATCACAAAGCCACTTTTCCTGAATTTGTGTCTTATTGTGATGTTGTTATGCTTAAATAGTGATGCAGTTATTCACTTCTGTTTTTCCAGAGCTTTCTGTTAGTTTATTTGAGATGCACACACTGTATTTGTATTCTTGTCGGCAGCTGTGAAGAGAAAATAGAAAAGGGGCATAAGCAGAGTCAAATCAAATAATTTTATTTTTAAAATCTGATTTAATCTTTCCAATGTTACTCCATCTTCACTTCTGAGTTTGATTAGCAGTGATGACAATAGCTCTGTTCTGAGCTGACCCTTTACTAATCTAAGATGACATTTCTAATATCATACTTTGTGCGGCCACACTATTATTAGACAAAAGCCTGTCTGAACTGAGTCCTTGGATGTAAAACACTACCAGGGATCATTTTCTAGATTGCAGTACGTAAGATGCATTCAGCATCAGAAGGTAAAGAGTCAGAAATGCCAGCACTGAAGGCATGTCAAGCAGCAGAGCTTGCTGGCTGACTGATTTCATATGATGTGATACTAAGGTTTGCAGTAGCAAGATGTTGCAGTTTTAAATGAATCTTTTTAGTAATTCTCCTTAAGCAGGTAACACACATTTTCCCCCACATCCTGCTATTACTCAGAGATGGAAGCAGGATACATGACTCATCGTGTAGTGTAAATTATTTGGGGCTATAGTTTTGATACTGAACAAAATTTTAATAGACTCAACATTTTCAGTCATATTTTGTAGTCGCTTCCCTTCTGTGTGTTAGACATCATATATTTTTGCATATATTTGTTGACAAGGAGGAAGGGAATTGAATTTCTGTGCATTTAGGTAACAGAAAGTTCTGAGGCTGCATTAACAGTTCATTTCAGGCAAGGAAGGCAAGAGACTGGCACGATTGAGAAGGGAACTGTTGGTCAAACTAAAGGGCTAGGAGCATAGGGAGTGGAAACTAGGACAGGTAACCTAGGGAAGCATACAGAGAAATAAAATTGTGTAGGGAAGGGGTGAGAAAGGCCAATGCAAAACTAGAACTGAACCTGGTAAGGGAAAGCAAAAAATAACAGAAAGGGTTTGTACACGTGGGTTAATCAGAAAAAGAACATCCAGGAAGGTAAATGCTCTCTGATAAACTATGCTGGTGGGCAGGTAAAAACAGATGAGGAGAAGGCTGAGCCACCTATAATTTTTTGCCTCAGTCTTCAATGGCACTCTCTCTTCCCAGACATCTCAAGTAGATGACAGCATGAGGAGAACTGGGAGAGCAACATCCCTCATTGCAAGCAAAAATCAGGTTCTTGGTCACCTGAAAAACCTGAATGTGTAAAAGTCTATGGGACCCAATACTGTGCATCCCAGATTCCTGAAGGAAGACGCTGAAGTAGTTGCGAACTCTCCATGATATTTGAGATGTCATGGCAGTCTGGAGAAGTCCAGGGTGACTGGATAAAGGGAAACATTGCACCCATTTTGGAAAAGGGGAGAAAGGAAGAACCTGGGAACTACTAGCCTGTCAGTCTCACCTCTGTGCCTGCAAAGGTCATGTAACAGATCCTCCTAGAGGCTGTGTTAAGGGACATGGAGGACAAGGAGGTGATTCAAGACAGCCAGCATGGCTTCACCAGGACAAGTCTGCCTGATCAAGCCAATCATTTTCTATGATGGAGTGATTTCATCAAATGGTCAAGGGAAGGGCTACAGAAGTCATTTATCTGATCTTCTGTAAAGGGCTTGACACCATCCTCCACAACATCCTTCTCTCCAAATTGGAGCATGATGGATTAGATGGGTAAACTGATAAATGGATAAGACATTGGTTGAATGGTTCATCCAGAGGTTAGTAATGAATGGCTCAAACTCCCAGTAGGCATCAGTGGTGTCAGACAAATTGTGTCCCTTGGGGGTCCTGCTCTGTCCTTAGGGACAGGAGTTAGTTAATATCTCCATTAATGACATAGACAAAGGGATCAAGTGTACCCTGGGCAAATTTTCAAGGGTCACAAAGTTGAGTGTTGCAGTCAACACATCCAAAGTACAGGATGCCATCCAGAGGGAACTGGACACCATTGAGAGGGACCTGGACAAGCTAGAGTAGTGGGCCTATGGATATCTCATGAGGTTTAACAAGACCAAGTGTAAGGTGCTTCACCTGGGTTGGGGCAATGCCAAGTATCAATCCAGGCTGAGGGATGAACAAACCCAGAGCAGCCATGTCAAGAAGAGCTGGTGCATGCTGGTGGATGAAAGGCTGGACATGAGCTGGCAATGTGTGCAGGGGATTCTGCCTTTCTGCTCTGGTGAGACCCATCTGGAGAGCTTCATCCTGCTCTGGAGTTCCTGCCAGCCCCCCAAGTCAGGAAGGACATGGACCTGTTGAAGTGAGTCCTGAGGAGGCCACCAAGATGATCAGAGGGATGGAGCACCTCTCCTATGAGGAAAGGCTGAAAGATTATTCAGCCTGGAAAGGAAAAGGCTTCAGGGTGACCTAATTGCAGCCTTTCAGTACCTGAAGGGAACTTACAGGAAAGATGGGGCAAGACTATTTACAAGTGTGTATTTACAAGTGTGTAGACAATTTACTACCTGTGTAGTGACAGGACAAGGGGAATGCTTCAAACTGAAAGTCAGTAGATATTATACTAGGTTAGATTAGGTTAGGTTAGGTTAGGTTAGATTGGGTTAGATTAGATTAGATTAGATTAGATTAGATTAGATATTGGAAAAAAAAAATCTTTACTGTGAGGGTGGTGAGGCAATGTAACACGATGCCCAGGGATGTTGTGGATGCCTGCCCCTGGAGTTGTTCAAGGTGAGGTTGAGTGGGACTCTGAACAACCTTGTCTATTGGAAGATATCTCTGCTCACAGCAGGGGGGTTGGAACTAGGATGATCTTCAAGGTCCCCTTTCAACCCAAACCACTTTATGATTCATTTCCAACAAATCTGCAGTCCCAAAACTGTGAAGGAGGTACAGATCCATCTGATTGTTACTTGAATAACTGGCCCTACTCAAAAACAAGACAAAAAAAACAAGCTGGTGAAGCTCTCTTGCTTCTCATATATGTCATTTGTCTGAGTACTGACTTTCTCAGAGTTATCTCTGAAGAAGCCAAACTATAATTTAGTTTTCATTTTGTATTACCTAAGTAATATAATGAGAAGGGAGGTGATCCTCCTCCTGACACCACATCCAGAATATTGTGTTCAGTTCTGGTCTCCACATCTCAAGAAATGCAAGAGTCTAACAGAGGATCACAAAAATGATTGGGAGCCTGGAAGATCTCTCTTATGAGCTAGGCCTGTTTAGTTTACAGAAAAGTAAAACTGAGACATCAATACACACAAATACCTCAAAGCTGGGTGTCAAGAGGAGGGGTGCCAGATTGTTTTCAGTGGTGACCAGTGACAGGATGAGGAGCAATGGCCATAAACTAAGACACAAGGATTTTCACTTCAGCATGAGGAAGAACTTCTCTACATTGAGAGTGGCAGAGCGCTGCAATAGACTGCTCAGGGAGGTTGTGGAGTCCCCCTCTCCAGAGACATTCAAAACCCACCTGGATGTCTTCCTGTTTAACCTGCTGTAGATGCCCTGACTGTCAATGCTGCAATATCTCAGACTTCCTTGCATCAAAAGGTTTGTATCACCTTTTCCATCACTGTATCAATAAATAATTATCTGTCTTGAAAGTGGGTCTTTCTAGTTGATGTCTGAAAGAAACTGGAACCTACTGATTCCACCATGAAATGAGATAAATTCCTTTTACTTACTTTCCCCTTTTACCTTTCAAGTGCTTCTTTTTCTGAAATGTGAGTGAATGATGGGATGTAAAAGCAAAGTCATTTGGTTTACCAAACTGATATATTTATAATTAATAAGAAAAGTACAAGCATTTTGAATGTTTGATGTATATACCTCTAGAACAAGATTTGAAATCCAAATATTCAACAAAATACTTTTGAAATTGTATGACTATTAAAATGGGATGTCAATGACACTTCATGTGTTACTTTCATAAATTATTTATATTAAAAACTATTTATCTTAATTTTACTTGTTTACCATCTTAGTTTTGATTAAAATATGATTTATTTCAATTTTCTCATTTTATTTCAGAATAATTGCATTCAGATTTGTAGATTCAAATTAGATTGACTTAAATCTCATTTTGCAGTTGCAATAGCTTCACATTAAGATGTAATTTCTGAGAAAAGTGATGACATCTAAAACATCTGCAATATTATTCTTTCAAATAGTCAGGGAGGTCTTCATGGCCACCAAGTGAAAATGGAAATTGCAGTTAGACTTGTGTGTCAGACTAGCTCCATTTACTGCAAAACATTCTTTTATAAAAATCATCAGAAACAATAAAAAAAGTTCTCCAAGGTTGTGCTATCACAATATATATGTTTTACAGTGTTTCTTATAAGGCATATTATTTCTACAATACATTAAACATACTTTTGAGTAAGAAACATTGATAACAAAGATGCCAAACTCTAAAGCAAAATATCGATTACAGGAAGAGTCTCCTGTCTTCAGGCTGCCTCAGCTCAATAATGCTTCAGAAAGACCAGAGTCTCTTTTTAATGTAAATATTGCTTTAAACCAGGGAACATATCTGACATGAAAAGTGCTAGTTACCTTTATGCACTGAAGGTCCTGAGGAGGCCGTTTTTTAATCTTATCTGGCATAGCTGCACCCTTCACTGTGTCATCAGACTTCCTGTCTGTTGGCAAGAGGATATTTAGTTGATAAATTTTAGATTTTATTTTTAAAGAGCATTTTCCACCACTTTAAAGTTCTTCCCACCTTCCTGCTTCAGTGGAGATATAAGAATATAGTAAAACTTTCAAACAGAAGTAAGATAGCTGTTAACACTTAAAAGTTTCTCAAACAGGATTTCCCTTTTCAGATAAACTATTTTGCCCCACTATACATCTTCTACATGTAACTGTATGCCAATTTTTCTTGCCTCAAACTCAGAAGTTACACCCACAGCTGCCACCAAGGAACACATGCAATGAAATTACTGCAGAAAACTTTATACACTCTAGAATTTTCTAAGGAGGTTTTCTTTGCTGTTGATGTCTGAAAAGTGAGACTATCTTATAAAATCACACTGGCTGAGGAGCTGAGAGCTGCTAGTTGCTAAGTATGTCATGCCAGAAAGCAGATGTGTAAGTTTGGACTCTGACTTGTGTCATGTCAGACTACCCTGAGCAACTCCATGAGATTCTGTGATCCTGAATTTGCTTTCTCTAGACAAAATCCCACTGAAAACCAAGTCAGGGGGCTCTTTATTAGATATGCAAAAATCAAAAACCCACAGATCAATAATCTCAAGTATTTTTAAGGGACTCAAAACTCAGCATCCATTTTAAAAGGAGGAAATATTATTATATATGAAAGAAATTCTTAAGGTCTCTGACTATCTTTATAGCTTGACCATCATCTCAGGAATTAATGAGAAATAGCTTTTTTCTTAATGTTCTGAAGTGTTGCTGCCTTACCCTGAAGACAAAACTTGGAAAATTATTTTTCAACATTAAAATGTCCTAGACAACACCAGGAATACACTGAAATAGGTCAGACCTAAAAACTCTCAGAAGTTCAGAGCCTAAGTCTAAAATCAAGTTTTTAATATCATGTATACCTTAACCACAAGGATGGAAGGGAAAATGTAATTTTGTGGCAGGCCATTCTTTCCCATATAGGAATCCATTATTTAACCCATCCATTTGATCTTAGAAAGCCCTTCTGCAGTTCTTCATCTGTTCTGAAGTGGGTGCTTTTGAAAAGAATGACTTAAAATAAAATAAATAAAATAAATATTTGAGAAGGTTCACAAAATAATTGAAATTTATACTCCCCTTTAAAAGATATTCCTGTAGATTACTACTCATTTTTCAGGGATATTTGTCTAATCAATTGCTGAAGCTCTGTGCTTCCAGAACTTTTGGGCAGGATGTTTCAGTGCTTCACTATCACTTTTCATTGGATCTTTTAATTTGGATCCTTTTTTTTCCTAAACTAGAACATACATTTTCATTATTGGAATAAATCCTTTAACTTCTTTATTTTTTTTTTTCAGTTGCATACTAGGTTGTTTTCTTCTTCTCTACAGCAGCCTTTACTTATAGGTTTGCTATCACACGTCCATCAATCATGATTCTCTTTCCTCAAATAATAAACCCTAGACATTTCAATCTCTGCTTACACATCAGGCTGTATTGTTCCAGTTATTCTCATTTCTCTTCTGTCGATACTTTTGTAGTTCAGACTCAAACTGGCCACAGCATTCCATTTTTGCCCACAAAGTTTTAAGTGGAAATTAATAGCAACTGGCAGCAAAAGCAGGAGAGAGGAATCCTATCACCGAGCATCAAATCTTTTTTGCCATTTATTAGGATATCAAACTAGGCTGTGTGATATCTAAGTAGCCCCCTGTGACATAATAGTATGAATTTCATCCCGTATTAAAGGGTTGATTTCACTATCCTAAAAATCACCTAAATTTGAAAGTCTCAGAAAGCATTGGGAAATGTTAAACTAACAGCCCACTGGATAATGTCAGGCTCTATATTTAAAAAGATAAACCACTTCTTATTTTCCCAAGTAGAGCAGAACTTCATTTTAATGTGAGGATAAGGCATTCATTTAACTATGATAGTCTCAGCAGTTTTCAAATTTGGAGGTTTTTTTTAGAAAATAAATTTCCAAAAGAAAATAAAAACAGAATTTCAGACAAAAGATTGGTCTCTTAGGATGCATAAGTAATTCATTTAGTTCTACCAGAAGTACTATAACAAAGAAAATCTATAAAGGCCTTCCAGAAATACAGACTATGAGTTTGAAGTTTCTGTGTTTTTATTTTGTTATTCCTGATAGACACTCTATTCCTATGATCCATAATGAATATTAAATTAAAATAACTGGTCTATAAATTCACAATAGTGAGACTTCTGGCTTTCATAATCTATCGTAAAAGCATTTTTAACTGTACTACAGCTGAGTTGAATTCTTTACATGCTCTGTGCAGTTATTCTGTGCCACAGATGTTAAGACAATAATTTCTTACTTAGAAAAGTCATTGCTTTGGATACACTGAGACTGTTCATCATTATTTTACATATTGCAGAAGGGAAGCAAGCATTTATTACCTGTCAGAGTAATGGGAAACGACCCTTAACATTCTATCTGGGGGGAATAAGGTATTTTCACAAAGCTTTCACTTCATAAAGCATGTTTTCCATAACCGAAAAGGTCTTTGGGTCAGACTGCAACAAAAGAGGAATGATAAAAAGTTGGTTATAAAGAAAATATAAAAGTTTACCTGAACAAAGCAAAAGCCTTATTCTATCCGCCACAGAGAAGTGAGAGGAAAAATCAGAAGTGTTTGTGTACTGTGGTACTCACTTGTGATTCCATCCTCAGTCGACCCATCTCTGGTGAGTGAAAATGGCTGAGTCTGCAGTTGCCTAGGAAGTTGAATATAAATTGCCTAGTTTCTACTAGTTGTTAGCTGATATCCATACAAACGTGTTCATTTAATTACTGTTTTAATAATAAGACTTAAAGATTTAAACTGAGCTCTGATCCCGTTGGGGCCACATACCTTTCCTAGTAACAGCAATCTCAGAATCGGCCTTTGGGAGTCAATCAACTGTCATTGTGGGTTTCCTGGATCCAGGATTTTCATATCTGATTAGTCAAATGGGCTTTTTGTCACACTCTGAAGTAGAAGGGAGCAGGTGGGTAAAAGAACAGGGCTTCTTTCCAAATAGGCAAATGGTGACATCAGGGGAGGGTCATGACCTTGACCAAGAACTGAGGACTGAGCATTGTCAGCCATGCCTGACAGAGAAACTCAGATAAGAACTGGATGGATTGGGCCTTGGTAGGGGTGTTCCAACAGCAAGTGACAGGAGAACAACACCTGAGACAGCTGAAAAAGTGTCGTGAAAAAATCACTATGGTCTGGTTGTCTGGTTGCCTGTGCTAATATCTGCTTACAAACAGCTCTCCAAGAAAAAACCTGGAGGAAGTATCATTATATGGACATCTGGCATTGTGTATGAACAGAGAGCCTCTGTCATGGTCAGGTAACTGACCAGATCCTGACTGTGATGAGCACCATGTTTCCCCACAATCAGGCTGGATTGTGCCAGCCCACCACAGTGGTTGTGGTGAGCAGGTCTTGGCTAACCCCAGCTCTGCACATGTTTGTTTGTGTGCATGGACAGACACCAAGCTCTTCCTGACACCTCCTCTCTTGCTTTTCCCACTTCATAAATTGAACTTTGCAGTGTCCATGGACAGATATTCCTTTTTGTCTCTCTGCAGCAGAAAATTGTGTCTTGAGACTGTAACCTATCTAGCTGGATCAAGCATACAGTCTTAAATATGCCCCTCTATTGGAGAAATTGTGTGCTGCAGTTCCTTTGAAGCACCTACCTTCATTTACTGAAATATATTACAAGTTACTAGCTGTTTCATGGATTGAAAATATACTATAGCAATGTCCAGTTTTGCTGTAAGTGCTCGTTTTCCTTGATCTTCTTTAGTGCTCTAAGTAACTTTTATTATATCATATACTTAAAAATTCCTATCCAACATTTTTGAACAGGTTCCAGTAATGCATTAGGCAATGCTACTGAAAGTTATCATAAATTTAATTTCTCCTCTTCTGTTTATTCTTGTTCTTGTCAGGTTCTTGTCCTTTCCCCTATTATCTAAGATTATCTTGAGAGGCAAGGGTTTGGGATTTCATGTCTGCTTGAAAAAGAAGAGCAGAAATGAGAAACAGCTTGAAGAAAATGCATCTTTTACACATTTATACTTGAATTGACAGTTNCTTTAGTGCTCTAAGTAACTTTTATTATATCATATACTTAAAAATTCCTATCCAACATTTTTGAACAGGTTCCAGTAATGCATTAGGCAATGCTACTGAAAGTTATCATAAATTTAATTTCTCCTCTTCTGTTTATTCTTGTTCTTGTCAGGTTCTTGTCCTTTCCCCTATTATCTAAGATTATCTTGAGAGGCAAGGGTTTGGGATTTCATGTCTGCTTGAAAAAGAAGAGCAGAAATGAGAAAGCTTGATGAAAATAAGCAGAAATGAGCAGCTTGAAGAAAATGCATCTTTTACACATTTATACTTGAATTGACAGTTCTAAAGTATAATATGTATTTAAGTAACTCTCACTATAACTCTCAGGAGCATTTTTTTTGTTGGAAAAATTTAGTTAGAATCAGTAAAAACAAGTATTTGATTTAAGGTATTGTCAGAACAAGGAAGTAAATAATACTGTCTTCTTGCTAATGGCTGTCTGAGACAAGAATTATACATTTTAGATGTTGGGTTTCATATTAACTTATTGGTTTGTAATCAATTTTTTTTTGTTTTACTGCCTCCAGTATTAGTTCCACAGTACCATAAGCAATTGATTAGTCAATTGTGACTTTAGTGACTCATATTTTCTCCAGGTTATACTATAGTTATCCCTTTATGTAAAATATTCTTTTTCTCAATTGCTTCACATTATGCTCAATTATATTAGCAATAATTAACATCATTCTACATTTCTCCTTTCTTCTCTACTGTATATAATTCCTCCAAACAACAAATAGGGTTAATATTTTTATACAGACGTGGAATAATTTTACAAAGTGAATTCTTGTTATTTATAGTACAGAACAAGATGATAATGAACGCTGCTCTGCATTAGACCTTTGAGTTGTTATTTGTCTCACTGTTTGAATAAAAATATGCTTGAAGTTATGATCTAAGAGGACACTTCTGTCACATTCAAAATGAAAAATAATGGCAGGAGGGAAAAAGATATAATGATTTTATACTAGTCAAAACCTCTCAGGTAATACAAAGCCCTTTCTCTGCATGAGAGACAATATAAAAAAAAAAAACCAAACCAAACCAAACAAAACCCCAAAACACATAAAAAAGACAAAACAAAACCACAACACCACAGACATTAATAAAATATAAGAAAAAAATGGGTCACCAAACAGATGACATATATTTGCTAACATGAGGAAATATTTCCTAGTGTATACAACTACTTTCTCTGTTGAGTTCCATGACACCCATTATGAGATTATTATTGGTATTATTATACCAATATTATAGTATTATTTTGAGACGACCTGCATTGTCCACTTGTAGAATAATTAAACTTTCCAATGCTCAGTGGATTACACCTGAAAGCAAAACCACAGATGTAGATAACGAGGCAGGAAGGCAATCTTATACCAAATTAAACTCATAAAAGGGAAGAAAAAAAAAGGAAGAAAAGCACAATTACTTTTAAAATATGAAGTCTTTTTTTCTGTTTAAGTCTCTTGGTAATACTTTTTAAATTTAGTTTTGGGCAGCAGCAATAAATTACAAATTATTTATTTGTAAAACACCACTTTCTATTTGAGTATATAAACCAGCTTTAATGGCATAATATGTTATTCTGCACACGAAAATAGTCTAGTTTAGAGACAACCGACCATAGGCTTGTAAAAAATCCTGCAGCCCACATCAGCTTATCATTGTGTTTACAATAAATCTTTGTCTAAAATTGTCCCAAGGCATGCAGCTACACAAGTTAGGGACTTGTTCAATCTTTTGTAAATACACTTACAACTACTATTAGTGTGAATTCCTATCATTGTCCAATATATAAAATAAAGTCACTTAAGCATGTACTGAGAAATAGATGCCTACACTATTCAATATTTAAATACTTTAATAAGAAAATAATCCATTAGAAACTTGCTTTACCTGCACACTCGTGTTACATTTTTCTCTTGCACTATCCCAAATTCTGCTGCTCTTCAGATTCAAAACCTGACAAGTTTGATTGTCTTGCACTGGTATTGAATCACAATGGATGGAAGCAGAGAGAAATTACAGGTTATCTGGAGGTTATCTACTCCATTCCCCGACTTAAGGTCTGTGCAACAGAAATATGTAAATATAATGAGAGGAAAGGTAGTAAAAAACCTGGTTAAAAAACCAAGAACTATAATATTGTGACACTTGTGGACCTGAAAATGTGAGGATAGTTTGAGATGCTATATTAAGAAGTTGTAGACAGATGCTCACAATCTTGTACTGTTTAGTAATCATCAAAAGATTTCTGCCCCAGCAACTGGAAGAACCTAACAAAACAGCAGGATATAACCATTTGTCATTTTAGAGTTCACTTTTAGGAAAAAAAAAAAAAAAATTTAAAAATTTCAATAGAAACTTGGGAAATAAAAGATATAAAATGGAGTTCTAATCTGCAAAAAGTGCTTAGTATTGGGTCCCATAACTCCCACGCAGTATGGACAGGAGTTGGATGATTAAATTATTCTTCCTGTTCTGGTCTAAGTTACAAATACAAATGTTATAGGACTTATAACACTTCTAAAGGGCAGCATTTTTAAATCCAGCTATGGAAAGTACTTCTGCTGCTGAGGAATGAATTTTCACAGTTTGATACTGACATGAATCTTATGAATTCTACTACAAACGAAATACCTTTTAAGCTCCAAGTGAAGTTTTCAGTTGAAGCAAATGCAGCAGAAGCATAAAAAAATATTTAGACTTTTGAGTTAAGACCTTGCATGAAAAGCAGGATGAAATGGAGACTTCTGGATTTCAGCCCAATGCTACTCAAACAATAAACCTAAGAGATATTGGGCAAACATGCAAAGTATCTCAAAGAGACTTTTCAGTGCTTTTTTCTTCTTCTAATCCAATTTTCAAAGAGTAAGGCTTAAAAAAAAAAAGGAAAAAAATTCAAACTGAGAAAATGTCAGGTTATTTGAAACTCTGTAGTCTTAAGAGCTGGGTGAACATTGTGCTATGCACCACAGACGTGTTAGTTTATCTGACATGTTGTTCTGCCTGCCCAGAACAGGCCGTCTAACCTTCACACAGAAGTATAGCCTGTTTGTTTTGAATCATAGAACCATAGAGTGCTAAGGGGTTGGAATGGACCTTAAAGATCATCTAGTCATGGGCAGGGACACCTTCCACTAGACCAGGCTGCTCAAGGTTTTTTCCAACCCAGCTTTGAACACTGCCAGGGTTGTGACATCCACAATCTCTTTAGACAATCTGTTCCAGTGTCTCACCACTTACACAGTAAAGAATTTATTCCTAAAATCTAACCTAAATTTCCACTCTTTCAATTTGTACCCATTACTCCTTGTCCCCTCACTGCAGTTCCTGACCAAGAGTACCTCACCAGCTCCCTGTCCCCTCCCCAGGCCCCAGACACTGGAAGGTTATTGGGAGGTTTGCACACAACCTTCCCTTATCCAGGCCAAACAGCCCCAACTTCCTCAGCCTGTCCTGTCCTTTCCTGTAGGAAAGGGGTTCCAGTTCTCTCCTCAATTTTGTGGCCTTCCTCTGAGCTTGTTCCAACAGTTCCATGTCCTTCTTATGTTAGGGACACCAGAACTGTACGCAGAAATCCAATTGGGGTCTCACAAGGGCAGAATCACCTCCCTCCACTGCTTCCCATGTTCCTTTCCAAGCAGCTCAGTATTTGGTTGACCCTCTGGGCTGTGAGCCCACACTGCCAGCTCATGTTGAGTTTTTCATCAACTGACATCCCGTCTTTCTCTGTGGGGCTACTCTCAATAACATTGTTTAGCATTGCAAGTCCCTAAATTCACACACGTGCTTGTTGCATGGGCATGTATCATTATGAAAAAAATGTTCAAAACTTTCTGCTGCGACAAGGAGAGATGTCACTCCTTATCACAAGCTACTTACACTCTCAGAACACAGTAAAAAGGAAGGGGAATAGAGAAATCCCTTATCATATTTTTCCCATCTTTTCAACATCCTAAAAGCCTGAAGTAACACACCTGGAGGTGTTCTGTACAGAAGCACTTTTCATGCTGGAAGGGAGCAGGAGATGCAGAGCAGCAGAAAACAGGCAGGACCAGGTCTTATACTGCAGTCATAACCAGGGCACCTGAAAAAAGGAGAAGAGTTGGGATCAACACTTCCCTTCAGTAATGACTTCTGGTCATTGGACAATGATAACTAGTGAAAAATGCAGGAAAACTTTGTTTCATCTTCAGTGAGAGTCAAAATAATTACCTCCTCCCTGGCCACGCAAACCTAACACCACTAGCTGCAGCAGGGCTTTGTTGAGAAGGATCCAAGCTCTTACTCTCACTAGGGAGAACTATTTACAACAATAGGTAATTAAAAATAATGGGAACAATAATAATGATGAAGAAAAAGAAATTTTTTTTTTTTGCTTCATTTTTTAATGGAGCAGCATCGTAAGGTTATATTCAAAAGCCAAAGGAGGGTGAATCCTTTGTAGAGGGAGCTTTCTGATCTCTAATTTTTACTGTATTCTTTTATAATCAGTGGCAGATATTTGAGCCTGACCCTCACACACAGATGTCCTCTTCTGTAAGTCACTGCTTTTTATGCCTTCCGTGGGTGCCAACTGTTGGCACAACTATGCAATTCTTGCCAAGTCATGGCCAACACATATTCTGCTTCTCAATTTAATGTTATGGTTACATTTAAAACCTCTCCAGCTCTGCTGACCAGGTTGAAGTCTTAGTGAGACCAGAGTTACCTAATGAAAGCAACAACAACTAAATCTTTTCAAATTATTCAACATTCCTCACATGTTTTAATTACATTTACCTTAAGATCAGAAAAATCCACTTCACAGCTGGATAAAATCCCTGGGTAAACACAATATAGAGTAGGTATTCAGTCTTTTAGTAAAACTCTTCTTTGATTTTTTTTTTTTTAAAGAACCTTATGATTGTGCATTTTCATACTTTGAATCTCATAATAAAAGCATTGACTTTTCATCACTAGATTTTTGTGCTATACTTTTCAAGCTGTTAATAAAGGCTAAACTTAAAACTATATCTTGTTTCAATAGTATGAAGCACAGGGACACTTGTTTAAGGATTAAGGCTTTGTTTTGCTTACTCAGTCAAAATCACCCACCATAAATAAAATGCAGAAAGTATATAGCCTACTTAAATGTCAGGAAAGCTTTATTTTAATGACTTAGCAGCTAAGACAACAATGAGCTTATGAATACTCTGAACATATAAAACACATACATGAATAAAACTACCTGTGTGCTTTGTTAGATTTTATCTGAAATTTAAGTATAGTTACTTTGTTCAGAAGACTACAATAATGATCAAATAAACACCTCTTTTTGCTATTGGCTCAATCAATTTTTCAACACTATTCAACAAAGTCTTTTAATATGATGAAAAAGAAAAAAAAAATCAGACTTGTCCCCCTACTACTCACTTGGGATAGAATATGGTTTGGAAATAATTCAAAGGAAATTAGTTAGAATCAAAGAGAAATCACTGATTAATAGTGTTTCTGAAGATTGCATTGATTACTCTTTGAATTATAAAGACCATTTCAGCAGATCCTGACAAGCAAAAAAGTACATTTTTCCTTTAAAGAAAAACCTAAGAATAATGCAGAGAGTTTTTAATATAACTCACCCATTTGAGGAGCAAATGAACAGTGCTGAGTATTGAGAATGTTTAAAATAAAGAGCAAGAAAAAGGCAGAGGAGCAAATATTCCTGAATTAAGGAAATATAGGATTGTATCAATTTGTTTTAACAAGTCTATAGCTATTCTGGAAAATAGAATGAACAGACAAAGTTAGAAAGGCAGTTATGGTCTGTCTCTTTGAAAATTATATTTTAAGGATGAAAATAAGTTTTCACCCATAAATGGGAGGCATCAAATATATTTCTTTTAAAATATGGCATTATATTGGAAAAGCTTCATCAAATTAGGGCAAAAAGTGCCTGCTATAAGTTAGCACATGATTAACTACTGAATAATAAAAAGCTCCAGGTCCAAAATTACATCAATTGCATTTCAAATGACAGGAAACATTTACCCATCTCTTACTGACTGCAGCCACGGAACTGTGCACATCCCCATACACATACTTAAAGATTATAGGAATATGAGTGAGGGCCAAGGCAAGGATACACAAGTGAAAGTAAAACTGATTGTATAAATCTCAGTTGTCAAGATCAAATTCACAGTCAAAAGCATCTGTAAATAATGGTGCGCTAAGGCATGGATAGTTACAGAGGAAATGTTGTGGAAAAGCTCATGGCAAATAAAGTTCAGAATCCATCTATCCTTGGATTTAAATAAACTGTTCTGAATTCTTCTAATAAATTTTGTCAATTCTAATAAATTCTGTCAAATGGTGGCAGTTTGCAGCAGTCCTCCTGAGTCATATGCAATACTGTAGAATCATATCTGCAAAGGTAATAAATTGAACTTAAGGTAAAATTCATGCCCATGTATAGAAGCAAAACCCAATCAACAACAATCACAACCATTTTACTCAATTTTTTTTTTCATCAATGTAATCGTGTATTCTTTTCAGAAAAAGAAAGCTTTCTGAACATATCAATGCATTCTTCAGATGTATATAAGAAACCTTATGAAATTATATTATATGAGTCAAATACTTATGATTTTCTGATAATATCTACAGAGAAAGTTTTCTTTCATGTGGGGAATATAAAGTAAATGAAAACTGGATTTTTTTCCTGAATTCTGATTGCTATATATATTTTATGTGCTCTTTATGTAGGTATATTAAACTGACAAGGAAGAGTTTAATTTAACAAAACAGTTCAAATAGAGTTGATTAAAGCAGTAGCTAAACAATTTTTTAATATTTGAATAAATGGTTAACACTGTTGCCTATGGACTTGCTTCACTGTACCACAACTGCAGGATGTTGTAAAAGCATATTTTGTTTTTTTCATACACGACACTCAGAAATGTGCTAGGTCATTTCCAGGCATAAAGAATTCCTCTCTCTAGGAGATCTCTCTTTTATTCTTCTTTGTTTGGCTGTTACCTTTAATCTAAAATAATAATGTATGCTTGCTTCTGGTATATAGAAACAAAACATAGACTCTGGTCAAGCAGGCTGCAGGATCAAAAGCTTCATCCCTGCAAGACAGGCTATGAAGTAGCTGCCCCTGGAGAAGGAGTGGACTTCTGCTCCTAGCTCACAATCCGTGGCCGAAGAGCCTGGCAGACCTCCTCCCTTGCACAGTGGTTTGCTTCACAGGCAGCTTGCACGGGTAAAGAAAACAGAAACAGCAGCAGCTCTCTACCTGCAGGCTATAAGATGCATCATTTCAGGGAACTAATCTCCATTAAGGGGGCTGTAGTAAAAGACCCACACTTGCAGGAATAGAAAAAGGTGAATATACTTCTAATTAAGGCCTGGTATTATGTGACAGCAGAACTGCAACTATGTGATAATATTAATGACATTTTGAACTGCTGAAGACAGATCTTAGTCTGTGCTGCCAGCTGAAGCTTGCTTCACAAAAATGGGGCCCCGGGGCTTGGTCTACCGAGGTGCAGAACTCTCTCACAAGATACTGAGTGGGCTTAACTGACACACAAAACAGAGACACTTGTCACACTCAGCCCCCCACCAAAATGCCAGGAACTGGCAAGATCAAGAGTATCTAGAACTGTGAATAAAATGCAGACGGAAAATAATCTTCTAAAAATGTTCATCTTTTTCTCTACTTCATGGCTGATTAAAAACAAAACAAAACTATGCAATGTCAACTATTCCTGTTAATGATGCTGATTTTTCTTTCTGAACATTTTGTCCTGTACTCAGCAGCACCTCAGTATGAATTTAGCCTCCAGCTACATTGTTATACCCTTAATTTATAGCAGGAAATCTGACACAGATTTCTACAGCATTCTATTGCTCTGTCTGCTTCCTTTCAGAATGAGATTTCAGTCTCTTACTTACATTTAGACGTATCTGTCATTTTTCATTTCATTGTCTTAGATGCTAGACGCACTTTGCTACAATTGCTGGTACTCTGCTATTGCTTGGCAGTGACTCTGGCTTGTCCTTTAGACCTCCATCTGTCTTTGCCTTCCCCTGGTCCTGCTGATGCCAGCTGTGCCAGTAACTGGACACCATTACTGGAACATTGTCTCTTTCTGGTTCATACTATTTGCAAAGGAATGCAATAACCATAAAAAAAAAAAAAAAAAAAAAAAAAAAAAAAA